>JAGTXW010001704.1:52105-81926 GCA_020226075.1 Hydropotes inermis
GCGCGGTTTTTCCTCCTTGGAACAAAGGCCCGAATTCTGGGTCTTACAAGGGGCCTGCTGTCATTAAGAGGAAAGTTTAATTATCATGTGCTACATAATAGGTAGTAAGTGCAATTTTATTTCATAAGGCTAGTGTGGGGCTGCCGAATTATTTAATGTATTTTGACTAGTTGATATCTAGTTTCCCTTTTACCAGTGTCTATAATTCATGTGTCTGATATTTTTCTTGTTGGTTTTTGAAGCTGAGAAAAAAAGTTTTATTATGTGGGGCTGCCGGGGCTGGGGCTGGCAGGGGGCCACGACCGGCAGGGGGCCAGGACCGGCAGGGGGCCAGGACTTGGGTTTCGGTTTCGGTGAAATGGTGGGATTCTCCGCCCCCATCGGGTGACCTGGAGCCAGCCAATCAATATGCACCCAGTAAAAGCCCGTGGGAGAGCTGAAAAGCCCGTGGGCGCCTAAGTTTGAACAAAAACCCGCGAAGTTGTACTAATAGAATTGCCTTGTAAACATGTAGCCCGCGAAGTTTGTACCAATAGGATTGCTTTGCAAACGTGTAACCAATCACTTTGTAACCTGTATGTAACATGCTGATAATGTGGTTTTTTGCCTATAAAAACTTGCCCAATTTGCTGTTCGGTGTGCTCTGCCTCCCAGGAGATCAGAGTCACCCGTTTGCGCAATCGACAATAAACCCTCTTGCATGTTGCATCTGCTGGGCTGGTTTATTGGGTCGAGAGGTTTTTCCTCCTTGGAACGAAGGCCCGAATTCTGGGTATTACACTAGTACAAGATAAATGTCATGGTTTAGGCAATGAAATCTGTCAGTAGCACCTAAAATGAACTTGTCAAAAAATGGAATTAGTTATCCCATTAAGAACAGAATAATCCAATCAGGATACAATATGGACTTGATTTGTAGTGACATAGATGGGACTTAAAAAAGGGGGGGTCATTTAAATAACACTTTCAAAAAGAGAAAAAAAGAGGAATTGCAGAGTAAAGAATATTGGAGAACAATATCTGATTTGGGCAATGATGATTCCAGTTAATAATATATTTAGAATGAAGGAACTGCACAGCTGTGAGAAATGTCACTCTACACACGTAAATTTTGGTACTAAGGTACAGTCATAATGCAAGGACTAAAGCAATCACTATATGAGTCAGTAGAATAGGAAAAATAAAATGTATTCAGAATGGATGGGAGATTCCCTTAAGGAAGGGAAGAGCAGAGGACAGTAGACAGGGCCCTTCAGCTAGAGGGAATGGAAGGAAAAAAGTTTGTAAAAAGAAAACAATGTGCTCATCAACAAGGAAAACACAAAATATCTACAGTTACAAATGAATAGAACAATAAGAACAAGCACTTCACAGAATGGAATCCCACGTGGATGACAGATACAATTAACATTCAAAGTAGCTGATTATAAGAGAAATTGAAACACCACAAAGTTAGCAGCTGAGAATGAGGTATAGGGTGATGAATAAGAGTATAAGATCTGATGTCAGAGTTGACATATGTAAAACAAAATGAGGTTGGTCTTAGATGACACTGATAAGCTGGAGAGGAAATGGAAAGGGATTGTCGGGAGCAAGGGCAGAATTGATTCTTTTGCAAGGAAGCAGATCCATGAAATCCAAATACATAAGGACAAATGGTATGGTGGTGGCGGTTGGGGGACAGGATGAAAGCAGAACAAAATAGTAGGGAAGGAAAAAAAATAACTAAGAAAGCAAAGTCTTGAGACGGTAGTGTGGCATATGATCTAGAATACAGGGATGGGGGGAGAAGGGCAGAATACTCTCCTGCCAGAAAGCCAAAGAAGACAATGGGTACTGGCAAGGGTCATACTAGAAGATGGCATTTAAGTATTAAAGGGGCTTCTGTTAACTTTGCCTAAGCAACTCTAAAAGTTTAGAGACTTTTTTTTTTACAGAAAGTTTTTTTTTCTGCAATTATTTTTATTAGTTGGAGGCTAATTACTTTACAATATTGTAGTGGTTTTTGCCATACATCGACATGAATCAGCCATGGATTTACATGTGTTTCCCATCCTGAACACCCCTCCCATCTCCCTCCCCATACACTTTTTAATGAATCTGTAAATCATAAAGCTCTCATTTCCAAATAAAAACAAATTCCAGATCATGTAGATGTTTATAGTGACTAGTTTATCTAAACATATATACAGGTTCAGTTGTAAGATATTAACTAAAATTCTGTGACAAATATGCTTTTTCTTAAATACCAAGAACATTAGAGAATTAATGCAGAGTCCTGAGGATAATCTAGTAGTCACTAAGTTTTTCTTCAGTCTTCACTTAAGAGTCTGTTATTTCCAGCACAGGTAAGCAGGCACAGTCTTTCATATGATCAAACACTGGAATCTTTGATTGCCTCCCTAATAGCTGACTTGCAAACAAGTAGCCAATCACTTTAAGAATGTGTTAAGTGAACAACTTGCAAACCCCAGGGATGGATAAACCCTCAGAATGCATTAACAACCATAGCAACTGTAATGAGACCTCTCAAAGCAGCATAGTTCAAAATAAATATTTTAATTAATATTGGTATAGGCACAATTTTCCCACCCATTTGTGTGTGTGAAGCATTTAGTGAACATTTCCACTCGAACCTTTCACTTCACTTTTGGTTTTGTCAGTTTGATTGCCTGCTGGGTGGGGGTTGGGCCTGCTGACCCTGCCCACTTGAAGAGGCAGCCTGTTGTTCTGCTTTCTGCTTTAACACTATCCAATCAAATGCATAGTCATATTGGTAATTCAGGGTCCTGAAAAGAAGGCGGAATAGCCGCCTCAGATACGTGTAATCCGGGGCTTCCTCAAAGGAGAGCCCACGACAATGCTTTAAATACATGGCAAATTGTATAGGAAAGCCGTCACATAAAACATCAACAGGTGTGGTCATCTTCATATCGCTAATCATTTCAAGTGTTTGCTTCATTGTTGCCGCCTGTAGTCCTTGCCATGGCAGGCTGGCTCTATTAAAATACATCAAAACATATCCTAATGCTTCCATGTCATCTCGGCGACTCTGTTGATTACCAAGATGTGCACAGATGCTAGCATAGAGAGGTGTGCCAGTGAGACTTTTACCTTTTCTGTAGTGTATGTGTTGCCCCGTCCTGGGGTCTCTGTACTTCTTGGCCAAACCAAAATCGATAAGGAATAACTTCTTCCACTGCTCCCCAGTACCCATTACGAAATTTTCTGGTTTAATATCTCTGTGTATCATATTGTGTGTATGCACATATTCGAGTCTACTGATCATCTGATCAGCTAACATAAGTACAGTTTTCATTGTGAACTTTCTTGAACAGAAATTGAAGAGGTCTTCAAGGTTGGGTCCCAGAAGATCCATGACTAGCACATTAGAGTCTGCTTCCTGACCATACCACCGTATCTGGGGGATGCCAACCCCACCTTGAAGAATATTATAGAGCTCTTTCTCACGTACCAACCGGTGATGCCTCGCATCCTGTGACTCTAGTTTCACTGCCACTTCCTCGTCGTTGGTGAGGTCTATCGCCAAGTAAACGTCCCCAAAGGAGCCAGACCCGATCTCACGTACCAGTTTATATCTCCCTCCGACAATGGAATTGGCCATGGGTCCGGGGCTGCTCGCCATCCTGAGAGACAAAAGATGGGGCTGGGGTTAAGCTTCGACACCTCTAAGGGGACGATGGACGCCCCTCAGGCTCGTCCACAGAGCAAGGCCGTGAAGGCAGGCAGGAAACAGAAAACGCTGGCTGTTTCTCAGCGTTACAGGGCCCAGAACTGGCCAAGGGAAACCTGACCATCGCTACTGTCAGATGTCTTTTCACCAGCCCACAGACCGTTGAGGGGGTTCTCACCGTTAGCCGGCTGAGCCTCTGGCTTCAGGTGACGACTTCGGGGGGCTGGTAAACGGCGGCCGTGAAGTTATGGCGGCGATGCCACGGCCACCACTGATGACGATTCCCACCAGGAGGGACCTTTGTCACTCCACCGGCGCTGCCATCTTGTTATAACGGCTGCAGCCAACGCAAAGTGCCCAGAGTTCCCGGCAGGTGCTTCATGGCGCAGAGAACTCTGGGAAAGGAATCACGGGCGCTCTTAGAACCTTCAAGACAGGTTATCTTCAGTGTCTTTCGAAGGCATCAGCCTGTCCTAGAAAAACAGATCTACTCCACGTCCCCCAGCTACTCAGGTCACACATCTGAGCAGCCGTGATGTGGGCTTTCCTCCTCCAGTGTCCATGGGCTGTCTCCTTTCTCCAGCTTGAAGGTGACCTCTGGTTTGGGAACTTGTTTCCCCATGAACAGGACATGATATGGGATTGGGTCCAGTTAACTGGGTTCCAGGACCTTTCAACCATGCTCCTATTTGCTCTTCAGGAAAGTAACCCCATTTCCCTGGGAATAGAGTAATAAAGAAGCGTAAAAGGACTGAAGTATTTGGGCAAATCAAAGATGACACCATTACACACTTCAGATGCCCCAGAGCATTCAGCAGCTGAGAACGGAAACAGGCTCTCTGAGGCCCCTGGAAGGTGCAGAGGGCAGCCGTGCTTACTGACCCATTGCACACAGTTGGCTGTAGGTCTCCAGTGTCACATCCTGGTGCAGGCACCTCTGTACAGGGTCCAAGTGCTGCCACTCCTCCCTGCTGAAGTCCACAGTGACATCCTCGATGACCCCTGTTACAGTACAGTCCCATTCAAGGTGACATGGTCAGCACTGGGGTTGGATGGAAGAGAACTAGGAAGTTAGTTGTCTTTAATGATTTTGCCATGATGTGCTATGCTTATTAAATACCTAGTTATACCTACCATTGTGCAGGGTAAAAATATCTAAATCTATTCATCATGTGTTAAATTCATTCAGTAAATCATTATTCAGAAATTAAGATTAAATTAGCTTTTCTAAATCTTCTAGTTCTTTTAGGAAATACTTAGAATTTATTTCTTAAACAGGAAAGTACCAGAGATGCTAGGTTCTTTCTTTGGCCAGTGCTGTGTGCTAATTTGCTTCAGTCCTGTCTGACTCTTTGTAACCCCATGAACTGTAGCTCACCAGGCTCCTCTGTCCATGAAATAAAACCACGTACCTATGGACACCTTATCTTTGACAACGGAGGCAAGGATATATAATGGAAAAGGACAACTTCTTTAACAAGCGGTGTTGGGAAAACTGGCCAACCACTTGTAAAAGTATGAAACTAGAAAACTTTCTAACACCATACACAAAAATAAACTCAGAATGAATTAAAGATCTAAATGTAAGACTAGAAACTATAAAACTCCTAGAGGAGAACATAGGCAAATCACTCTCCGACATAAATCACAGCAGGATCCTCTATGACCCACCTCCCAGAATATTGGAAATAAAACCAAAAATAAACAGATGGGACCTAATGAAACTTAAAAGCTTTTGCACAACAAAGGAAACTATAAACAAGGTGAGAAGACAGCCCTCAGAATGGGAGAAAATAATAGCAAATGAAGCAAGAGACAAAGGATTAATCTCAAAAATATACAAGCAGCTCAATTCCAGAAAAATAAATGACCCAATCAAAAAATGGACCAAAGAACTAAACAGACATTTCTCCAAAGAAGAGCTACAGATGGCTAACAAACACATGAAAAGATGCTTGACATCACTCATTATCAGAGAAATGCAAATCAAAACCACAATGAGGTAGCATTACACGCCAGTCAGGATGGCTGCTATCCAAAAGTCTACAAGCAATAAATGCTGGAAAAGGTGTGGAGAAAAGGGAACCCTCTTACACTGTTGATGGGAATGCAAAGTAGTACAGCTGCTATGGAGAACATTGTGGAGATTCCTTAAAAAACTGGAAATAGAACTGCCATATGACCCAGCAATCCCACTCCTGGGCATACACCCCAAGGAAACCAGATCTGAAAGAGACACGTGTACCCCTATGTTCATCACAGCACTGTTTATAATTGCCAGGACATGGAAGCAACCTAGATGTCCATCAGCAGACAAATAGATAAGGAAGCTATGGTACATATACACAATGGAATATTACTCAGCCATTAAAAAAATTCATTTGAATCAGTTCTAATGAGATGGATGAAACTGGAGCCCATTATACAGAGTGAAGTAAGCCAGAAAGATAAAGATCAATACAGTATACTAATGCATATATATGGAATTTAAAAAGATGGTAACGATAACTCAATATGCAAAACAGAAAAAGAGACACAGATGTACAGAACAGACTTTGGGACTCTGTGGGAGAAGGCGAGGGTGGGATGTTCAGAGAGAATAGCATTGAAACAAGTATACTATCAAGGGTGAAACAGATCACCAGCCCAGGTTGGATGCCTGAGACAAGTGCTCAGGGCTGGTGCACTGGGATGACCCAGAGGCATGGGATGGGGAGGGAGATGGGAGGGGGGATCGGGATGGGGAACACATGTAAATCCATGGCTGATTCATGTCAATGTATGTCAACAATCACTACAATATTGTAAGGTAAATAGCCTCCAACTAATAAAAATAAATGGAAAAAAAAAGCAGAGACATTACTTTGTCCACAAAAGTCCATCTAGTCAAGGCTATGGTTTTTCCAATAGTCATATATGGATATGAGAGTTGGACTATAAAGAAAGCTGAGTGCCGAAGAATCGATGTTTTGGGTTTTTTTTTCCATTTATTTTTATTAGTTGGAGGCTAATTACTTTATAATATTGTAGTGGTTTTTGCCATACATTGACATGGAAAGGGGAAAAATAATTTTGTCCAGAATTTGAAAATTATTCTATTTTGTTGCTCATGTTAATGGGGAATTTGTGTTTTATTCTGTTTTGAAGGAGGCATGAACACTATATAAAAATTTATTTATTTATTTATTTATTTATTTATTTATTTATCATTGGCTGTGGTGTGGTCTTTGTTCCTGTGCATGGGCTTTCTCTAATTGTGGCAAGTGGGGCTACCATCCAGGTGCAATACCAGCATGTCTCATTGCAGTGGCCTCTCCTGTTGCAGAGCACAGGCTCTGGAGCACACAGCCTTCAGCGGCTGGTGTGCATAGGCTCTGAGTTTGGCTCCTGGGTTCTAAAGTGCAGCCTCAGTCATTTTAGTTCACAGGGTCTCTTGAACAGGAGGCCTTTGTCTTGCCAAGTGGACTCTTAACCATTGGACCACCAGGAAAGCCCAGCATCAACACTTTTTTTCTCAATTTACATAGTTCCCACTACTGCTGCCTTCAAAAATACAGGCATTTTCTCTTGATACCTTTCTTCTGGGTCAATTATAACTTAATTCCATAGTTGTTGGAAAATGTTCAGTTCAGTTCAGTCAGTCAGTCATGTCCGACTCTTTTGTGACCCCATGGACTGCAGCACACCAGGCTTCTCTGTCCATCGCCAACTCCTGAAATTTGCTCAAAATCATGTCCATCGAGTCAGTGATGCCACCTAACCATCTCATCCTCTGTTGGCTCCTTCTCCTCCTACCTTCAATCTTTCCCAGCAACAGGGTCTTTCCAGTGAGTCAGTTCTTTACATCAGGTGGTGAAAGTATTGGAGTTTCAGCTTCAGCATCAGTCCTTCCCATGAAGGAGTGAATGTGCTGAATGTGCTGGCATTTCCTTTAGCATGGACTGGTTGGATCTCCTTGAAGTCCAAGGGACTCTCAAGAGTCTTCTCCAATACCACCATTCAAAAACATCATTTCTTCGGCGCTCACTTTCTTTATAGTCCAAATCTCACATCCATACATGACTACTGGAAAAACCATAGCTTTGACTAGACAGACCTTTGTCGGCAAAGTAACGTCTCTGCTTTTCAATATGCTGTCTAGGTTGGTCATAGCTTTTCTTCCAAAGAGCAAGCATCTTTGAATTTCATGGCTGCAGGCAACATCTGCAGTGATTTTGGACCACAATAAAATAAAGCCTTTCGCTCTTTCCATTGTTCCCACATCTATTTGTCATGAAGTAATGGGACCAGATGCCATGGTCTAATCTTTCTGAATGTTGAGTTTTAAGCCAGCTTTTTCACTCTCCTCTTTCACTTTTATCAAGAGGCTCTTTAATTCTTCACTTTCTGCCATAAAGGTGGTGTCACCTGCCTATCTGAGGTTATTGCTATTTCTCCTGGCAATGTTGTTTCCAGCTTGTGCTTCCTCCAGTCCAGAATTTCTGATGATGTATTCTGCATACAAGTTAAATAAGCAGGGTGATAATATACAGCCTTGTCATACTCCTTTCCTGATTTGGAAGCAGTCTGTTGTTCTATGTCCAGTTCTAACTGCTGCTGCTTGACCTGCATACAGATATCTCAGGAGGCAGGTTAGGTGGTCTGGTATCCCCATCTCTTGAAGAATTTTCCACAGTTTGTTGTGATCCACACAGTAAAAGGCTTTGGTGTTGTCAATAAAGCAGAAGTAGATGTTTTCCTGGAACTCTCTTGCTTTCTCAATGATCCAACGGATGTTGACAAGTTGATGTCTGCTTCCTCTGCCTTTTTTAAAGCCAGCTTGAACATCTGGAAGTTCACTGTTCATGTACAGTTGAAGCCTGGCTTGGAGACTTTTGAGCATTACTTTGCTAGCATGTGAGATGAGTACAACTGTGCAGCAGTTTGAATAGTCTTTTGCATTGCCTTTATTTGGGAACAGAATGACAGCTGACATTTTAAAGTCCTGTGGCAACTGCTGAGTTTTCCAAATGTGCTGGCGTATGGAGTGAAGCACTTTTACAGCATCATCTTTAAGGATTTGAAATAGCTCAACTGGAATTCTGTCACCTCCACTAACTTTGTTCATAGTGTTGCTTCCTGAGGCCCACTTGACTTCACTTTCCAGGATGTCTGACTGTAGGTGTGTGATCACACCATTATGGTTATTTGGGTCACTAAGATCTTTTTCATATAGTTCTTCTGCGTGTTCTTGCCCATTCTTCTTAACAGCTTTTGCTTTTGTTAGGTCCCTAACATTTCTTTCCTTTATTGTGCTCAGCTTTGCATGAATTGTTCCCTTGGTATCTCTAATTTTCTTGAAGAGATCTCTAGTCTTTCCTATTCTGTTGCTTTCCTCTATTTCTTTGCATTGATCACTTTCTTATCTTATCTTTCTTATCTCTTTCTTTCTTATCTCTCCTTGCTATTCTTTGCAACTGTGGCTTCAAATGAGTATATCTTTCCTTTTCTCCTTTGCCTTTAGCATTTCTTCTTTTCTCAGCTATTTGTAAGGGCTCCTCAGACAATTGTTTTGCTCTTTCACATTTCTTTTTCTTGGGGATGGTCTTGATCGCTGCCTCCTGGACAGTCATGAACCTCCTTCCATGGTGTTTCAGGCACTCTATCAGATATAATCCTTTGAATCTGCTTGTCACTTCCACTGTATAATCATAAGGAACTTGATTTAGGTCTGGTTGTTTTCCCTACTTTCTTCAATTTAAGTCTGAATTTGGCAACCAGCAGTTTTGATCTGAGCCACAGTCAGGTCCCAGTCTTGTTTTTGCTGACTGTATAGAGCTTCTTCATCTTTGGCTGCAAAGAATATAATCAATCTAATTTCTGTATTAACCATCTGGTGATATCCATGTGAAGTCATCTCTTTTGTTGTTCGAAGAGGGTGTTTGCTATGACAAGTGTGTTCTCTTGTCAAAACTCTGTTAGCCTTTGCCTTGCTTCAATTTTGTACTCCACAGCCAAATTTGCCTGTTACTCCAGGTATTTCTTGACTTCTTGCTTTTGTGTTCCAGTTCCCTGTAATGAAAAGGACATCTTTCTTGGGTGTTAGTTCTAGAAGATCTTGTAGGTCTTCATAGAACTGTTCAACTTCACCTTCTTCAGCATTACTGCTTGGTAACTAGACTTGGATTACTGTGATATTGAATGGCTGGCCTTTGAAACAAACAGAGATCATTCTGTTGCTTTCAGACTGCACCCAAATACTGCATTTTGGACACTTTTGTTGACTATGAAGCCATGAAGAGGTGGAAAATGTACTCTGCCCGATTTCAACACATGGTCTATCTGGAAGAATGTTTCATGTGTCCCAAGAGAAGAATGCATATTCAGCCAAGAATGGGTGCAGTGTTCTTTAATATATGTCAACTTGATTGAGTGCTGTTGAAATTTTATAACACTTTACTCATTTGTCTTCTACTTGTTCAACCAATTATTTGTCATCTTTTTGGTGAAAACTGAAATGGAGATGTTACAAATTTATATTTATATGCAAAGGAACTAGAATACACAAAGCAGGGTTTATCATGGAGGATTTCTATTATGTAATGGTAAGACTTACCTGAAATCTACAAAAATTCAAACAGTGTGTTACTAATATAAGTGCAGACACATATATTAATGAAACAGAATAGAGGTCCAGAAACATATTTACACACATATGAACAACCAATTATGAAAAAAGTGACAAAGTACTTCAATGGGGAAAAGAAAAGCCTTTTTTAGAAACTGTGCTGGAACAAGTAGATAAATATTTTGGAAGAGAAAACAAACCATGACCCACACCACACACCATATACAAAAATTAACTTAAGTGTTCACACCACACACACAAACACACACACACGCACAAAGTAACTCTGCGAGGTGATGAGTGTGCTGATGAACTTGATTGTGGTATGAAAACAGACATACAGGTCAATGGGACAGATGAGAAAATCCAGAAAAAAACCCACACATTGATGGTCAATTGATTTATACCAAAGGAACCAAGAAAATGAAAAGGGAAGGACAATCTCTTCAATTAATGGTTCTGGAAAACTGGACAGCCACATGCAATAGAATGAAACTGGAACACTCTCTTATACCACACATCAAAGTTAACTCAAAATGGATTGAATACTTGATCATAAGACCTGAAACCCTACAAGTTCTGATGAAATTATAGGTGGTAAGCTCCTTGACATAATGCGTGGAGATAAATTCTTGGATTTGACACCAAAATCAAAGGCAACAAAAACAAAAATAAATGAGTGGGAATATACCAAACTAAAAAGTTTATGCATAGCAAATGAAACCTCCCACAAAATGACAAGGCAGCATACTGAATGGGAAAAATTATTTGCAAATTGTATGTCTGATAAGTGATTAATATCCAAAATATGTCGGGCTTCCCTGATGGTTCGGATGATAAAGAATCTGCCCACAATGCAGGACACCCTGCTTAGATCCCTGGGTCGGGAAGATCCCCTGGAGAAGGAAATGGATTTAAGGAAATAGAATTCAAATCCATAGATTTAAAATCTGTGGATTGGGTTGACAACACTTCAACACACCGAGAGAGATAACCAGGCATTATGTACCATCTGGAGGGATGAATTAACAAGCATTCAATACCACTTCTGAAGTATGTTTGCCTAAAAATGGAATCTGTATTGATCAAGCCTCTAAACTTATCAGTTCATATTCACATAGGGACATGGGAACTATGAAATAACACCATAAGAATACAATTAGAAAATTCCAAAAGGTGGAACATAGTTCAGGGCAAATGGCCCAGTTGCTTCAACAAAAATGTAACCGGGGTAGAGCCCATTAGATCAGTTCCAGATTAAAAGGGACTTCAGAGTTTGTTGTGAGAGAATTCTCCACAAACCTCAGTTTCTGTACATCTTTCAAGCAGACCCAAGATTGCCTTTTTCCAAACTATACTTTCAAAGATATTTATATAGTGAACAGCCTTAGAAGATAGAGACCCTCTCTAGAGTGAAGGGCAGGTTATACTAGAAATGATGCCCAAGACATTTCTTCCTCAAGGCAAGATTCAGGGAGGCTTACTACCCTTTATGAAAGACTCGATCAATGCCCATAAGCTAAGGGTGCTTCTCCTATAATGGAACCCAATGCACTTGAAGGTATCATCTGATCTTCTGCATTACCCTGTGGGAACTGAAGCTTGGGGAACTGGTGAGAATGTTCATACTCTGGCTACCACTAATGCTATGAGTATTCAAGTCATTGTACTCTGTCCCAGGAGTCTTCATGTCTTCTATCAGCAGCCATAACACCATGGCCAGCTAACTTGTCAGCTTACATGTATGACAGAGTCTCAGACCTTTCACAGTTCTTGGAAGTTTTGGTGATTAGGATGTGCTGTGCACAGATATGTGGCTTTCTGGAAAAGGAAATATAAGGGACTCTTGGATGTCCCTGCCCCAGAGATGTCCACATCCTAGTCTCTGGAACATGTGGATATGTTATACTACATGGCAAAGGGGGAATTAAGGCTGCAGATGGAATTAAGGTTGCTAATCAACTGACCTTAAAACAAGGATACTATTTTAGCCTTTCTGAGTGGGGCCAATGTAAAGAGTCCTTAAAAGCGTAGCAGTGAGGTAGACAAGAAGGCTAGCATAATGCAGTATGAGAATATCCAACCTGCTGTTGCTGGTATTAAGGATGACGTGAGCCATATCAAGGAATATGTGTGACCTCTAAAAGCTAGAAAGAGCAAAGCAATTGATTCTTGATTGTTGAGCCTTCAGAAAAGAACCCATCTGGGTTTCCCTGGTGGCTCAGTGGTAAAGAATCTGCTTGCCAATGCAGGTGACAAGGTTTGATCCCTGATCTGGGAAGATCCCACATGCTACGGATCAACTAAGTCCATGTTGCACAACTACAGAAGCCCACACACCTAGAGCCTGTGCTCTGCAGCAAAAGACTCCTCCACAATAAGTCCTCCACAGAAACAGAGTCACTCCCACTTGCTGTTACTAGAGAAAAGTGCACACACCACCGAAGACCCAACACAGGCAAAATTAATGAAATAAAAAAAAATGAACCCATATCTGCCAACATCTTGACTTTAGCCCAGTGGGAGTCATTTAAGATTTCAGAACTACAAGATTAAAAATTTCTGTTGTTTTAAGCCACAGAGTTTATGGCAGTTTGTTACAGGAATGATAGAAAATGGAGAGAGGCAAATTAAGGAGATTTGAAAGAAGTCTCTGGAATCAGTAGTGGAAATGTTGATCAAATTGTATGGTCAATAAATGGTCCTCCACTTTACTGCAAGTCAGTGAGGAGGAACTGGAGAAGTTATTGCACACAAAGTACCATGAAGTAGGTTTAAAGACAGCTGCCTTAATAGTGTTACGTGCGGTTGGTCTTAATTCTTCTAGTTGGGGGACTTCCTCAGCAAACTGTGGTCAGTCTCAAGTGTAACTTATTGTACACACTCTCAAGCCTCTTATTGTGCAGGCCTTGCGAAATTTCCTCATTATGCCTCTTATATACAGGCATACCTCAGAGATATTGTGGGTATTCCAGACCAACACAATAAAATGAGTATCACAAAAAAAGTGAGACACAAATTTTTGGTTTCCCAGTGCACATAAAAGTTACTTTTATATCATATTGTAGCCTTTAAGTGTTCAACAGCATTGTATCTTAAAAAGCAATGCAAGTTAATTAATTAAGAAATACCTTATTCCTAAAGGGCTTCCCAGGTGGCACAGTGGTAAAGAATCTGCCTGCCAGCAGAGGAGATGCAAGAGATGGTGGGTCGATCCCTGGGTCAGGAAGATCCCTTTTAGTAGGAAATAGCAACCCATTCCAGTATTCTTGCCTGGAAAATGCCATGTACAGAGGAGCCTTGAGGGCTTCAGTTCATGGTGTTCCAAAGAGTCAAACATGACTGAGCACAGAACAGCACTTAGGCTTCAAAGATGCTAACCATGATCTGAGTCTTTGGTGAGTTGTAATCATCTTGCTGA
The DNA here is from genome assembly GCA_020226075.1 of Hydropotes inermis. NCBI lineage: Eukaryota > Metazoa > Chordata > Mammalia > Artiodactyla > Cervidae > Hydropotes > Hydropotes inermis. Next base: position 65,828 of record JAGTXW010001704.1, read on the forward strand.
AGAGTCTTGCCTTGATTTTTATGGGTACTGGTGACTAAGATGGTGGTTGCTGAGGGTTTGGGTGACTGTGTCATTTCTTAAAATGAGACAGAAATGAAATTTGCCTCACTATCTCTTCCTTTCATGAACAACTTCTCTGCAGCATCTAATGCTGTTTGATATAGCATTTTACCCACAGTAGAACTTTTATCAAAATGTGAGTCAGTCCTCTCAAACCCTGTTTTATCCACTAAGTTTAGGTCATATACAGCACTCTTCATAGCATCTTCACCTGTAGTACAGTCTATTTCAAAAAACTGTTTTTTTTGCTCACACATAAGAAGCAGCTGCTCATCTATTCAAGCTTACAATGAGATAGCAGCACTTAAGTCACATCTTCAGACTCTACTTCAAATTCTAATTCTCATGTTATTTCTGACATCTGCAGTTACTTCCTTCAGTGAAGTCCTGAAACCCTCAATATCATCCAGGAGAGTTGAACCCACTTCTTCCAAACTCCTGTTAATGTCAATATTTTGACATCCTCCCATGAGTCATGAATGTTCTTAATGGCATCTAGAATGGGGAAACCTTTTCAGAATGTTTTCAATTGCCTTTGCCCAGATCTATTTGAGGAGTCACTACCCATGGCAGCTAAAGCATTATGAGATGTATTTCTTAAATAATAAGACTTAAGCTGAAATTACTCCTTGATCCATGAGTTGTAGGATGAATAGCGTGTTAGCAGGCATGAGAACAACATTTATCTCATTGTACATCTCCATTAGAGCTTTTGGGTGACTGGTCCATTGCCAGTGAGCAGTAATATTTCACAAATAATCTTTTTATCTTTCTGCGAAATATGTCTCAAGCACAGGCTTAAAATATTCAGTAAACCATGCAGTAAACAGATGTCCTGTCATCCAGGCTTTGTTGTTCCACTGACAGAGGATAGGTAGAGTGAAAGTGAAAATGTAAGTCTGTCAGTCGTGTCCGACTCTGTGACCCCAGGGTCTGTAGCTCACCAGGCTTCTCTGTCCATGGGATTCTCCCAGGCAAGAAGACTGGAGTGGGTTGCCATTCCCTTCTCCAGGAGATCTTCCCTACCCAGGCTTCGAAATCAGGTCTCCTTCACTGTAGTCAGATTCTTTACTGTCTGAGCCACCAGCGAAGCCCACTTACAAAGGACAGGTAGAATAGATTTAGCCTAATTCTTAAGAGCCCTAGGATTTCCAGAATGCTCAATGAGCATTGGCTTCTTTCTTAAAGTTACCAGCTGCATTAGCCCCTCAAAGAGAGCCAACTAGTCCTTAGAAACTTTCAAGTCAGGCATTGAATTCTCTCTAACTATGAAAGTCCTAGATGACATCTGCTATAAAGCTGTTTCACTACAGTGGAAATTTGTTGTTTGGTCTAGCCACTTTTATTAGTCATTTTAACTAGATCTTCTGGATAAGTTGCTGCAGCTTCTACATTAGCACTTGCTACTTCAGCTTGCACTTTTATGGTCTGGAGACAGCTTTCATTAACCCTCATGATCCAACTTCTGCTAGATTCAGACTTTTCCTTTGCAGCATCCTTCAACTCTCTCAAGACTTCACAAAACAGAAGAGTTACAGCCTTGCTCTGAATTAAGCTTTGGCTTAAGAGCATGTTGTGGCTGGTTTGGTCTTCTACCCAAAGCATGGAAACCTTCTCCATATCAGCAGTAAGGCTGTTTCTCTTTCTTATCATTTATGTGTTCACTGGAGCATCACTTTTAATTTCCTACAAGAACTTTCCCTTTGCATTCACAGCTTCAGTAACTGGTATAAGAGGCCTAGCTTCCGGCCTGCCTGAAATTCTGATGCACCTTCCTCACTAAGTGTAATCATTTCTAGATTTTGATTTGAAGTGAGAGACTCTTCCTTTCACTTTAACACTTAGAGAGGTAAGTTGTAAGTTTATCAACTGGCCTAATTTTCAATATTATTATGTCTCAGGGAACGAGAGGCCTGAGGAGAGGGAGCGGGATGGGAAGCAAGGCAGTTGGAACACATACATTTATCATCTAAGTTTGCCAATCTAGAGTCATGGATTAGTAGAAACATCAAAGATCACTGATCATAGATCATCATAACAAGTATAATACTAATGAAAAAGTTGGAAATATTGCAAAAATCACTGTAATGAGTCACAGAGACAGACAGTGAGCAAATGCTATTGGAAAAATGGTGCCAACAGACATGCTGAATGTCTGGTTGCACACGAACTGTCAGTTTGTTAAAAAAAAACAAAACAAACCCACAGTATAGAAGCAGATTCATAGACACAGAAAACAAGCTTAATGGTTACAAAAATAGGAGGTGTTAATTGGGAGTATGGATTTAACAGATGTACATTACCATATATAAAAGATATGTGTACCCCAATGTTCATCACAGCACTGTTTGTAATAGCCAGGACATGGAAGCAACCTAGATGTCCATCAACAGAGGAATGGATAAGGAAGCTGTGGTACACATACACAATGGAATATTACTCAGCCGTTAAAAAGAATACATTTGAGTCAGTTCTAATGAGGTGGATGAAACTGGAGCCTATTATACAGAGTGAAGTAAGCCAGAAAGAAAAACACCAATAAAGTATACTAACACATATATATGGAATTTAGAAAGATGGTAATGATAACCTTATATGCGAGACAGAAAAAGAGACACAGATGTACAGAACAGTCTTTTGGACTCTCTGGGAGAAGGTGAGGGTGGGATGATCTGAGAGAATAGCATCAAAACATGTACATTATCATATGTGAAACAGATTGCCAGTCCAGGTTGGATGCATGAGACAGGTGCTCAGGGCTGGTGCACTGGGAAGACCCAGAGGGATGGGATGGGGAGGGAGGTGGGAGGGAGGCTCAGGATAGGGAACACATGTAAACTCATGGCTGATTCATATCAATGTATGGCAAAAAACACTACAATATTGTAAAGTAATTGGCCTCCAACTGAAATAAATAAATTAAAAAATGTTTGGTGGGGGAGAAGAGGGAAAGGGTGAGATAAATGGAGAGTGTAGCATGGATGCATATAGAGTAACACATGCAATTAGATAGCCAACGGGAATTTGCTGTATGACTCAGGGAACTCAAACTGTGGCTCTGTAATAACCTAAAGGGGTGGGAATAAGTGGGAGGTTGGAGGGAGACTTAAGAGGGAGGGGGCATATGTATACCTATGGTTAATATATGTTGAAGTATGACAGAAATCAAACCAATATTGTAAAGCAGTCAACCAATTAAAATAAATATGCAAATTTAAAAAAGATTATCATATATAAAATAGACAAACAACATGCACCTACTATATAGCACAGGGAACTATATTCAACATTTTGTAATAAACTATAATGGAAAACAATTGAAAAAAAAAAACTTGTGATATCTGTAAAGCACAATAAAGCAAAGCACAAGTAAAATGAAGGGAGTCTGTATTAAGATTTGGGGGAGGGCAGATGTGGCTCGCAACACTTCTTTAGACAATAGTTTCAGAGGTGAGCATCTATACTCAGGGAAAAAGGAGAGAAACTCATGACCAGTATGGGCAGAAGCCAGGCACATGGTGACAGCTTTGGCTGGTTGGTTGAGCAAGGAGCAGGAGGGGATGTGAAGCTTGTTGCAAAAGAAGCTGAAATGTTTTACCGCTCAGTCCATCTACAGTCTACCATGCCTAGCTCAGATCCATTGAGAAACCACAGCCAAAGGACTCAGAGGTTTCTGCAGTAGATCCTACCTGCTACAGTTCAGCTTCTTGGGGAGATTTCACCCAGACAAACTTCCGTAGGAAACCACAGATGAGGCAATGACTGGCATCCGGGCTCTACTGCTCCATACTGGATCTATAATGCTGATGAAGATGACTTACTGCCAAGAGAGAAATTGACCCCCAAAATTCTAGATAAATTCTTGAGATCAGCCCCACTGCCCTGAAAAATTTTCCCTAGCCTTTATCTTATAAGTGAGCAAAAACTTAAGATATAGAGGTATAGATGGGCTTCAGGATGTGCTACCCCCAAACATGGCACCTTGGTGTATAGAATACTCTAAGCTGAAAGACTTTGAGAAAACAGTGGAAGCAGTGAGGTCACTCTGACCTTCCCCCCTGCCCTTCTTCCCTGAAGCAGGTCACTGAACCCCCAGGTGAATGGTTCCCTGGCTACACCCAGACTAAAAGAGCATCCTTATCTCAGAAAACAAAGGGACCCTAAGACTCAGTTTGTGCTGTCTCTCCCAGTTACTAAACTGATGGTGGCCTCATAGAATGAGTTTGGAAGTTTACCTCCCTCCGTGATTTTCTGGAACAGTTTGAGTAGATAGGTGTTAGCGCTTCTCTAAAATTTTGGTAGAATTCAGGTCTGAAGCTATCTGGTACTCGGCTTTTGTTTGCTGGAAGATTCTGATTACACTTTCGATTTCCATGCTTGTGATGGTTCTGTTAAGATTTTCTATTTCTTCCTGGTTCAACTTTGGAAAGTTATACTCTTCTAAGAATTTGTCCTTTTCTTCCAAGTTGTCCACTTTATTGGCATATAATTACTGATAGTAATCTCTTATGATCCTTTGTATTTCTGTGTTGTCTGTTGTGATTTCTCCATTTTCATTTCTAATTTTGTTGATTTGATTCTTCTCCCTTTGTTTCTTGATGAATCTGGTTAATGGTTTGTCAATTTTATTTATCTTCTCAAAGAACCAGCTTCTAGCTTTGTTGATTTTTGCTATGGTCTCTTTTGTTTCCTTTGCATTTATTTCTGCCCTAATTTTTCAGATTTCTTTCCATCTATTAACCCTGCAGATCTTTATTTCTTCCTTTTCTAGTTGCTTTAGGTGTTCAGTTTAGTTCAGTCGCTCAGGCATGTCCGACTCTTTGCAACCTCATGAATCACAGCACACCAGACTTCCCTGACCATCACCAACTCCCGGAGATTACTCAAACTCATGTCCATCGAGTTAGTGATGCCATCCAGCCATCTCACCCTCTGTCATTCCCTTCTCCTCTTGCCCCCAGTCCCTCCAAGCATCAGGGTTTTTTCCAATTAGCCAACTCTTTGCATGAGGTGACCAAAGTATTGGATTTTCAACTTCAGCATCAGCCCTTCCAATGAACACCCAGGACTGATCTCCTTTAGGATGGACTGGCTGGATCTCCTTGCAGTCCAAGGGACTCTCAAGAGTCTTCTCCAACACCACAGTTAGGTTATTTATTAGACTTTTTTCTTGTTTCTTGAGGTAAGCCTGTATTGCTATGACCCTTCCCCTTAGCACTGCTTTTACAGTGTCCCATAGGTTTTCAGTTGTTGTGTTTTCATTTTCATTCATTTCTATGCATATTTTGATTTCTCTTTTTTTTTAATCTACCATTTATTCATTTATCTGTATACATACTTCATTGGCCTTATGTACATTCATGGTGCTGTGTACTTCTCACCACTATTTCCAGATTTTTTTTTTTTATTTGTAGTGAATTTTGTCATACATTGGAATGAAACAGCCATGGGTTTACATGTGTTCCCCATCCCGATCCCCCCTCCCACCTGTGATTTGCTGGTTATTCAGCAACGTGTAATTCAGCCTCCATATGTTGGAATTTCCAATAGTTTTTCTCCTGTAATTGACATCTAATCTTACTGCATTGTGGTCAGAAAAGATGCTTGGAATGATTTCAGTATGTTTGAATTTACCAAGTCTAGGTTTATGGCCCAGGATGTGATCTATCCTGGAGAACGTTCCTTGTCCACTTGAGAAAAAGGTGAAGTTGATTGTTTTGGGGTAAAATGTCCTATAGATATCAATTAGGTCTAACTGGTCTATTGTATTATTTGAAGTTTGTGTTTCCTTGTTAATTTTCTGTTTAGGTGTGAGTGGGGTACTCAAGTCTCCCACTATTATTGTGTTATTGTTAATTTCCCCTTTCATACTCGTTAGTATTTGCCTTACATATTGTGGTGCTCCTATGTTTGGTACATATATATTTGTAATTGTTATATCTTCTTCTTGGATTGATCCTTTGATCATTAAGTAGTATTTGTATCTTTTCACAGCCTTTATTTTATAATCTATTTTATCTGATATGAGTATTGCTAGTCCTGCTTTCTTTTGGTCTCTATTTGTGTGGAGTGTCTTTTTTCAGCCCTTCACATTCAGTCTGTATGTGTCCCTTGTTTTGATGTGGGTCTCTTGTAGACAACGTATATAGGGGTCTTGTTTTTGTATCCATTCAGCCAATCTTTATCTTTTGGTTGGGGCATTGAACCCATTTACATTTAAGGTAATAATTAATAAGTATGACCCCGTTGCCATTTACTTTGTTGTTTTGGGTTTGAGTTTATACCCTCTTTCTGTGTTTCCTGTCTAGAGAACATTCTTTAGCATTTGTTGGAGAGCTGGTTTGGTGGTGCTGAATTCTCTCAGCTTTTGCTTGTCTGTAAAGCTTCTGATTTCTTCTTCATATCTGAATGAGATCGTTGCTGGGTACAGTAATCTAGGTTGTAGGTTTTTCTCTTTCATCACTTTAAGTATGTCCTGCCATTCCCTTCTGACCTGAAGAGTTTCTATTGAAAGATCAGCTGTTATCCTTATGGGAATTCCCTTGTTTTTCCCTTGCTACTCTTAATATTTGTTCTTCATGTTTGATCTTTGTTAATTTGATTAATATGTGTTTTGGGATGTTTTGCCTTGGGTTTATCCTGTTTGGGACTTCTGGTTTGCTTGGGCTTGGGTGACTATTTCCTTCCCCATTTTAGGGAGGTTTTCGACTATTATCTCCTCAAGTATTTTCTCATGGTCTTTCTTTTTGTCTTGTTCTTCTGGGACTCCTATAATTCGAATGTTGGGGCATTTAACATTGTCCCAGAAGTCTCTGAGGTTGCCCTCATTTCTTTTAATTCTGTTTTCTCTTTTCCTCTCTGTTTCATTTATTTCTCCTGCTCTATCTTCCACCTCAGTTATCCAATCTTCTGCCTCCGCTATTCTACTCTTAGTTCCCTCCAGAGTGTCTTTGATCTCATTTATTGCATTATTCATTATATATTGACTCTTTTTTACTTCTTTCAGGTCCTTGCTAAACATTTCTTGCATCTTCTCAATCCTTGTCTCCAGGCTATTTAACTGTAACTCCATTTTGCTTTCAAGATTTTTGACATTTTCACTATCATTATTCAGAATTCCTTATCAGGTGGATTCCCTATCTCTTCCTCTTTTGTTTGGTTTTGGTGGGCATTTATCCTTTTCCTTTACCTGCTGAATATTTCTCTGCCTTTTCATCTTGTTTATATTGTTGTCTTTGGGGTTGGCCTTTCCGTATTCTGGCAGTTTGTGATTTCTCTTTGTTGTAGAGGTTCCTCACTGTGGGTGGGGTTGGACGGGTGGCTTGTCAAGGTTTCCTGGGTAAGGAAGCTTGTGTCGGTGTTCTGGTGGGTGGAGCTGGATTTCTTCTCTCTGGAGTGCAATGGAGTGTCCAGTAGTGAGTTTTGAGATGTCAGTGGGTTTGGTGTGACTTTGGGCAGCCTGTACATTGAAGGTCAGGGCTACGTTCCTGTGTTGTTGGAGAATTTGCGTGGTATGTCTTGCTCTGGAACTTTTTGGCTCTTGGGTGGGGCTTAGTTTCAGTGTAGGTGTGGAGGCTTTTGATGAGCTCTTATCGATTAATGTTCCCTGGAGTCAGGAGTTCTCTGGTGTTCTCAGGTTTTGGACTTGAGCCTCCTGCCTCTGGTTTTCAGTCTTATTCTTACAATAGCCTCAAGACTTCTCCATCTATACAGCACCAATGATAAAACATCTAGGTTAGTGATGGAAAGCTTCTCCACAGTGAGGGACACCCAGAGAGGTTCACAGAGTTACATGGAGAAGAGAAGAGGGAGCAGTGAGATAAAGGTGACCAGGATAAGAGGGGGAATCAAAAGGGGAGAGAGCAAACTAGCCAGTAAGCAACTTCCCAATATGCTCTCCACAGTCTGGACCCCTAAGAGAGGTTCACGGAGTTACACAGAGAAGAGAAGAGGGAGGAAGGAGACAGAGGTGACCAGGAGGAGAAAAGGGAGAATCAAAAGGAGAGAGACAGATCCAGCCAGTAATCAGTTCCCTAAGTGTTCTCCACAGCCCAGAACCCACAAAGAGATTCACAGAGTTGGGTATAGAAGAGAAGGGGGAGGGAGGAGATAACGGCAACCTCCTTTTGAAGACAATGAGCTTCCTTTCTGGATGCCTGATGTCCTCTGCCAGCATTCAGAAGTTGTTTTGTGGAATTTGCTCAGCGTTCACATGTTCTTTCAATGAATTTGTGGGGGAGAAAGTGGTATCCCCATCCTATTCCTCTGCCATCTTAGGACCACCTCCTATGCCCATTTTTTGAAGAGTTTTAATCATAAATGCGTGTTGAATTTTGTCAAAGGATTTTTCTACATCTATTGAGATCATCATATGGCTTTTACCTTTCAATTTCTTAATATGGTGTATCACATTGATTGACTTTGCATATATTGACGAATTCTTGCGTCCCTGGAATAAACACAGCTTGATCATGGTGTACGAACTTTTTGATATGTTGCTGAATTGTATTTCCTAAAATTTTGTTGATGTCTATGTTTACCAGTGATATTGCCCTGTAGCTTTCTTTTTTTCTTTGTTGTCTTTGTCTGGTTTTTATATCAGGATGATGGTGGCCTTGTAGAATGAGTTTGGGAGTGCACCCTTCTTTCCTCTGCAATGTTTTGAAAGCGTTTTAAGATAGGCATCAGTCCTGTTTTGAATGTTTGATAAAATTCTCCTGTGAAGCCATCTGGTCCTGGGCTTTTGTTTTTTGGGAGATTTTGATCACAGCTTCAATTTCACTGCTTGTAATTTGGTTGTTTATAATTTATATTTCTTCCTGATTTAGTCTTGGAAGATGGACCTTTTGGAAGATGGAACTTGGAAAATTCAATCTGTCCATTTCTTCCAGGTTATCCATTTTATTGCCATTAGTTCTTTACAACAGTCTCTTATTATCCTTTGTATTTCTGCATTGTCTGTTGCAACCTCTCCTTTTTCATTTCTAATTTTGTTGATTTGATTCTTCTCTCTTTTTTCCTTGATGAGTCTGGCCAAAGGTTTGTCCATTTTGTTAATCTTCTCAAAGAACCAGCTTTTCATTTTATCAATCTTTACTATTGTTTCTTTCATTTCTTTTTCATTTATTTCTGCTCTGACCTTTATGGTTTCTGTTCTTCTACTAATTTTGGTTTTTATTTTTTTCCACTTTTACCAGTTGCTTAGGTGTAAAGTTAGGTTGTGTATTTGATTTTTTTCTTGTTACTTGGGGTAGGATTGTATTGCTATAAACTTCCCTCTTAGAACTGCTTTTGCTGCATCTCATAGGTTTTGAGTTGTTGTGTTTTCATTGTCATTTGTTTCTAGGAATTTCTTTATTTCCCTTTTGATTTCTTTAGTAACCTGTTGGTTATTTATAGACGTGTTGTTTAATGTGTTTTTCTTACAGTTTTTTTTTTCTTCTTGTAGCTGATATCTAGTCTCCTAGCATTGTGGTCAGAGAAGATGCTTGATATGATTTCAATTTTCTTAAATTTACTGAGGTTTGATTTTTGACCCAAGATGTGGTCTATCCTGGAGAATCTTCCATGTGTGCTTGAGAAGAAGGTGTATTCTTCTGCATTTGGATGGAATGTCCTGAAGATACCAATGAGTTCTGTCTCATCCAGTGTATCATTTATGACTTGTGCTTCCTTATAAACTTTCTGTTTTGATGATCTGTCCATTGGTGTGAGTGGGGTGTTAAAGTCTCCTACTATTATTGTGTTACTGTCAATTTCTCCCTTTATGTCTGTTACTGTTTGTCTTCTGTATTGAGGTGCTCCTGTGTTGGGTGCATAGATATTTACAATTGTTATGTCTTCTTAGATTGATTCCTTGATCATTATGTAGTATCCTTCCTTATCTCTTGTAATCTTCTTTATTTTAAGGTCAATTTTGTCTGATATGAGTATTGATACTCCAGCTTTCTTTTGCTTCCCATTTGCAGAGAATATATTTTTCCATCCTCTCATTTTCAGTGTATATGTGTCTTGAGGTGTGAAGTGGGTTTCTTGAAGACAGCATATATATGGGTCTTGTTTTTGTATCTATTCAACCAGTCTGTGTCTTTCGGTTGGAGCAGTTAATCCATTTACATTTAAAGTAATTATTGGCCCATTTTTTTATTGGGTCATTTATTTTTTTGGAATTGAGCTGCAGGAGTTGCTTGTATATTTTTGAGATTAATCCTTTGTCTGTTGCTTCATTTGCTATTATTTTCTCCCCTTCTGAGGGCTGTCTTTTCACCTTGCTTATAGTTTCCTTTGTTATGCAAAAGCTTTTAAGTTTCATTAGGTCCCATTTGCTTATTTTTGCTTTTATTTCCAATATTCTGGGAGGTGGGTCATAGAGGATCCTGCTGTGATTTATGTCAGAGAGTGTTTTGCCTATGGATGAAACTGGAGCCCATTATACAGAGTGAAGTAAGCCAGAAAGATAAAGAACATTACAGCATACTAATACATATATATGGAATTTAGAAAGATGCAACAGAAAAAGAGACACAGATGTACAGAACAGACTTTTGGACTCTGTGGGAGAAGGTGAGGGTGGGATGTTTCGAGAGAACATCATCGAAACATGTATATTATCTAGGGTGAAAGAGATCACCAGCCCAGGTGGGATGCATGAGACAAGTGCTCGGACCTGGTGCACTGGGAAGACCCAGAGGGATCAGGTAGAGAGGGAGGTGGGAGGGGGGATCGGATGGGGAATACATGTATATCCATGGGTGATTCATGTCAATGTATGACAAAAACCACTACAATATTGTAAAGTAATTAGCCTCCAACTAATAAAAATAAATGAAAAAAATAAAAATAAAGTAATTATTGATACATATTTCCTATTTCCATTTTCTTAATTGTTTGGGGTTCATTTTTGTAGATCTTTTTACTTCTCTGTATTTTCTTGACTATATAAGTCCCTTTAACATTTCTTATAAAGCTGGTTTCATTGCACTGAATTCTGTTAACTTTGCTTGTCTGTAAAGCATTTGATTTATGCATCAATTTTGAATGAGATCCTTGCTGGGTAGAGTAATCTTGGTTGTACATTTTTCCCTTTCAGTACTTTAAATATATCCTGCCATTCCCTTTAAGCCTGCAGAATTTCTGCTGAAAGATCAGCTGTTAAAAGTATGGGGTTTCCCTTGTATGTTACTTGTTGCTTTTCCCTTGCTGCTTTTAATATTCTTTCTTTGTGTTTAGTCTTTCTTAGTTTTATCAGTACATGTCTTGGCCTGTTTCTCCTTGGGTTCATCCTATATGGGACTCTTTGTGCCTCTTTGACTTGATTATTTCCTTTTCCATGTTGGGGAAATTTTGAACAATAATCTAGTCAAAAATTTTCTCATACCCTTTCTTTCTCTCTTCTTCTTCTGGGACCTCTATAATTTGAATGTTGGTGCATTTGATATGATCCCAGAGGTCTCTGAGACTATCCTCAGTTATTTTCTTTCTTTTTGCTTTATTCTGCTCTCCAGAAGTTATTTCCACCATTTTCTCTTCCAGCTCACTGATTTGTTCTTCTGCTTAAGATATTCTGCTATTGATTCTTTCCAGAGTATTTTTAATTTCAGTAATTGTGTTGTTTGTATGTTTATTCTTTAATTCTTCTAGGTTATAGTTAATTTGTCCTTGAATTTTCTCCATTTTGTTTTCAAGGTTTGTGATTATCTTTACCATCTTGATTCTGAATTATTTTACAGGTAGTTTTCCTATTTCCCCTTCATTTATTTGGACTTCTGCACTTCTAATTTGTTCCTTCATTTGTGTAATATTTATCTGCCTTTTCATTATATAATTATTGTGTTTGAGGTCCCTTTTCCCAGGCTTCAAGTTTGAATTGTTTCTTTCTTTTGGTTTCTGCCCTCCTAAGGTTGGTCCAGTGTTTTATATAAGCTTCGTATAGGGTGAGATTTGTGCTGAGTTTTTTTGTTTGTTTGTTTGTTTGCTTGCTTTTCCTCTGATGGGCAAGGCTGAGTGAGGTGGTAATCCTGTCTGCTGATGATTGGGTTTGTGTTTTTATTTTGTTTGTTGTTTAGATGAGGCATCCTGCACAGGGTGCTACTGGTGGTTGGGTGATGCCGGGTCTGGTATTCAAGTGGTCTCCTTTGAGTGAATTCTCACTATTTGATACTCCCTAGGGTTAGTTCTCTGGTAGTCTAGGGTCTTGTAGTCAGTGCTTCCACTCCAAAAGCTTGATCTCTGGTCAGGAACGAAGATTCCACAAGTAGTTTGTTATGGTATTAAGTGAGATTAAAACAAATACCCAAAAATGAGAAACCAAAGATGAACCCCAGACAAATGGTAGTTACAAAATCAGGCAAATAATAATTGAAATAATAGAATATATACATGTACATACACACCCATAAGCAAAGTCAAAACAGTCCAACTAAAATAAAGTACAGTAGTTTGACCCAGCGAACAAAGGAAATCAAATATCATATTTACTAGTTAAGAACAGAACTAACTAAAGCACAAACTGGAAAACAAAAGTAAAGCAAGTGCCAAGTGGGGAATAAAGCAATGAAAAGAAAACTAACAAATATGTTGTGAGGAAAGGAATGAAAGAAAAGAAAGGAAGAATAGATATACAAAGTTAAATGGAAATAGATAAAGAAATTTATATATATTAAAGATTAACTGTAAGGGGAAAAGAACAGTAGGAAAAGCAAACAAGGGAATAAATGCAGCAAAAATAATAATTGGTTTAAAAATTTAAAAAAGAGAAAAGAAAGAAAAAAATGGAAAACTCCACAGAACTCCAAAAGCCCAACATAGAGGCAGAGGTTTATAATAGCAATTAAACTGTAATTGAGCGGGGGAAAAAAGCTCAAAGGCTTAATTAGGTTTCATAGTGCCAACAAAACTGACAACTACAAAGGGTGAAGTAGGGGGAAGGAAAAAAAAAAAGAAGAAAAAAATCCAAAAGGATATATTAGAACAAGTCAAAACATAAGAATAATAAATGCTTTTCTTGAGTCACTGTTTTCAGAGTCCTTTCCCTTGCTGGGAGTCACAGTCCACCTCACCTCCCTAGGATGCCCTCCCACATTGTGCTGATCTCTGGACCTGCTGTGGGGGCAGCTCAGATTCTAGTCTGGCCCTACTCCTGTGTGTCTTTGTCTCCAATGTCCACAGCTATTAGGACTAGTGCATTTTCTTTTGTGGGAGCTCTCAATATCCTTTTATATATTTCATAGACACAGCGTCTGCCTGGTTGATCATGTGGATTTAATCTACAGCTTGTACAGTTGGTGGGAAGGTTCTGAGTCTTCTTCCTTAGCCACACTGCCCCTGGGTTTCAATTGTGGTTTTATTTCCACCTCTGCATGTGGGTCATCCACTGGGAATTGCTCCTGAGGCTGCCCTGGAGGATTTGGGTTTGCCCCTGTGAGGTCCAGGTGTGGCAGTGGTGCAGCTGCTTGAGTCACAGCTGTTCTGTCAGCACCAGGTACTCAGGGGAGTTGGCAGCTAGGGCAGCAGGAAATATAGTGCACTAGAAGGGTATGGCAAAGTAATGTCTCTGCTTTTTTAATATGCTATCTAGGTTGGTCATAACTTTCCTTCCAAGGAGTAAGCATCTTTTAATTTCATGGCTGCAATCACCATCTGCAGTGATTTTGGAGCCCGCAAAAATAAAGTCTTCCACTGTTTCCACTGTTTCCCCATCTATTTCCCATGAAGTGATGGGACCAGAGGCCACGATCTTAGTTTTCTGAATGCTGAGCTTGATGTCAACTTTTTCACTCTCCTCTTTCACTTTCATCAAGAGGTTTTTCAGTTCCTCTTCAGTTTCTGCCATAAGGGTGGTGTCATCTGCATATGTGAGGTTCTTGACATTTCTCCCAGCAATCTTGATTCCAGCTTGTGCTTCTTCCAGCCCAGCATTTCTCATGATGTACCCTGCATATAAGTTAAATAAGCAAGGTGTCAATATACAGCCTTGACGTACTCCTTTTCTATTCAGAGACATTAGTTTGCCAACAAAGGTCCATATAGTCAAGGCTATGGTTTTTCCAGTGGTCATGTATGGATGTGAGAGTTGGAATGTGAAGAAAGCTGAGCGCTGAGAAATTGATGCTTTTTTTTTCAATCAGTTTTATTAGTTGGAGGTCAGTTACTTTACAATACTGTAGTGGTATTTGCCATACATTGACATGAATCAGCCATGGATTTACATGTGTTCCCCATCCCGATCCCCCCTCACATCTCCTACCCCATCCCATCACTCGGGGTCTTCCAAGTGCACCAGCCCTGAGCACTTGGCTCATGCTTCCAACCTGGGCTGGTGATCTGTTTCACACTTGATAGTATACTTGTTTCAATGCTCTTGTCTCAGAACATCCCACCCTCGCCTTCTCCCACAGAGTCCAAATGTCTGTTCTGTACATCTGTGTCTCTTTTTCTGTTTTGCATATAGGGTTAGCATTATCATCTTTCTAAATTCCATATATATGTGTTAGTATACTGTAATGTTCTTTATCTTTCTGGCTTACTTCACTCTGTATAATGTGCTCCAGTTTCATCCATCTCATTAGAACTGATTCAAATGAATTCTTTTTAATGGCTGAGCAATATTCCATTGTGTATATGTACCACAGCTTCCTTATCTATTCATCTGCTGATGGGCATCTAGGTTGCATCCATGTCCTGGCTATTATAAATAGTGCTGCGATGAACATGGGGGTGCACGTGTCTCTTTCAGAACTGGTTTCCTTGGTGTGTATGCCCAGGAGTGGGATTGCTGGGTCATATGGCAAGTCTATTTCCAGTTTTTTAAGAAATCTCCACACTGTTCTCCATAGTGGCCATACTAGTTTGCATTCCCACCAACAGTGTAAGAGGGTTCCCTTTTCTTCACACCTTTTCCAGCATTTATTGCTTGTAGACTTTTGGATAGCAGCCATCCTGACTGGTGTGTAATGCTACCTCATTGAGGTTTTGATTTGCATTTCTCTGATAATGAGTGATGTTGAGCACCTTTCCATGTGTTTTTTAACCATCTGTCTGTCTTCTTTGGAGAAATGTCTGTTTAGTTCTTTGGCCCATTTTTTGATTGGGTCATTTACTTTTCTGGAATTGAGCTGCAGGAGTTGCTTGTATATTTTTGAGATTAATCCATTGTCTGTTGCTTCGTTTGCTATTATTTTCTCCTGTTGTGAGGGCTGTCTTCTCACCTTGCTTATAGTTTCCTTTGTTGTGCAAAAGCTTTTAAGTTTCATTAGGTCCCATTTGTTTATTTTTAGTTTTATTTCCAATATTCTGGGAGGTGGGTCAGAGAGGATCCTGCTGTGATTTATGTCGGAGAGTGATTTGCCTATGTTCTCCTCTAGGTGTTTTTTAGTGTCTGATTTTACATTTAGATCTTTAATCCACTTTGAGTTTCTTTTTATGTATGGTTTGTCAATTTTGTTTATTTTTTCAAAAAACCATCTTTTAGCTTTGTTGATTTTTACTATGGTCTCTTTGGTTTCTTTTGCATTTATTTCTGCCCTAATTTTTAAGATTTCTTTCCTTCTACTAACCCTGGGGTTCTTCGTTTCTTCCTTCTCTAGTTGCTTTAGGTGTAGAGTTAGGTTATTTATTTGACTTTTTTCTTGTTTCTGAGGTAAGCCTGTAATGCTATGAATCTTCCCCTTAGCACTGCTTTTACAGTGTGTAGGGGAATCATTGAAACTGTATTTCTTATAAATTATATAATTAAATTTTTTTTCAAATGTAGTTTCTATGTTGAATGGAATATAATATGCAAATTATTGTAAAGATTCTTCCAAGTAGTTCAAAATATCAAACACATTAAGAACCATTCTGATTATTTTTGTTTTTATTCCAAAATATCTCAGGAAAAGCATTTTTAAAAAAATATTAAGCCTAAAGTAAATTTCAGAAGTCATGATTGAATGTTTCCTGGTGACCTAGTTGCTAGGATTTTGGGCTTTCATTGCTGTGACCCAAGTTCAGTCCCTGGCTGGGGAATTGAGATTCTGCGTATGACTCACCCCCCCCCCCC
>JAGTXW010001704.1:238388-254272 GCA_020226075.1 Hydropotes inermis
AAAAAAAAAAAAAAGGATTCATCATTTTGTATCAGTAATAATTTGTTTACTTGAAAAGACCCACTTTTTAATTCCAGTTATTTAAACTCATGACATTATGGCTAACTAGTGTCTCCCTAATGGTCTCCTGTTCTCAAACATCCCTCCTATTTTCTGACATGGCCTTCAGACACTTTCAGTGGTATCTCATCATGGAACTATATTCAATATCTTGTGATAAACCATAATAGAAAAGAATGTGTAAAAACTGTGTAAAAATAGATGAGTTACTTCGCTAAAATTAGCAAAACATTGTAAACCAACTACTTCATTAAAATTAAAAAAAAATACTGGCAGTGATACCCCATCATGTAAGATGTGTTTTTATGTTATAGACAAAATGCAAGTTATTTTAGGAAAATTTATGAAATATCAAAGATACATACTGGAGGGACTTCCCTGGAAGTCCAGTGGTTGACTGTGTGCTTCCAATGCAGGTGTTTGGAGTGTGGTCCCTGGTCAGGGAACTAAGATCCCATGTGCCATGTAGCATGGCAAAAAAACCCCAAAATGTAGAAAAACATACAAATTTGAATATATATAGCCTAGCTCCAGAAAAGAATGAAATAAAGCAAACTAAGCCTGACAATTTGTGGCAAATTGATGCCATATATTTTTTCTTATTGATTAGTAATTTAAGTGAAACAAATCTTCTTAACAGATAGGATATTTCCCCAACTTACCTAACTCTTTAGTATATCCCACCTACACGTTTCTCCAAATATGCAAGTAATTTCTTATCACCAAATTTTTGCTTACAATATAACCTCTGTGTATTCGATCCCTCATTTACCCACTGAGCTCCATATAAATTTCTTTGTAAACACTCTGCTTTGTCTTATTAAATATTTTTATGTAATAGTTTTTGGGTAACTTGTAATAATTCTCCAACTCTTAACTCAAGCATCTGAAGAATAAATGCTATCAACCTCCCTAAATAATACCTAGGACAGAGGCCTGGCACGTGGTAGACACACTAATCAACTTGCATTAAAAGATAAGTGAAGAGGGTCACAGTCAAATATAGGCATCAAAACATACCACATTAAGTCCAACAAAAAAAACATAAAACCCTCATACACATGTTGAAATCTGCCCACCAAAGCCCTATTCCCATTACATTTTATATCCTGACTTATGAGAAGCTTTTGCATATTTCTGTGAGAGCTGGCATCACATCATGGAGTATAATACCCAAGAGATGAAAGACAGAGAATAATTCATTTTTTTTTTCTTCCAAGCTGGGTGCTATCAGAGAATGTCCATCTGAGGATCAGACTATGGGGATGCATTTCTTATTTAATATGTGTCTTACACATCTCTTCCTTCCTCTCTTTTACATTAAATATTCAATTTTAAAGAAGATGTAGAATCTCACAGCCCCTTCTACCATGAGAGGCTCTCATAAATTCTGTAAGAAATTGCAGCCAGAGAATGGAGCTCTAAGCCCAGAAGTGGTAACAAAAGATACTATTAGAAATTAAATGAATGTGTTCTGTCATGCCTTTCGGCCTTGCTGTGGGTGACTCTATTATCTTATTCACTGGGCAAACGGTTTTGCATTAGGCTTTCCTAATTGGCTACTTCTGTCCCCAACCCTCAACCGGTAGGAACAAGTGAATTTTTTTTTCTTTGTTCCTAGAGCATCATTTGTGGGGTTTTGCCAAACCACTCGTCACTCAGTATTGCTCTTGACCTTTCTGTTTACTCATCAGACTGCCCCATGAGACAGTTCTATGAAAGGTAGATTCCTTTCTCACCTATTTTTATCATCTCTCACTGCTTCTGAAGCAGAGCAGACACTCCAGTTCTTATATCTCCTTTCCTGTTCATTCCCTCCACAAACATTCCCTGCCTAGACTTCTTCCAGGGAAGTGTGAAATTTAACCACAGTTCATTTAAAGGCAAAGTTACCAGACTTATCACTGTGGAAGGCCTTGACATTGCTGAGTACCCTGATAGAGGGACTCTGTGACTTGGTCAGCCTCTGCAAGCCTTTCCCCACTCCCAAAAGGAGTCAAGTACTTGATATTCTAGCCTGAGGCTAAAGTGATTTTTTTTTTAATCTATATAAGAAAGCATTCTGCTCCTGGAAGGAAAACCAGTGTTTTACAAAAATCTCCCATTAAATTAAGCAAACCAGTGCTTTAAGCTCGGCCTTTTCCCATTGCTGGATCTCAAGTTTTCTCATTTGTGAAAGAAAAAGGGTTGAATTAAGATCTTCTAATCCCCATTCAGCACTAACTCCCTATGATATAGGACAAGTAAATTGCCTACACAGTATTATACATGATTATTTCTTTCAAAGTTTCTACATCTACTACCATGCATGTTTCTACTCAATTTGTCATTCAGCCACTACTGTGTACCAGGCACTGTGTTCAGTTCAGATCAGTCACTCAGTTTTGTCCGACTCTGCGACCCCATGAATCGCACCATGCCAGGCCTCCCTGTCCATCACCAACTCCCTGCGTCTACCCAAACTCATGTCCATTGAGTCGGTGATGCCATCCAACCATCTCATCCTCTGTCGTCCCCTTCTCCTCCTGCCCCCAACCCCTATCAGCATCAGGGTCTTTTCAGGTGAGCCAACTCTTCACATCAGGTAGCCAAAGCATTGAGAGTTTCAGCTTCAACATCAGTCCTTCCAATGAACACCAAGGACTGATCTCCTTTAGGATGGACTGGTTGGATCTCCTTGCAGTCCAAGGGACTCTCAAGAGTCTTCTTCAACTCCACAGTTCAAAAGCATCAATTCTACTGTGCTCAGCTTTCTTTATAGTCCAACTCTCACATTCATATGTGACTACTGGAAAAACCATAGCCTTGACTAGACGGACCTTTGTTGGCAAAGTAATGTCTCTGCTTTTTAATATGCTGTCTAGGTTGGTCATAGCTTTCCTTCCAAGGAGTAAGCATCTTTTAATTTTATGGATGCAATCACCATCTGCAGTGATTTTGGAGACCCCAAAAATAAAGTCAGCCACTGTTTCCCCATCTATTTGCCATGAATTGATGGGACAGGATGCCATGACCTTAGTTTTCTGAATGTTGAGCTTTAAGCCAACTTTTTCACTCTCCTCTTTCACTTTCATCAAGAGGCTCTTTAGTTCTTCACTTTCTGCCATAAGGTACTGTGTTAGACACTGAAATTATTAAGATGATGGAAGATCAAGGGAGTGAGCTCCATATATTATAATGGATGCTGAAATTTTATGCTTAGCAAAGACTAGACTCTATGAGTACCAAGCCTGGTCTATTTTTTAAGTCAACCAACAAATTGAATCATTATTCCATAAAACTTTGAAGCCCCTCTTATTTCTGTCAGTGGTGGAAGTAAAAAAAAAAAAGGTAGTTTTAAAGATGGTACTTAGCCAGAAATATACGTACTTGTCTGAAAATTGGCTTGGAAACTGGCTTTACTCCCCAGTTGCCAAAAGAGTCTGATAGCAGGAACATGACCCCAGCAAGAATGATATTGAATATGTGTGAGTGAAATCACTGGGGTGGGGGGTGGGGGTGTGAAACAGCTGTGTGATTAAGGAGCCAAACTTTTAAGTAAAAAATGGAATTAATGGGATAGTTACCCTAGTTGAAAAGAAATGGGAAATGAAACATACAGGCTTGATTTTTCTTTTGTAAATGCTGGAAAATGAGTATGTTACATCTGGTGCAAGGGTATGATACCAATGCTGTCAGCAAGGGCATAGATTCTGCCTGTTTTCTGCCCCAAGAAGAGGACAGGATAGAGTTTTGCCCCATCTGTTTTCTCACCTCCACTTACTTCTTCCTGTCTTTCCATGCCATTCCATCCTGTCTCTTCTATTCACACTTCACTTCATAAAATGAGCCTTGAGAACCTATCATTTCAAGACCTTGTTTAGACATGTAGAACAGATATGGAATATTAAATCATAAGAAGACCCTGCTTTCAAGAAGGTCATGCTCTTTGGGGAAATAAGACATACATATATAGGCAACTTGGATATAACTATAATTCCTCATGAGCCAGGCTTTATTGACTATATATATACACATGCACAAACTTCACCTAAAAAGTACAAGTCAGTACAAATATTTTAAATAAACTTAACATCTAAAAAGTTATTATAATTATTATAAGGTTTTGTTCTAGAAAATTAGTATATGCACTGGGATGGGGAAAATGTGTGCTCAGTACACAGAAAAAAATAGCCTTTTCTATAATTTTCTATACATCTCAGTCAATCTCTTCCCCCTCTTTTTCTTTCTGCAATTTTTATGTACCCTTCATACCACTGTGCTCATCAGTTTCTTATATTTTTCTTCCATTCTGGTTTTGGTGACCAGGAGTTGTTTTCTCAACTTGTTCTTGGGTTAGCAAACATCTTAAAACTCTAGGTACCTATCTTTCCTTGCTTCTGAAGGAGTTGATGATCTAGGATACTGCATTATTCTTTCTCTCACTGCTTTTTCTGTGTGAATTTACATATAATTCTCAACGAATAAAATGTTCTACTCTCTTATTTCTTCCTATTTTTAATTGTGTTTCTACTTCAATATAAATCATGAAGGAAGAGATCATGAATGGCAGTGGTTGCCCATGGTTCATAGTGAAGATCACCTTGGAGATGAGAGCAGCCCCTGGAAAGGGCAAGGGGTGGTAGAAAGGGGAATTTGTTCATGTTTACTTTTTATATTCAGAAAAACTTATTGAATTCTACAGTGAACTGCTATTGGATAAAATGACTGCATGTTGTTTTCTGGGAATAGCCTTCACCACAGGAGAAAATAATATATGTGAAGTGTATGTGGAGATAGAGGGAAAAAAGAAGAATCTTGACAGTATCCCAACTCTTTTTATACAGATCCCTAAGACCACCCTTTCCTGTCTATCCATGCTATGGAACAAATCCATTTCAACCCAAAAAGTTTCCTGTTTTTGCTTAAGAGAGTACAGTAAACCACTACAATATTATGAAGTAATCAGCCTCCAACTAAAATAAATAAATTTTAAAAAATTTAAAAAGAGAGTAAAGCATGGATTTCTGTTGCTTCCAATTCAGAAGTTTTTCACTATTTCAGAATCTTTTAACAATCCTGATAGCATGGAATTTCATCCTAATTTTACAGAGGATGACATTGAGGCTGAAAGAAATGGAAAATTACCAACAGTTTGGAAAGATGCATTCTGGGGTGATGGTGCGTATATATAAATACATGCTAAGT
This sequence comes from Hydropotes inermis, assembly GCA_020226075.1. NCBI lineage: Eukaryota > Metazoa > Chordata > Mammalia > Artiodactyla > Cervidae > Hydropotes > Hydropotes inermis. The sequence goes on from JAGTXW010001704.1 coordinate 243,636, forward strand.
GCAGAGTTTGTTCAAGTAAAATACATCTTTCTCTAGTCTGGGGTATGCCACTCTATGTGTGTGTGTGTGTGTGTGTGTGTGTGTGTGTGCATGTGTGTGCATTTCTGTGTGGTTGCATCTCTATGTCCCTTTGTGTGTGTGTATGCATTTGATATGTGTGTTAGTGCATATGTGATGAAAAGGTAAGAAATAAAAATGAGAAAAGAAAATGCAGGCAAACTTGGAGCATTGGAAATCAAGGCTATGTGCAAAATAATGCAAATCTTGTGCTTGACAGAAAGAAAAAAAATCACAAAAATCTGTAAGTATTGTGGAGCTGTTAGTGATGTCCTTATTTTCCAAACCACTTGATCTTCCTGTTATTTCTCTCTATCCATCTTTCAAGTACCCAGTAATCTGAAAGAATAGATGGTAGATTCACTTCTCTCTGTCCCTTCTGACAAATGAAGACAGCTCTCAACAAGATGGTAATGGCAGCTCCTCCAAATTGTTTTAAAAATACAGTTAGGGTATCAGCTTTGCTCTGAAATGCTTTGTAATCCTAATGCAATTATGTATCTTTCTAATCTTTGTGTCAGTGCTGTGGTCAGGAGGCAGGAGAAAAAAAATACTGCAAACCAGAAGGACCCAATATTCAAAGTGGAGGTGACTGACTGACTACTGCTTCTTCTTTGTAAACTGCAGTAGTTGGTGATAGACAGGGAGGCCTGGCGTGCTGCAGTTCATGGGGTCACAAAGAGTCGGACACGACTGAGCGACTGAACTTAACTGAATTGCTTTGTTCAATCTATTAGCTAGTGGCATTTAACCAATAATTTCTTAAGGTTTCCAGGCTAGTCAACAGTTTTATATTCAACATACTCCCTTGAACATCCACAAGGATGCTACAACCTTCCTAAGCCAGTGTTTTCTCCCCTTATTCCCTGCTCTAATCATACTAAGTATAGACAGGGACAGATGATATAGCCACATGTTCACAGGGCACTAAAATAAAGTCTGTCTGGGAAATGAGGAATGGAGGGAATGACATGGAACCTACAAAAAGACACTTTTCCTGGTTTAATGTTATCCCTGTGCAGGAGGAATTTAACTGTTCATGGAAATCTGTGTGGACACATTTTTTTCCCATTAAGAGAACTAAAAATTGAAAGCAAAAACCACTTGAGGTATATAAAATCATAGGATTTTAAAGTTGTAAGGCACCAAGAAACACTGTTGCTTTTGCTTCATTCAATTTTGAGGGTTTCAGTAGTTAAGGGAGGAGGGAGTGGTATATTGATGATAACCTGGAGGACATTTACCCCGAAGGCTGTCTCTGGTGGATTCAAAACCATTTTGGCTTTACTTTTTGCCTGAATTTCTTCAATATGCTAAAATGAGCATGTGTCACTTTCTAAATAAAAAGTATCATTATTTATGTAACATGAGTTTTGGCAATAGCCAGACCTGAGTGTGAGTACCAATTCTGCCATTAAATGCTGGGTGTCTGTGGTGGGTTATTTAACCTCTCTTGCACTTGGTATTATCTTCATTTTATAAATAAAGATACTTGTATCAGTTTTGCAAGGATGGTGTGAGGACTTGACAGAAAAAATAATGAGATAAATAGTATGACTTAGCCCATCCCCCTTCCCTAACTACTTTCATCAAAACACACATGACCCTTAAATCTCTCTAGTGCTCTCTCCCTTTAAAGACAGTGAAACTGTCTATTTGGGTTAAGTGATACACCGTGCAGTTTTCATTTCCTGTTTGTGCTTCCAATCCCCTCTCACAGTCAGAGAGCTGGTGCCAGATCCCCAGACCACACAAATTCAGGTAACACCTAAGCAGGATGACGTTTCCATCAATAAGACAGAAACTCCCGGTGAAACTGAGCTTGGTAATGGCACTGAAGTCCAGCAGAATCCTTTTGCTATTAAGAATTGTATCTTCCTCTGCACAGACGTGGGACATGAGGTGTAAGGCACAGGTCTTCTGGAACAGTTAGTGTGACATAAGTAAGTATGATAAGTATGATAATAAAAATAGCTAACATTTATTGATCACCTACATGTGTTAGATGCAAAATACCTTAAAAATAACATTGTGTTTAATCCTCCCAATGAGCCCCTGAAGCAGTTACTATAGTATTTGATAAACTAAGGGTTAGGGAGATAAAGCGAATAATTGAACATCACATAGCTGTTATGCAGTGGATCTGGGAATAGGCCCTGAGAGGCCAGACTCCAGATACTGTGCTTTTAACCACCATGTTTAACCTAGACCTTGTTCACTATGATCAAAGTCAGGGTGAGGCAAGAAAGAAGACATGAGTGTGATCATGACTTAAAACATGACAGCAGAGAAAAAGGAATATGACAAAAGAGTAGTGTTAATATCAAAGAAAATAGCAGAGGTACCCTGTTCTCATCATTCATTCATTCATTTATGCATTTTTTCACTTTATAACTATTTATCAAATAATGCATCCTGATCACCAGCCTTACATCTAAGACTTGGAGATCTTATGAAAAATAAGACAGGGGCTGTAATAAGACCTCATTTGGTGTTAAGCACTTACTATTTACTTGTCGGTGTCAGAAGAGAGATACCTAATATATTTTAACTGAAGTTCAAATAATGTTTTATTTAGTTCTTACCATGAGCAAATGAAGTATACAGAGTTGTCCTCATTTTGTAGATGAAACTCTAAGTTGCTAAAAGATTTGCCAGTTGACTAGGCTGCAGCTTTAAGAGCTGTGCTCTCAAGCACTCATCTGTGCTGCCTCCTGGAGAACATTAGAACAAGAACACCAGGGTCTGTTCACTGGCTCTGTTTCTGTCAGTAATGCTGGCATTGCAACCCCCGCCCCCCCGCCACCTTTTTCTGAAACAGGGAGAAATAACAACCTTTACCACACATACAGCACACAGGGGACTTATCACTGGATCCCCACAGTAGCCCTTCTAAATAAGCACTTTTCCGGTTCACTCTTTTGAGAGCATTTGCATTGTATGGTGTCATAGTCATTTCAAAGATGAGGAAATGGAAGCTCAGAGATTTCAGTAGCCAGCCTGTTGTCACAGAGTCAGTGAGCAGCCCAACCCAAATTTAGACCCTACCAATCTGATTTCCAAGCTCATCCCATGCTTTGCATCTATGATTGTTATCGTTCTTTAATCCTTTTGCTTAATGCAGGAGCCCTGACATTTTTAGCTAAAAAGAAACAAAACTTGGTCACTGGGTTGGTGTTTTTATACCAAAGCCATGTTTAATTAATGAAAATGTGTTCCTATGTACTCACAGAGACAAAATGTAGAACCAGACTTGGATGGAAGTGTATTTGACAATTCAGACTTAATTTGACTATATAATGATCTGTTGGGTAGGTTAGTGACCAAGCATACTCTGAGCTCCCTGCTCAAATACTATGTATGTTTTCTTTTTAGCATCGTTCTTAGCCCACTGTGCCTAATTTCTTGGTAACCATTAGGAATCTGTTTGAAAAGTGCTCCTTGGTAACTCATTTTTTTCAGTATAAACCCTTTGAAAGATATTCACTGTAAACAATGCAAACAAACAAACAAAAATACAAAGTGTAAAGGAGTAAATAAAAATTATCCTAAACTCCAGCACCAGAGTCACTCTCCATCAGTCTGTTAGTGGCCATTTCTGAGTATTTTCCCCTGCTCATATGCATGCATAGATGAGATGGAGAACAGGTGACTATAGAAACAGGATGTATACAGCTTATTAACATCCTGAGGATTGACTTGAATGTTGGCAGATTTGGATTCCAGTCTAAAATCTGGTTCTGATATTAACTGGTTATTTATTATTAATGGGCTTTGTTAACCTATTTAGCAACCTCATTAAGTAATTAACCTGTTAATTAGCTATTAATTAATAAGACACCTATATTAGCATGTCTCATCATAAGTTTCATCGTTTATTAAAGGGAAGACTCATTCTTTTGCCAAGAATTTATACTTTTTTCATGCTGTGTGAAGGAAAAGATATAACAGGAGAGGAAGGTTTTATATAATATCAGATCCTGAAGCAGACTAACTGAATTTTTTCGACAACTTCTACCTCTAATGTTTTGTGCATCTGTGGCTTCCAAATTAATTCATTTGTTGCCAAATCATTTATTTTTTAATTAAATATCCTTTCCATTCCATGTGTTACACGAATGAGGTAGTAGTTTCAGAGGTAGTAAGAAAACAAAGGTGTACTGCAATGTAATTTTTCATTGCCATGTCCTTGAGTTTATCTGAATATATGTATATTGTCTCAGAACATTTACATGGGAAAGAGAATGATCTAGAACAAGGGTTGACAACTTTTTCTGTAGAGGGCCAGACAGTAAATTTAAGGATACCATGTAGGCTTTTCTATAATCTTTTTAAATGTAAGCATTTAAAAATGTAAAATATTATTAGTTCCCAGACTGTAATAAAACAGGCAGGGGAGGGATTTGGCCTTTGATTGGAGTTTGCCAATCATTGATATACAAGAACAGTATTTATTTCCAAAGACCTTTGCAGAAAATTCTTTTGACAAAAGATACCAATAATATGTAGGGAGAATTAGAAAGTAGCTCAAATAACAGTAAAATATTTTAAAAATTCATAACTAAATATATATATATATATATATATAATTTAAATTGGACATTTTTTTCCCAACTCTTTTTTGTCAGTTTGCTGGGTCAGATGAGGTTGCTCAGGCTTCCCTTTGCAAGGGTTGCTCCTGCTGACTGGAACTGGAGGAATCTTGTGTGCAGCACTGTATACCAAGTGAAGTCAGCCAGCTGAAGCCTACATCTCAGAAATGATAAGCCCCTTTATTGTGATGGCATTTTGTAGAGCACCCACTCTTCCCATTTCATTCCATGTGCATCCCTTGTATTTACAGTTTTTCTTTAATTTTCAAGCTTTGTTATTGGAAGTTTCATGAAAATATTATTTAAAAGTCCTGAGTTTTTTTTTAACAGCTTCCTGATAATCTGTCACTTGGGAGAAAAGAAAAAAAAAAAGTGACAGTTTATTCTGTGAAAACTCCAAGGGCAGATAAGAGACTTACCTTTTATTTTTCCTTTTCCGCAAATAGAATTGCTAAATTTAGGATATGGCAGTTTCTTTCTTGAATACTTTTTGGGAAAATGAGTGTGACTTGAAAGTCCTATGAATAAAAAACCCTGAAGCTTCACTTAATTATTGTATTATTTTCTCTATGAGAAGCAGAATTAATGGATTAAGATTGACATTGAAAAATATATATATCCTGTTGTTCTAAGATTCTATAGTCAACTGGAGAATTCTGTGTATTGACTTACTTAGGCTTATCTGTATCATCTAAACTGAACCATTTAAAAATATAAACTCTTATCTGAAAATAATATAAATTCCATATTTTGCTCTGATTCAAGTAATGTATATTTGTCCCTATCTTAAAAGATTTGCTGATCCTCAGTTTTCTCAGACATTATCCTTTTAAGACCATCATTAGTCTGCTAAGCCCAAAGACCCACTGAGTCAGGCAATACAGTGTTAAGATTGTCCTTCAGACAAGCTGCTGGCATTCTCTTCCCCTAATAGTCAGAGCACTGACTTCAGTCCCAGGGCTGTGAAACAATGACCAGAGCAATCTAATCCTCATTACCCGTTGGGTAAGGGAACTGATAGTGGTCAAATTGCAAGCAAGCAGAGTCTGATCTTATTTATTCTTTTTGTAAGCTATTTTTTTATTCCTGTTTATGTCTAAGGCTATAAACTAAGTCAAATTTCAGTAACTGTTGAGCTAAAGACCCAGGAAACTGTTGAGATGACAAAGAACAGGTTTTTATTTCTTTTATAATCGCCTTACAATTAGCTTTCAAGTAGGGAATCTCTGCACATTCTGCCCTTTGAGGTGTAGGGAGTGACTGTTACCTATATCATTATTATTTCCTGTCATAAAGCCCAGAGAATGCTAAGTATCTGCCTACTCATTATATTCTAAATTTCACTACTTAGCATAATGTTCAGGACAAAATAGTTTCTCTTCCTCTACCCTTCTTTCTCAACACACACACACTCTGATAGGAATATTATCGTGTTACTTTTATCTCTAGAACATTTTCTCCTTTTATTACTCATTCTTTCAATCTTTTTCTCCATTCAGATAAATAAGATTTATTCGCTGCCTTCTGTGTCCTCAGGAAACCACAGTGAAAGAAAGATGTAGAACCAAACTTCAAAGAATGTGAAGATCTTCCTGTGTTCTCCTTTTGCTATTACTAGTTCTCTCTCTTTTCCTGTCTTTCTTTATAACACTTCTCTCTGTGTTTCTACTTCTGATAGTTCCTGCCCTGAGCAGGACTGCAATGCCCAAGTATCATACATCTCTGGACATTCCTGTTGATAAGTGTTTTCATCAGTTGTGGTTACACTGGGTGAAATACACATACGTTTTTGAAGGAATGGAGGTAACTGGAAGAGAAAGTGAATAGCAGTTGAAGCCTATACCTTTCACAATATGTGAACATTCTGTTCAATACTGTTATTGTTTTAAAAAAAATCAAGGTCAAAGAAGTCAAATTCCTGGCTCCTTCCCCTCGCTCCCACCTCTAGTCCTAAATGGTGATACTATTAATAGCAAGGTATAATGTGCTTTTAGACTTCTAATAAAATGTACTTCAAATAGATTAAAACATAGAAATAAAAAATTAGACTTGAAGCTAACTCAACATTGTAAATTAACGACACTCAAATACAATCAAAATTAAAAATATCAGTTGTATGAAAAATGTCATGTCTTTAGTCCTAAATGAAGTCTTGGGTTAGAAACAAAGACTTCCTGGAAGTACATTTTAAAGATCATCTTGTAGTTAAATTGTAGTTTAACAAAAAAACCCCAGTTGTTCATTGTATGAAAGGCAGTAATAAGAGACACAAGGCTAGAAACAGAATTGATAAAAGAGTGTAACAGACCAAAAATATAAGAATTTCCTAAGCCTCTCTGTCCCTGAGGTCTTGTTCTTTGATGTGTATCTAAGTCATTTTGTTTTCCTCAATATCTAAATCACTCTTTGGTCACAGACCAGAAAACCAGCACTGGGAAGTATTCATCAGGGAGACACAAAATAATGTGGTTTGGGAATGGCATTTTTTTTTTTTTTTCTTATTTTTGAAAAAAAGAAACGATTTCAAACTATCCATCTGGAGCACAAAAAATTCTGTCAACCATTATCAAAATGATTTACTTAAGAGCCATTTAACGAGATTCATTAATTTAAAGAGATTAAAAACAGTCTGTTTTAAAGGACATTTTGACAGAAAAAATAGATTTTAATAAAAGCTGAAAATCAGCAGTCTTTCTTTTTATAAAAGATGATGCAGAACTCTTAGCAAAATCTTCATCATTCAAAGTGAAATTCAAGATCTGATTCAATTAATAGCAGACTTTAAACATAAAATGAAAAAAATTTGCAATAGGTCAAAGTACTGAATGTACTACTGATGAGCATAAAGTATTCAGTATTTTCCTGGGGAGACATCTAAAATGAGACAGAAAGGGTAAAAACGGAGGGGTAAAATCACACACATATAACAATGGAAGAAATGAAGCTAACTTTTAATAGACTGAAAAACAACTTGGTAGCCATTGTTTATGTAATCAGTGAGAGCATATTTTTCTCTCGGAGACTTATATCTTGACTGTGTATTATTGAAATACACTCCTTAAAAATACATTTATTTTCCTCTTAAATAATGTGCATTTATACATTGGTAGAGATATGCACTAAATATTCTAGAATGACTGCCTGTGTGGAAGAGAGTGATTTTGGAATAGGTATGCATAGAAATAAACACATGAAATTTTAAAAGGAAATACACAGAAATATGCTGATGTATACTCATCCAAAATACATACATTCATATGGACATATAACTGAAGTGTTGAAGTGTGTGCATCCTTAGGAATATGACTAAATAACCTTGCCCGCAGAGAAACAAAGTTAGAAGGAAATGTGTTAGCTGAGTTCTCTGGGAGGCAGGTACTGAGATGCAGATAGAACACGTCAAGCTTTTTGCTTCGTAATGTTTTCAAAGCATAAAAGAGAAAGGAGGTGAAATTGAGAAGGGAAAACTCCAAAGCATGATGTGCATCCTTACCTGTGAGAAGGAAGATGAACAGAGGTAGGATTGGACAGGGAGAACCTCTGACTGCAATGTAGATTTGGAAATTCCTCAGAGAATCCAAGGGGGGAAATCCAAAGCAATGATTTCCCTCAAAGTGAGCCCAGGATTGGATGGAAATAGACAAGTCCCAGTGCCTCTGCTGGAGTCAGAGTCAGCCTTTGGTGAGGGCTGCCCAGGAAGAGCATGGCCGTGGCAGGAAAGCTCATGTGGAGCCTGAAGGCAGTAGCAGCAGCGGCTGGAGACAGGTAGCTAACTGCACACCTTGCCTGTACTGGAAAATTCTCTCTCTCTTTTCAAACCCTTATTATTGGAGTACAATTGCTTCAGTGTTGTATTGGTTTCTGCTGTAGGGCAGAGTGAGTCAGCTCGACCAATACACACATCCCTTCTCTTGTGAGCCCCGTCCCACGCACCCCTGTTTACTCCCTTGGAGCATCAGAGAGCGCTGAGTCGTGCTCCCTGTGTCCTACAGCGGCTTCTCATGGCAGCTATTCTATGTATGATAGTGTGTACATTTCAGTGTTACTCTCCCAGTTTGTACCACCCTCCCCTTCCTCCCCTGTGGAAAGTCCTGTCTTGAAGGGAGATCTGAGCAGAACGTTTGCATGGCTAACTTGCAAGCTTCCCACCTTCTAGGTCTGTAGTATTTTACTCCTTTGACTACGAAGAACATTTTAGATGGGGAAGACACCCTCACTATATGCTCTTATTTTCTTAATAGAAGCTGAACCCCAGCCAGATTAAATGACTTGGACAGAATTTCAGATAATTTGTTAGAATACTCAGGATTAGAATCCTTTAAGCCATTTTAAGGTCATTTTTCCACTTTAATCACACTTCCTTCTTCCTCAGAAAAATAAAATGCATTTGACACTCATGAGACTCTTTGTTTAAGTACTGTGTTTTAACTTGGTCTCCTGTCCTAATCCCCTTATCATTTCCTTTATGTATTGTATCTTTATAATAAACCACTTCCTGGAAACTTTTCCCATATTAATTTTTTTTTTTCTGTGTTAAAATTGCTGTTAAATGTCTGTTAAATTGCTGTTAAAAGTTAAATGTCTGCAAAGGGAAATAATATTCAAACAGTGAAGAACATATTTAAAGAAAGCTTCTTGATTGATACTGTTCTTTTTACCAGAGATTAATAATTTTGACAATTTCTGCTTTTAATTCATTTTGGTGGTTCCAACAAATTCTAAAATAATCATCTACTCCTCTGTTTCTCATTATTCTTGACTGTAAACTATGAAACATGGTGAATTTATTTGTCTTTAAAATATACATCACCTCCACCTTGCTATTGTTTATAATTCGCTAATAATTTAAGTGCTAGAATATTACAACTTCCTTATCTCTCAGCTACAGACAATATGTCTTGTTTCCCTACTATGTAATCTTTAAACCTCTTTACTTATCCTCTGTTTTGCCTCCTTTTCTTAGTTAAACTGTCATTTTTAATGTTATGATTTTGATGTTTACATTCCCTGCTGCAATCTAGAATAGGTGTCACCTTTCTTCTGAATATCATGCAAGAAGATAATATAAACGTGTATTTCTAAATCTGTGATGTTCAAATGAGAAAGTTCAGAATGTCTGGGTCACATAATTCTCTTAGTATTCACCAAGTGAATTAGGTCACATTTTCTGTTGATTTATATAGGTATTACAGAACACTTCTTATGTAGATTTTCTTATACAGATTTTCTTTGATTCTTTTTCCCTCTGTGAACAGAAAGGTAAATAGATGTCTATACATTTATCCAGTCACATTATACATAATATATATTACCATCTTCAAAAAAATCACTCAGTTTATGTATGTGTATACATTTCATGAAATAATTTGGTTTATTATTACTATGTCATAAATGCTTCTTTGGATCTGTTTCCTAAAGCTAAAGAAATAAAAGCAAAAATAAATGTTGTTGTTGTTGTTCAGTCACGAAGTTGTGTCCAGCTCTTTGCAGCCCATGGGCTATAGCATGCCAGGCTCCCCTATCCCTCACTGTCTTTCAGAGTTTGCTCAGATTCATGTACATTGAGTTGGTGATGCTATCTAACCATCTCATCCTCTGCTATCTGCCCTTCTCCTTTTGCGTTCAGTCTTTCCCAGCATCAGGGTCTTTTCCAATGACTCCAAAGTATTGAAGCTTCAGCTTCAGCATCTGTCCTTCCAGTGAAGGACTATCACCTGAAGCCAAAGAAAGAAAAACAAACAAACAAACAAAAAAAAAACAAATGAGACCCTTTAATCAATCTTAAAAGCTTTTGCACAGTAAAGGAGACCATTGGCAGGAAGGAGAGACAACCTATTGAATGGGAGAAGATACTTGTAAATGATATGATAGATCAGGGGTTAGTCATCTCCCAACAGAATGACTGTTGTCAAAAAGAACTCAGATGAGAAATGTTGGCAAGGATGTGAAAAAAGGGAACCCTTTGACACTGTTGATGGGAATGTGAAT
>JAGTXW010001704.1:432940-462679 GCA_020226075.1 Hydropotes inermis
AAATCTAGAACCCATATATATCCTTGTGATTTCACCAAAATAGTATCTCTTTTCAACTCTAAAATTAAGGAGAAAAAGATCCTTTCAACTCTAACAAAATGATGTACCATTAAAATTAGGGGCTGTGCCTGTGTGCTCAGTCACCTTAGAGGCTATCTATATGTAAACGATGGTCTAATCCCTCCTGGCATTGAGCTGATGGGAAAGATTTTGCTTCGTCCATAATTTGTTTAGTATTCTTGAGACCTCTGTTTTTCTTTCCCAATTGAAGGGAAGAAGATAATTCCTATTTTGCACATCTTTATTAATCAAGCAAAACTGGGGAACAGATGTGGGATTCTACAGCAGATATGGGGATAGACAGAAGGAGAGCCATAATTTTTAGGCTTGTCACTTTAAATGATGCCCATGAGACATAGCCTCAGAGACAGCCATTGAGATGCAGAATCCAAATGGCAACTGTATATTTTAAAGGAAAAGTAAATAAGTTGTACTTCTCTGCTGATGTGCATGCATTATGAAATAATGTATGTACATAGTGCTGTTGGTTGTTGACTAGAAGCCAAAGGAACTTGCTTAAAAGTTCTTCAGATTTTCTGTTCCAATGGAGGGTACAGTAAACATATACTTTAGTTGAAGGAAACTATCCTAGGTATTTTTAAACAACTAGTATTAGGCAAATATGGATCTAGAATTTGGATAGTCAGGACTAATTTGCCTCCAGAGCACATTTAAGTATATGGTACATTGATTCCTCAGATATCAAATTTTGTTTTGTTTTATAACAATAGTTTTAAACCAATTGTCTTATAACTGTAGTTAACAACAGCAACCTCAATCTTCAATACTTAAACTTTCAAATATTGAACTATTTAATTTATGGAGTGCCTTGAAAATTTTATGTTATTCTCAATCATTATATTTAGGCTAAGAAATTTTTTGTACTATCAGCAGGTAAAGAATTCACCTGCAGTGCAGGAGATCCCGGTTCGATTCCTGGGTCAGAAAGATCTGCTAGAGAAGGGATAGGCTGCCCACCCCAGTATTCTTAGGCTTCCCTGGTGGCTCAGCTGGTAAAGAATCCGCCTGCAATGCAGGAGGCCTGAGTTCAATCCCTGATTTGGGAAGGTCCTCTGGAGAAGGGAACAGCTACTCATGCTGGTGGCTCAGATGGTAAGGAGTCTGCCTGCAGTGTGGGAGACTTAGGTTCTATCCCTGGGTCCAGAAGATCCACTGGAGAAGGACATGGCAACCCACTCCAGTATTCTTGTCTGGAAAATCCCAAGGACGGAGGAGCCTGGCAGGCTACAGTCCATGGGGTCACAAAGAGTCGGACATGACCAGGTGACTTCACTTTCACTGTCACCCACTGAAGTATTCTGGCCTGGAGAATTCCATAGACTATATAGTCCCTGGGGTTGCAAAGAGTCGGACATGACTGATTGACTTCACCTTCAATTTCACCCACTCCAGTATTCTGACCTGGAGAATTCCATGGACTGTATAGACCATGGGATTGCAAGAGTCAGACATGATTGAGCGACTTTCACTCAATAAGAAATACTTATGTTTATGTCAATTACTGAATGAAGCATATATTTTGTATTTTGTAGGGGACAAAAATCAAATAGTATATTTCATTCATGGCTTCTGCTTTTATGGAATCTGAAATATTTACTTTAAGCAAAATGACTAACACCCTTTTTATTTAATGTAAATCCCTACCCCCAGTATATTAAGTATATCACATCTCAATCCTAAATCAAGATATAATAAGCACTTGTAAATTAACAATATTTAAACTGCTACTTCTTTTGGAAATCAATATTAAGTGCTTCTATCATCTATTATATATGTCTTTATAATTCAAAGTCAAGATTCTAGTCCTAGACATTTCTACTACCAAACATTCTTTTTATTAAGTTTCATTATATTGAATATTTCTAAAGAGCCTATTGACTTATTTTTAGATTATTTGCTTTGATTTTATTATTCCAAAACTACTGGTGGTGAAAACTATAAGAAGTTACGAGTGTAATGTAATAGTCTTACTATGTAACTCACTATGCCTTGGTCCTGGGATTGCTTGTAAATAAAACAGTTTTCATGTTCTCTAAAGTTTCTGATCTAGTCATTATGCCTGCCCCAAAATGCTGTACTGCAGGGTAATTCTGAGAGTATTTTGACTTTATAATTATTTTATTATAAACCACACTCAAATTTGAACAGACAGGTTAGTGATCTCTTCATGTCTGTTTCTCATATGAAACATCCAAGGAGTTCATCTTCTTTCTAAAATAGCAATAGTTTCAACAGACTTAAAATTAGTAAGAAGTGTTCTTTACTGTTTTGGGGGGGTAATTAAAATAATACATTTTTAAAAATTTGGAGTCATTAATCAAATATATAGGATTTCTGATGTTAATAAATCACAAAACAGCAAAAATAGTAACAAATACACTCAGTCTTTCCTAAGTGGTGGGTGTATGTGTTTTAAAGTTACAATTTGCCTTAAAAGTTTTGGAAAAAATATGTAAGTTACAAACAGATTTTGAATTTATTTATGCATTATTACATATATATACATATAAGATATAATAAGTAAAATATGTTAGAAACTATAAAATAATAACAGAAGAAAAATAATCTCTTAATTTATCTACATGAATAGAGCCACTGTTAACATTTAGGTAAATTAAGTGATTTTCCTTATTGCTGATTTTATTATAATATATGATATGTACATGGGTAGTCTTTATTTTTAATCTATTATATCATGACTTTGTTTCATTTAGCCATGTTACAATAATAATTATAAACCAGTTAAAGTAAAACCATTTCAAGAATTTAACAGGCTAAAGATTATTTCATGTTACAGTATTTGTGAACATGTGATTAATAGAACTGTCTTACTGTTGAAATTCAGCCTCTATTCACCATTGCCAAATAGAAGTACAGAGAGAGTTTAGGGTGAAGTAGAAAGGAGTAGCTTTATTGCTTTGCCAGGTAAAGGGTGCCACTATGGGCTAATACCCTCAGGATTGTGTGACCCACTCTAAGGGGTCTTGTAGTATTAAAGGAACAGGGAGTGACCAGCTCATGAACATTCTTCTGATTGGTTCGTGGTGAGGTAATCAGGAATCAGCATCATCAACTTTTAGGTACCAGCTGGTCTGGAGGTCTATGTCTTTGTTGGCAGTATACAGTTAACTTCTACCTGGTGGGGTTTCAGTATTTGCAAAACAGCTTAAAGGACATGGCTCAGAATATTATCTGTAGTCCTTGAGGGTGAACTAAAGGTCCTTAACTTTGTTTCGTTGCTGAAGTGTTATTATTTTGTCTTGCTTCACTGCTTTTCTTTCTTTCTTCATTGTCTTACTTCTTTGAATAAATTTATTCTTTGCCCAAAGTTTTTCTACAGACAAAAGGCAGGTGGAGTACATGGGTAGATGTCTATTCAGGGAGGGCCTCAGAGGGTCCCACTGGTTACATTACCATAGTTGAAACCAAAGAACAGAGAAATTTTTAAAAATTAGGTTCATTTAAATATATTAAATAAATATCCTAAATTATGTAGTTGGGGTTGGTGAATACGTGCTTGTGTAGCATGTTTGGAATATGTGCAGGTTTACTTCCCTATAAAGTATGTAATTTGTTACATATGAGATTTCCTGGGGGTAGAGCTGTGCAGCACCTTAGAAAGGAGGCGGTGCTTCTTCTGAAGTGGGAGAACTGAATTCACGAGCTCCTTATGAACGCTGATCAGAGAGAGGAGTACCATAGTCAATAAGCCACCATAGAAAGAGAAGAGGAAGGCAGCTGCTTAAAATGATTGTTTCTGATTGTCATTCAGCCATTTTTCATGGGAGCAATTCTACAGAAAATAATCTAACCTAGTAGGAGCCAAACTTTTCATTTAATATGCTTAATATGTGCTTATAGTAATGGTAGCTATAATGAGAGCTGACATTTGAGTATTATAATCTAGCTTATATTTGCATGAATTAGCTCATTTAACACTGGTAACCTGTGAGATAGAAAATGTTTTAATTTGCATAATCATATATATGGTATGTGTATATGTTATGTGAATAGAATTAATATATGTGTGTGTATATGTGCATACACTTATGTATACATACCATTACATATATGTGTGTTTGTATGTTTAACATATATATATGGTGTGTGGGTGTATGTGTGTTTAACAACAGAAGTAATCACTTTGATTTCCAAGCTAAAATTAATATAGTTAAGATCAAATAATAAACAATACACATTATTTCAACTTTATACCATTTATAAATTTGTACATACTCTCTTATTTGCTTGGCTATTCTTGAATTTTTCTCCCATATTTATATGTTCACACAATTAGTCATGTTTTAGTTCACACAATTAGTCATTGTGTTCACACAATTAGTTTCCAGATTATTTTCATTCTGTCTCTCTCATGCCATCAGTGTTTTGTAATTTAGTTTTAAAAATGTAAAGTATTGTTGTTTTTCAGTTGCTAAGTTATATCTGATTCTTTGCAATCCATGGACTGCAGCACGCCAGGTCCCCCTGTCCCTCACTATCTCCGATAGTTTGCCTAAGTTCATGTCTATTGAGTCAGTGATGCCATCCAATGATTTCATCCTCTGTCACCCTCTTCTTCTGCCTTTAATCTTTGCCAACATCAGGGTCTTTTCCAATGAGTCAGCGGTTTGCATCAGGTGGTGAAAGTACTGGATCTTCAGCTTCATCATCAGTCCTTCCAGTGAGTATTCAGGGTTGATTTCATTTCACACCATATACAATTCAAAAGATTCTAGGGATGTGCTATGAAAAATAATTTTTCATCTCACAATTACCTTCCAGTCTCATTTACCCTTCTCAGCAACTTCCACAGTTGCCAGTTCTGTTTCAAACATTGATGTATGGCTGTTAAGTGGAGCAAGAGAAACTATTCAGCTCAGGTTTATAGCAGTCATTGTAAATAATTTGGAGCAAGTCTAAGATCATCCAAAGAGGAAGTGAAAGACCTGCTGTTTGAACCCAGGTCTTATGATTTTGTACACTGTTAATGTTAACTGATCCTCCATCTGGCTCTTTTATAAGGTACTGAAAACCCATGACATGAAGAAAAACCCTCAACAAAATAGAATTTCAAAATGCACATAATTATTATAAAATAAAACATTTGCATCCTTAATCATCCATTATCTAGGGAACTGGGATCAAGTTCTTAGAACTAGTGGTGCTCTATTTAAAATTCAAAACACAGGAACACATTTTGTACCTTCTCCCTCTGTTTTAGAAAATTGTAATGTGCCTTAAAACTTTTAAAAAAGTATTTCATTAACCAATATGGCAAATGCATTTATATTTATTTTACATAGCAAATCCAGGTACATTATTGAAAATTAGAAAAAGACACAAAAAGGGTAAAAGAGAAAATCATCAGAACTCCTTCACCCAAATATAACCACTGTTAATATTTAGATGCTTTTATTATTTAAAGGCATATAATTTACATGTTGACATACATGTCTGGAATATTTTTAAGTAAATGCATTTAAATATTATGCTAATTTTAAATTTTAATTTAAAAAATTTTAAAATTTTGTAGTGTGTACTTACATGCTAACTTAAAGATAGTTTCCAGTCACTAAGTATAGATTTTCATAGTTATCTTAATGACTACCCTAATCCATTGTATGACTATATATATATATACATATATATATGTATATATGTATAAATATAAACACCTAAGTTTATGATTTAGTTTGGCCCAGAATTTTTCTTTTAAGTTGTGCCCAGTTTTGATCTTGTGTTCAAACATACATTGCTTTCATCAAAGAATTAGTGTTTTCTCCTTATTTCCTTGAAGAATTTGCATATCATTTGCATATTTTCTTAAATGTTTTTATATTTTTATATTAAATTATCTAATCCGACTAGTGCCAGAAAACACAGGCCTTTTAGAGCCTCCTTTTTCATTGATTGCAACTGAAATTTCTGGACAAAACATGACTACTTGAAAATTCTGAAGCAGGCATGCTTGGAAGGAAAGTCAAAATTTGGAGAAGCTCATGTAGATATCCCATTTGCTTTTTTTTTTTCTTAAGGCTTTTCTTTCAGTCCTTTGATCAGAGGTTGATCATTAGAGTGCTATTAGGCAACCTGGTCATCAATAATTCTGAGGAAAATCTCTCCATTTTTCTTTCCAGAGGACTAGGAAAGTGGGCCTTTGAAAGAGGGAGACTGTAAAGGAAATCTGTTTTGCTTCCTATAATTTTATCCTTCTGTTAGTTATCTCTCCTGTCTGTGCCCTGAAGAAAGAATCCAGGCCTAGAACTGTGGCAGAGGCAGCAGGCAATTGAAACTCCAAGAAAAAACTCATCATTCTCGCCTGAAGAAATGTCACAAAAGGCCCCTGTGGATTAAATTATATGGAGAGAATTCCCATTATTTTTTCTCTCTGTCTCATAAAATTGATGAAAGTGCAAACACTATTTAAGTTACAAATGTGGTATTGTATAAGAAATCCTAGACAATTTAATAAAATGGTAACAGTTATAGATTTTGCTAAGTAAAACTTTAAAACTGTATATCCAAAAATGAAATGACTTTTTAACATAGGAAATGTTAAGGAATCTGTGAAAAAATTCTTACAAATAGTGAATTTAGCATGGTTGGTTGTAAGATACATTGTCAATATATAGTAATCAATTTTATTGAACAACTGAAGAAGATTTTTATATAAAATAACATTTATAGTAAGCTTAAAGAAGCAAAATATATGTGAATCTAAAACAATGTGTGTGATCTATACTAAAAGTTATGAAATAATGACTGAAATAATCAAATTTTCTAAGTAAAGGAAGCAATATAATATGCACTTGAACTGGACGGCTCAATATTAAGATGTCATGTCTCTCTGACTGATCTGTAGATAAAGTATGAGAGACCCCATATCTGAGGTTCCACTTTCCATGGTTTCAGCTGCCTAAAGTCATCTGAACTGTTATACGAAAATATTAGACAGAAAATTCCAAAAATGAACAATTTATAATTTTAAAATTATGCACCATTCTGAGTAATGTGATGAAATATTATGTCTTCAGGCTCCATCCCGCCTAGAACTTGAGTCATTTCTTTATCTGGTGTATCCCACCCTTTAGTCAAATACTTGTTTTAAATTTATAGCTCATTGTTCCATAAAAATTATGGTAGATTAGTCTTTGGAATTGAGACAACAGCCAAATCCTTATTTAAACTCCAGTATAGTTAAAGTGCTATTATAGCTATAGCATTATTTCAGGAATTTCTAACTGCTGTTTTAAAATGGTTTCCATTTGGAATTATATTTTGAGTTACATATCAAGAAGCCAGAAGTGTCATGAAATTTGTTTAAGAACTGAGAAAGCACTCCACATCAAAATTTGTGAAATATCACTAAAGCAGTACGTGGGAAAGTGTAAAACCTTGCCTGCAGTTATAAGAATATAAGGATGAGTTTTATATATATATATATATATATATATATATATATCACTCATCCTTATATATGGAGTGATATATATATCATATATATATGATATATATATATGAGTCCATATATATATATATATGGACTCATTTGAAAAGACCCTGATGCTGGGAAAGATTGAGGGCAGGAAGAGAAGGGGATGACAGAGGATGAGATGGTTGGATGGCATCACTGACACAATGGACATGGGTTTGGGTGGACTCTGGGAGTTGGTGATGGACAGGGAGGCCTGGCATGCTGTGGTTCATGGGGTTGCAAAGTGTTGGACATGACTGAGCAACTGAACTGAACTGAACGTTCAATGAATTCCCACAACAACATGTGGTTGATTGAAACATGAATAACATAGGACTCTCCCTTTTTAGGGATAATGATCAGAGAGAATAGGAAGTCCTCCAATAAGTTAAGAAATTTGTTATAACAAAGTGCAAATTTTGTTTTTTAAATTTCTCTCCCAGTGGACCTCAATCATTAATAGGTATACACATCATGTAAAGATGAATATAAACTCCTCAGCTCTAATCTCTGGAGATACTGAATCTGTTTAAGTTTGGTCTGTAATACTACATTTTAGTAATCTACCTAGATGATTTGGACACAAATTTTAAGCAATGGTATCTTTACATATATTGCCATCTATATTCATTGACTATCATTTCTGTGATGCTCTGAACATATTCCAGAAGCTGGAATAGTTGGTAAGGTTTTTCATCACAAAGCAAGATGTATATTTTGGTTTATTCCTAAACTGAATATATTTTAGGTAGAAACTACTTGTTATTGAGTTTTTAATGTTTGTGGTTTTGACTTCCCAGGACTTAGATGAAACAGATTCAGTAGATTTTTCAGAATATGTATGCCATTTTGTACCTCATCTAGACAACCTGATAATGAGAAAGCATTAAGATAACAGACAGTCTACCACCCCCTTTTCCAACAATTGTTAACATTAAGGATCAATCCTGCTTTTCATCACATATCTACATTTCATCCAAATTCATATCTATTGATTCAACAAGTAATATTTCTCAAAGTAGGATTTTCAGTCATTTTTAATTGTTACCTCAGGGATAATGTTAGCAGAAAAAATGCACATATCCTCATTACATCTAAATGCGAAGTGAGTTTTCTATTTTGAATGTAAAAAATCTTTTAGACACTCATTTGAAAAATAACACAAAGATTTTGGAAAGACTTAATTTTATCTCTGAAGCCCAAAGAATGGGTAATTGGGCTCAATTCTAAAGAGCTTTTATTCCATATAAACAACTAACATTGTCACAGGGTGAAAATTTTATCCTTAAAGTGGCATTATACAATGAAATTCTAACTCTCAAGCTAGAGGCATATAACTAAACATTAGATCCAAAATTATTAATAGCCTACCATTCATTTAAAAAAAATTCTTTTTTTAAACTGCACTTCTGTAAGACATATCTATACGACAGTAACTAAAATTGCTGCTTCTTAGAACATAAATGAGAATGTCTTCCTTGTGGTCCTGTCTTTGCTTGAGAATATACAGTGCAGTAGGCTCTTTAGAAGTATTTCATTTGAATGTGGGTAGTGTTAGGAGATTATGAATTCTTAGTAATACAAACTGAAGTTGGGGAAGTTTTTTAGATCTTCCTGATGAACTAAACATTGCACTTCAAAGCGTGACAAATATTAAAGAAAGGTCTTAGATTACTTTTCTATCTTGGAAAGACAGTTTTAAAGGGGTATGACACTTGGTGATACTCCAGAGTATGTATAGACCACACAACATCTTAACTTCAAGAAACTTAACTCCTACCATTTTCCCTAACCACCAAGTGCAAACTCAAACTTCTATTTATCTGACTTGGACTCCTTTGTTTTCCAAATATTCTAAAATAAATTTCATGTCTTACAATGGATTTTCATAGTTTTAATGAGATAATGTTGACTCCTGGAAATCATTTCTTGGTATTCTTGATATGCAATACCTCAACAATTATAACCAGATTTTTCTCTTCAAGTGTTAACAGTCAGATCCCATGAATGGCAAACAGTTTCTTATGTGGTTATTTATCTGGTCAAAGATAATTTGATTGTAGTTACTAGACTCAAGCTAATAATGTTTACTAATCTCTTTGCTGCTAGTGATAAACCAAAGGGAATAATGCTGACAGACAGATACCGGCACAAATTATGAGAAGGCAGTGTACAATACAGCCCAGGGTCAGCTATTTTTCTTCCTTCTTAGTAGTGGAGAGGAATGCACTAATACACAGAAAGCTACAGTTGATCTTTGAACATACAGAGCTTTAGTTCACTACACATCATGCACATTATATCGGATAACATTTATTGCCACTTCTGGGGGTGGATTAGTATTTACACATGAATTAACAGTTAGAATTGGAGGAGGAGAAATTGAGTCTGAGACTAGCTTTCTGAGAACTACTTAACAGAAAAGCTTTGCTGTACATTTCTTAGTCATCCAGAAATATTGAGCCATAACAAGCATAGCATTATGCTCTCCTCCTCTCCAATTACTTTTGGCCTTTTTTGGTTTGATTCATTTAAAAAAGGCTCAAATTAGCATTATGAAATTTACACTGGTTATCATATCATATTAAACCTAATACATGTGTTGGCAACCATAGGAGAAATGGACATTAGTTTATCTATAACTAGTTTCTAAAAATAAATAAATAAAAATAGATCTTCACATATTATAATACTGTACAAAAATAGGTAACAATTAAGTTCACTACCAAACATGAAAATTACTTTTCAGATACAGGCTTTGGAATTTAATTTATTCTTCCATTTTGGGAATGGAAGATACCTCTATGATTATTAAGATTTAGATTATATTTGAGGCAGTAAAAACATGTATAGTCATGCAGCAACATTAGATTTATTTCTTTAGTTTTGTCCTACCTAAAACTTGGTACCTGGTTTCACAGCAGAAATCTTTCTCCCCAAAAGATGCTAGACCCATACACTTGTGATTAAAATGTGGCTTTGCTAACTTGTCATATTACCTGGTTCAAATGACATGTGGATTTTTAAAAACTCATACTCTGGTCAGTGCCCATTTCCTTACATTTTTCATGATTCTGGTGGCAACTTAAGGGCAATATCATGTATCTTACATCTTTACTATCTTGATATATCTAATTTTTAAATGGTTAGCATCATTCCTAATATTATACATAGAAGATATCTATCCATGACAATTTCTTCAATATTCTTCTGTACTCCCTTCTCTGTTAAAATTTGGCCTCCAAAAATAAGTCAGAATTGGCTCTTAGACTTAGTTTATTTATAATATCTTTAAAGTATTTTTTCTATTTCCCTAATAGTCAGGGCTTTCTTTCACCAAAATAGGAGCTATTCATAAATTGCTAAATGGTTAATTATCCATATTTTTGTCATTTTAACAACTATAGAATGTCATACAATGTTATGTTACAGTGAATGTTATGTTAAAATGAAGCTTTCCATTCAGCAGTGTAAGAACAATCATATATCTAGAGAGGATTTTATTTCCCTGAATCTTAAGATCATATGAAAATTCTTAAACCTAGCTATAGGTATATGGTAAAAATAATATAGCAATACTTGCAATCAAAGTCTTTGTTTATGGACACTAAATAATCTATAATATGAGGATTAATAAATAACAGCATATATTGATACAGAATGTATTTATAGTAACACTGGTGTGGATGTTATGAAGAGAATATGATCAATTCATTGACTCAGTATCTATAATTTGTTGGTGCTATGGTAGAGTCTCAGAATATTTATTGCTTGATTCTCACAATTATCCTATACATTGGCATTCCATCAGTTTTAAAAATGAGGAATGAGTTTTGGCAAGTTTATTTGGTTTACAGGACAGTTAGAATAGATGAGGAGGACAGGGATAAAAGGCAAGTCCTATTTCATCCTGTTAGGCATGCTCTTTACACTGAGCCTCATGGGCTTCTGTTGACAGAAGGACTGTGCTTGACTTAACTCTTTAAACAAAGGGGGCTGTGTTCACTGCTGTTACCTTCCCAGAACTTAGCACAGATTCAAGTACGTATTAGATGTGTTCACTCGCTTGTTGTTGGATGAATGAGTAACTGAACGCACAATTTTATCTTTTGTATTTAGCATAAGGTCATGTCTCAAATGATCAGTAACTATGTTCTGAAATTTTCATCATAATGAAAATAAGTTCTTGATTCAGGATCAGTTGTTAAGATGTGGGTAGAAGTCAGATGACAGGGGAATTCCCTGGTGGTCCAGTGTGGCTAAGTCTCCATGCTTCCAGTGCAGAGGTACCATCCCTGATCTGGAAACTAGATCCCACATGCCACAACTAAGAGTTCGTGTATTGCAACTAAAAAGATCCTACCATGTGTAAAATAGATAGCTAGTGGGAAGCTGCTGTGCTTTGTGATGACTTAGAAGGGTGGGATGGGGGAGATCGGAGGGAGGCTCAAGAGGGAAGGGCTATAGTATACATATAGCTAATTCACTTTGTTGTTCAGCAGAAACTAGCAAAACACTGTAAAGCAAATACACTTCATCCCCCTCCAAAAAAGATCTTGCATGCCACAACAGAGGTTAAAGATCTGTGTGCTGCAACTAAGACCCGGCACAGCCAAATAAGTCAATACAAACATTTTTTTTTAAGGTACTCATATGACAATATTCATGGAAAAGCTTACTGGCCAAATGCTGGTCCAATTTCCTTCCCCTTGCGTACAGGTCCCTCCACCATCCATGGCAGGTGGAAGTGTCAACCAGAACCTACCCAAAAGCACAATGACAAGGAGCATGCTGCCTTCTGATTCTGAAGTCAAGGGTTTCCTCCTATTTGGAATATTGCTGTGACATATATTTCAATAATTAATCATCATAATATCTCCTACTGAACTTATGAAAAGTCCCATTTTTATTGCATACAAATGTTATGCAATAATTATATTTATATTTGTGCTTCACATTTACTGACTATTTCATAATTGTGTACCAGTAAAAACTTTAGTTCAACTCACACTGAAATACTTCAGTGTCTGTCTTGGCATATTTTGCATTTTTAATAATGTGAGTTTAGTAAAAATGTGCCAAAGGACCTAAATTAATTTGAGTGGAATGGATCTGTAGACACCACCAACTTAGAAGCACAGCAAACGTTTCTGCCATCCCTCCTTTTCAGTTTTTGATGATCATTACTTAGGGCAAATACTTACAATAAAAATTAATTTTGAATAATATGCCATAAAGTGTAGATTCTTTTTCAATATACCATTTTGTGGAGCAGTCACCAACTTCTAAATCATCATAAAATGAAATTGAAGGATAATAAGAATATGTAATTTTTAAAAATGCATCTGTGTTATGGAAAATTCACAAGACATGGCATATTTATTTAAATGTTTCAAACTTTAATATTTAACTTCAGCTTTTATTGAGTTCTGTCTGTGTTACAGAGACTGCTAAATGATGGAAATTTGAGCAGGTGTGAAATAATATAACTCTTGCTTTCAAAAATCTCAGTCTCTCTTGGTAAACACTTCTAAGCACATCACAAGTGTATCAGGAGAGGGCTGTAATAGTGTGTGTTAAAGGAAGGTGGGACTGTCTGCCCTGTTTATAAGTTATCTTGAAATTTGTTAATAGTAGCATTATCAGCATTAAGATTATTCAGCAATTTTATGAAATGTTCTGTGTTCCTTCTTCATTTCTCTCTTTGGTTTCATTTGAAGTCCATAGTTTTTCTCTGTCATATATTTTCTTCCATACCTTTTAATGTCTTCCATACCTTTTATTTCCCCAGAATTCTCTATTTCGTAACCACCTTTTTCTCCATTGTCTACCGTATTTCTTATCATTCTTTCTCTAACATGTTTCTTTCATTTGCAAGGAGATCATTGCTTCTATAAAATTGCTATATTTATATAAAGTAATAATCTTTGTTCATAGCACACAGAACAAAACAGTAAGAAAGCAAGTGAGAATTAAGTAAGAGACTTGCTAAATATCAGATGCCATGCTAAAAGCTTTGCTAATATCACCTCATTTCAACCTCAATTAGACAGAAGTAGAAATGATTGCTGCCCACATTTTTCAGATGAGGACCCCGAAGCACAGACGTAGCATGTCAGACTATGCTCTGTGTAATCCTGGGAAATGTCACGTGCATAGACTAGCATGCACAGTAAGATGGCTCTGGCTATTTTTCGGTTCTCCTTCACGGGCAGAGATGAGCATCAACCTAAGTGTAAAGCACATTAAAGTGTTTGGGAGTAGTCTGTGAGACAGAGTTTGCTTAGTTTCAGATCCTGGCTTCACCACTTGCAAAGTGTGGGCCATGGAGATTGAGGGATCAAACAATTTGTCCTAGATTCCTCATCTGTTCAATGACATCATAGTAACAGCTACCCCACAAACTTGCTGATATCTAATTAAATCATTTGATATGAGTTAATCGCTTACAGTAGGCTTCCCAGGTCACACAGTGGTAAAGAATGCGCCTGCCAATGCAGGAGACACAAGAGACTCAGGGACACAACTGAGTGACTGAGCGGGCACACAAGCATTCACAACATTGTCACACAATAAATATCTTATCAGTCAGCTCAGCTGCTCAGTCGTGTCTGACTCTTTGCAATCCCATGGATTACAACACGCCAGGCCTCCCTGTCCATCACCAACTCCTGGAGTTTACTCAATCGCATGTTCATTGAGTTGGTGATGTCATCCAACCATCTCATCCTCTGTTGTCCCCCTCTCCTCCCGCCTTCAATCTTTCCCAGCATCAGGGTCTCCTCAAATGTGTTAATTCTTTGCATCAGATTTCAACTTCAACATCAGCCCTCCCAATGAATATTTCATCCTTTAGGATGGACTGGTTAGATCTCCTTGCTGTCCAAGGGACTCGGAAGAGTCTTCTCCAACACCACAGTTCAAAAGCATCAATTCTTCAGTGCTCAGCTTTCTTTATAGTTCAACTCTCACATCCAGACATGACTACTGGAAAAACCATAGCTTTGACTAGATGGGCCTTTGTTGGCAAAATAATGTCTCTGCTTTTTAATATGCTGTCTATGTTGCTCATAATATTTCTTCCAAGGGGTAAGTGTCTTTGAATTTCATGGCTGCAGTCACCATCTGCAGTGATTTTGGAGCCCCCCAAAAT
Organism: Hydropotes inermis; assembly: GCA_020226075.1. Lineage (NCBI taxonomy): Eukaryota > Metazoa > Chordata > Mammalia > Artiodactyla > Cervidae > Hydropotes > Hydropotes inermis. The sequence goes on from JAGTXW010001704.1 coordinate 447,649, forward strand.
AACATCTGCCACTGTTTCCATTGCTTCTCCATCTATTTGCCATGAAGTGCTGGGACCAGATGCCATGATCTTAGTTTTCTGAATGTTGAGTTTTAAGCCAACTTTTTCACTCTCCTCTTTCACTTTCATCAAGGGGCTCTTCAGTTCTTCACTTTCTGCCATAAGGGTGGTGTCATCTGCATATTTGAGGTTATTGATATTTCTCCCGGCAACCTTGATTCCAGCCTGTGCTTCCTCCAGCCCAGCGTTTCTCATGATGTACTCTGCATGTAAGTTAAATAAGCAGGGTGACAATATACAGCCTTGACGTACTCCTTTCCTGATTTGGAGCCAGTCTGTTGTTCCATGTCCAGTTCTAACTGTTGCTTCCTGATCTGCATACAGATTTTTCAGGAGGCAGGTCAGGTGGTCCAGTATACCCATTTCTTTCAGAGTTTTCCACAGTTTGTTGTGATCCACAGTCAAAGGCTTTGGCACAGTCAATAAAGCAGAGGTAGATGTTTTTCTGGAGCTCTCTTGCTTTTTCGATGATCCAACAGATGTTGGCAATTTAATCTCTGGTTCCTCTGCCTTTTCTAAATCCAGCCTGAACATTTACTCTTTGTGACTCTATGAACTGTAGCCAGCCAGGCTCCTCTGTCCATGGGATTTCCCCGGCAATTATCCTGGAGTGGGTTGCCATTTCCTCCTCCATGGGATCTTCCTGACCCAGGGATTGAACCTCCATCTCCTGCATTGCAGGCAGATTCTTTACCTGCTGACCCACTGGGGAAGTCTTCAAACATCTTATAGTGGTGTGCTAATAAATGTTTAATAACTGGCTCTAGGGGGCAGGATGGAGAGGGGTTTGATTTGTAGTATTTGTTACAAATAACCTCACTATGGTCAATTTCAAGCTTCAGTGTGGCGTCACTAAATGTGTTGGAAAGAATTTCATGGGAGCATTTGGAACACAAGTTTCCACTATATAGATGTAATAGATGTAAATGACCTCAAGAGCATAGATATTATTAAAATGTAGTAAAAAAATAAACAATTAGGAGGCAATAAATTTTGGAATTTCCTTACATTTAAAAGATATAGTTGTACATTTATATTATTTATTTTTATAATATTTATTTATTTATTTGTGACTTCCCTGGTGGCTGAGACAGTAAAGCGTCTGCCTATAATGTGGGAGACCTGGGTTCGATCCCTGGGTTGGGAAGAAACCCTGGAGAAGGAAATGGCAACCCACTCCACCAGTACTCTTGCCTGGAAAATCCCATGGATGGGAGAGCCTAGTAGGCACAAAGAGTCGGACACGACTGAGCGACTTCATTTTCTTCTTTCTTTTTCTTTACCTTAGTAGTGGCATGTGGGAACTTTAGCTGTAGCTCATGGGATCTTTATTTGTGGCGTGTGGCATCTAGTTCTCTGACCAGGGATTGAGCCCAGAGCCCCTTGAGTTGGGAGCCTGCAGTCTTAGCCACTGAACCACCAGGGAAGTCCTTATTATTTATTTTTTAAATAAATAGTCTACTAGGGATATTTCTGTTTAACAACCAGTTCACACAGATTCTAATTATGTAATAACTGGCCCTTGTGGGCATACCTCATTTTATTGTGCTTCCCTTAATTGTGCTTTCACAAACTGAAGTTTTGCTGTGACCCTGCCTTGAGCAAGTTTATCAGCACATCAGCACTTGCTCCCTTTGTGTCACTGTGTCCCATTTCAGTGAGTTTCATAGTATTTCAAACATTTCTTTATCATTCCATTTATTATGATGATCTGAGATCAGTGATCCTTGGTATTGCTGTTGTGACTAACTGAAAGCTCAGGTGGTAGTCCACAATGGTTAGCAATGAAATATTTTAAAATTAAGGTATGTTCATTGATTTTTAGACATAATGCTATTGCACAGTTAAAAGACTATACTATATTCTAAACATAATTTTGTACACAGAAGAAACTAAAAAAGAAATATGTGACTCATTCTTTTGTGAGGTTTGCTTTATTGTGGTAGTCTGGAACCTAACCTGTGTTATCTCTGAGGTTCGCCTTTGCAAGTCAGCTTCAACAATCCGCTCGTAGTATGAATATTTCCTGAAGAAAGAAAACAACTAAGCTGTAGATTCAGAATGCTTCTCAATAAAGCACTCCTAATTACTCATAGATCAAATTTTCAAATAAGATGAAAAAGTACTTTTTATCCTTTTCTATGGAGTTATCAGTGACTTATGTAAGCTATTTAACTTAAACTTATTAACCTTATGAGGGAAGATGAAAATGTAAAAATGGCAGAGATTTGGTAAATACCATATAGCTAGTTAGTGAGAGATTCTACTTTTTAACCTGAGTTTCCCTTATCCTTTATTTCAATGACTATAATTTCTTTTAATCCCATACTACCTCAAGACATAAGAATAAGGACATGAATATTTAGTTAGATTCAGGAGACATTTTCTAAAATACAAAATTAACTGTGGCACAGTTAGCTATAAAAGCATGACATAATTAGATATGAAGTAAGCTATGACTTTTCTAAGGTCTGGAAAGCCACAAGCACAACCTTAATTCTTCAGTGGTTTTAAAATAAAGATAACGTATGTTGATGCATTAATTTTCAGAAAACATACTACCCCTCTGGTGAAGTAGATGGATGGTTAGAGCAGAGGGGAAGCTAATAATAATTTTTTGTTTTCGCTCAGAGCTTAACATAGTTTAAAAGAGTAAATAGGTTTCCACTTCAGATCCTATTGCATTCCTTTCCTTGTAGCTAAATAAGCAAAGTTTGTTCATCAACATCTTTGCCAAATATCCTTTCTTCACATCCCCAGGGAGTCACAGTTGGGCTCCTGGGAGAGCTAACTCTAAGATAGACTATAATTTGTAGAAAGTTTATATTAAGGAAAACTTGGAATCCATACCTCTGGAAGAGAGGAGAGAACAGGAGCAGACAGAGAGGTCAAAATGTGATGGATTTGTAATAGCACTAGTGCCCAACTTCTTGGCAAATTCCAGAACTAGAATGGCCCTTCAGAATCATCCCAAATTAAGGCAAGATGTTCAGATGATCAGATTTATGTTCCCACATTGATCTTTTACGGTATGTGTGACTTTGATCAAGGTGGCTTTCTGCAGCAGAGGTAATTGCTGAAAGAGCTGAAAGCTGAAAGCTGACTGCTGACAGACTGCCAGCAGTGGGATCAACAGGTCTCAAGAATGGAGGGATCAGGGTGACATATCAGAGTGTCTACTATCCATCATCATAGTCCAGAAGTCTTACATTGGCTTTCATGGCCAAATGTGTTTTCTATTTTTCCTCAAACTAAACTCTTTCTCTACCCTGGGGATCTTCTTTTCACTGTCCCCTCATTTCTCCAGTCTTTCTTCTTCTGCCCAAATTTTTTCATCTCACTTTTTGACCAAATACTAATCTCAAGACATGTGAAATGCATCTGGCCCATTTTGATTTCTGAATCATCTCTTCCAAATCGTATTCCATAGTTTCAGAGATAATCTCAATTGCAAGTAATTGTACCTTTCCCCCCCATGAAAATGTATTTTATTAAATGCATAGCAATACAATCTAATTTGAATTTTCTTGTGAAAATTTTTTATATGTATCAAATCATAAATAACAGAGTACTTTTAAGTCTGTTTCATTGATTTTACCATTATAAAATATGGCCGTTATAGTTCATACAATACTACTGATAAATAAACATTCATATTCAGAACTAAGATTTTCACGGCTACTGTCAGGTGAGTCTAGATTATAAACCATTCTTAGGAAAAGTAAGACATCGTTCTATACCTCCTTTGTGTCATAAATTGCTCCTAAAACAATACTAGCTTCACAAAAATAATTAAAACATTATTTTGTTCAATTTATAAGTTTCTATTAGGACACACAAAGTGTGTGTTTTAGAAACATGTGTTTCTAAAGGGACACACAACTGAGATTCTGTTCATGAGAATGGACACCCAATCTGCAGAATCTCCAGGGGTGATTTTCTGAGTGTTTTCTTAACAGTAAGTGCAAATCAGGAAAATCACCACCTGGGCCACCTTCTGACTATTGTCAGAAAAGAGTATTTCTCAGAGAGTGTCAAGATGCACTTCATATATATTAGTGCAGAATCCTTTGAGAATAGACTTGTACTCTGGTGAATCCTACACCTAGTGACAGCTTATTATGTTAGCAAGGGATTAAATGGCACTTTGCCCTGGCAAGTGTCCTTGGTGTATTTCAATATGTAGCACATCCCCAACCAAGAAGGTTTTAGGAAGATAACAATGCTCCGCAGTAAGCTGACTCTCCTGCCTTCTTTTAACCCGGAACACATTCTGAAAAAAAAAGGTGAAGAAAAAGGAAAGAGTCCTAAGAGTTTGTTCAACTCCAGAGATGAAGCAATCTAATACTTCTATTATTTTCCTGACAAACCTGGGATGTGGATGATTATAAAGTTGTTCATTGTGATGAAGATGCACCCAAAGTAGCCTCTCTCCTTAAGATAAAATATTAGGAAAACATAAAATATTCTATTTCTGATAGAAACTGATCTAAAAGATCTGACATAAAAAGATCTCTTTATGTCATATATTAAAAACAAGAATTCTCTATACTTTAAAATACTATTTTCCAGTTTATTCTTCCTCTATATGGTTTGTTTGCTTACTGTTTATCTTTAATATTCTTCATGAGGGTTGAAGTTGAGCACATATGCAAACTGAACTTTTGAATGCTGTGACTCTTTCTTTTTTAAGGCATTTAAAAGTTGGTTTGTACTTAAAAAATTGTGGTAAGAATTAAAACTCTTTTTCTTTGGGTTTTCTTGCCACGTCTTAAAAAGTTTCAAATGTACCCTGGAGCTACCCTGGAAATTGAATATTTCATGTGAAAGAACAAAACAAAAAGATTAAAATTAAAAACTTCCCAAAGTCCCAAGTTGCAATTTCAGCTGCAATTCAATATGATAAACATGCATCTATATTGCAATACTTTTCTTCCCTCTATAGAATCTTGAATTAGTATCTTTGAGAAATACTGGTGGAGAATGCACTTTTATTTAAATATATTGTGCTTAATGCATTTTGCTAGTCATCTACATTCAAAAGGAGTTGTTCTGTTGTAGGATAAATTATAATTCAGATGATACATTTTTGGAGTTCTTGTTTTTATGACACCTAAATTATGCATATTTTTGTCAATACAATCCATCACAGAGTAATATGTAAGAAATAATGTTGCAATATATAGGGGAAAATGTGTTCTGTCCAATTTGATTATACAAGGAACTTACTATTCTTAGGGGAACATTTTTCACTATCAACTTAGTAGTTTACTATTTAGTACTGAATTTGAAAGGTTTTATAGAAATTAAGAAACAAGCATTTGTGTGCATGTGTGTGTGTGTTTAACCCTAATTCAGTGGACAGTTGATCAAGTTTATAATGTACAGACTAAATTTGGAGCAAGTTAGGATTACTTTCAGCACCTGACATGAAGTACTGACTCTTCTGAAAAGACCTTGATGCTGGGAAAGATTGAAGGTGGGAGGAGAAGGGAACGACAGAGGATGAGATGGTTGGATGAAATCATGGACTCAATGGACATGAGTCTGAGTAAACTCTGGGAGCTGATGATGGTCAGGGAGGCCTGGCGTACTGAAGTCCATGGGGTCGCAAAGAGTCAGACATGACTGAGTGACTGAACTGAACTGAACTGAAGGATTATTAAAGTGGAGAAAATATTTTCCTTAACATAAATGTAAGAAATTCATATGAAGAATAAGTAAGCCTAATTGGATTATAGATTCTGCCCTTTCAAGGAGAACAGCAAAATCTTGTTTAAAAATGTAGATTCTAATTTTGTTGTTGTTGGTTGTGTGTTACCACAAATTAATGGTTTGAACGATTCATTTGAATCACTGAAGTAAATACATAATTTAGAACTCCATTTCTTTCTTAGCTCAGAGGATTTAGAGAACAGAAATATGGGATAGTTTGGAAATATTTAAGTTTTTATTTGTTTGAGGCAAACAAAAGTAACCCAGAATTTTCCAGGTATTTGCATCAAGTTTTCTGAAATCCAAAAGAAAGTGAAAGTGAAATCACTGAGTCATGTCTGACTCTTTGCGACCCCATGGACTGTAGCCTACCAGGTTCCTTCATCCTTGGGATTTTCCAGGCAAGAATACTGGAGTGGGGTGCCATTTCCTTCTCCAGGAGATCTTCCTAACCCAAGGATTGAACCCAGGTCTCCTGCATTATACGCAGATACTTAACCATCTGAGCCACCAGGGAATTGTAATCCTATGGACTATATAGTCTGTGGAACTCTGCAGGCCAGAATACTAGAGTGGGTAACCTTCCCCTTCTCCAGGGGATCTTCCCAACACAGGGATCGAACCCAGGTCTCCCACATTGCAGGCGGATTCTTTACCAGCTGAGCCACAAGGGAAGCTCTCTGAAATCCAAAGATTCCTATATTTTATTTTCATTGATTAATCTATTAAGCCTTTGCCATTTATTAATGGCAAATAATTAGTGTTGTTGGATACTGAATAGTTTTGGTTGCAAAAAGCAGACCCTATTGTTTAAAGGGAAAAGCATATTATCAGAGGCTATTAAATTTTTTCAGAATTTTTGTAATACCCTAAAAGTCAGATTTGGAAGCTATAAACAAAAACAAAAAACTACAAGCAAGGGATTCTGGAAAGGAATTTAATGATGAGGCTGAACTACAGCTTAACCACTCTTAGACAGTGTGCTGCCCTATATGCACACTTTTGCTCTGGTGACTGTTCTAGTAATAACACAGAAGAATGGAGCTCCTTTTATAGGAAAAAAAAATCAAAATTTGATTAGACATAGATTCCAAGTCTCAGATATTTCGATATTAGACACATGTCTGTTTGTTGGATTCCCAAGGTTAGATATGTGTGATTCTTTCCACAAATATAAATATAAATAAATAACATCCAACAAGTCTTATGAATTCTCAAAATATACTTTAAAAATAATAATTATTATAGTAGTATCAATAGTGCAAACTACCAGTTATTGACTACTTACGATATACCATTTGTTCTTGGTTGATCTGTGTGTCAGTATTTAGTATTAGGTAAAAGTATAAAATGAGAAAGGTGATTTTAGCTTAAAATATAAACATGTTTAATGAAATACACATAGTGAAAGTGAAGTCGCTGAGTCGTGTTGGACTCTTTGTGACCCGTGGACTATAGCCCACCAGGCTCCCCGTCCATGGGATTCTCCAGGCAGGAATACTGGAGTGGGTTGCCATTTCCTTCTCCAGGGGATCTTTCCGACCCAGGGATCAAACCCAGGTCTCCTGCATTGCAGACAGATGCTTTAACCTCTGAGCCACCAGGGAAGCCCCATAGTTCTTGCTCTAGTGCCATATAATTGCTCCAATGATTTTTAGCTGTGAAACTAAGTAAATCATTGTTATTATACTGAATTTCAGTTTTCACAACTAATAAGGGAAACAGTACCTGTCATGTAGGAATTTTGTGTTTCTATAGAATTTAACATAAGTCCTCAAAAAATAGTAATACAGTGGTAGAAATATTTATCATTAGTTATCATTAGCATTATTACAGAAGCAGGGCCAATGATTACAGCAGGAGAAAATGTCCAATATTAATCCAATAAAATGTAGATAGGTTTTCCTGTCTAAATTATGGTGATGAAATTAATATGTGTGTCTTTATAGTGATTTTTGAGGTAGTTTTTCTTTGCAGAACAGTAGGAAAGAACAAAATAAATAAAAGGCATATTCTATGTAAACCTGTGCTCAGATAGATTGGTATGTATTTAATATTTTAATAAGAAAGGCATGACTGGAAAAGCTGTAGGATTTAAATCCCCAGGTGTTTTTTGAGTAAGAATAAAAATAAGAGAGATGGAGAGATTATAATTAGTGTACAGACAGATGAAGAATCAGAGGCTTAGAAGATACTAATTGACTTTACCAAAGTCATACAACTAATACATGGAGGAACTTTGGCTAAAACTCCAGTCTAAGTAATTTACCAACCAAACTCCTCACCTAACTGTATTGTTCAAAGAACCTAAGGATAAGCTCTAAGGCAGGTGTCCCCAAACTCCAGACCACAGACCAGCTCCTGTCAGATCAGTGGTGCCACTGGATTAGAAATAACATATATAATAAGTGTACTGCACCTAAATCATCCTGAAATTACCCCCGTCCCCTGGTCCATGGAAAAATTGTCTTCCACAAAACTGGTCCCTGGTGCCAAAATGTTGGGGACCACTGCAAAGAATAAAAGTGCCCCTCCTCCCCTTTGCAACATACTAAATGCACATCAGAGTCCTATATTAGCTTTGTCTTATGTTGGAATCTTCCAGAGTCAGATTGTAGGACGAAGATGTAAATTTAAATAATATATTTGCAAGGTATTTCCAGGAAGCCCCCACATGGAAATAGAGAAGTTAGGGGAATATAGAAAGCCTGTAAAGTTGTGTTAGCAGACAGTTACCACTGTGGATAGCTGGGGCTTAATCCAGTGGGGAACCTTACCTCAGAGTCGTACCACTCAAAGATGGGTTTATCTGCTATAGCTTTGATGTAAGATGTGTTCTTCACTTGAAAACAGTTGATAAATTTTTGATGAAAACTAAGACACATTTCTAAAAATATACTCTGAAAAGTATTGACATAACTATGATCAGCACAGGGTATTCATACACTAGGAACTAAATGTTAATAAAATTAATGAATTTGCTGGTGTTATAATCAAAGGGAATGTAGAAACCAAACTGACCCATGAGTCAACTGATGTTCTGTTGTGCTCAGGTTGGTCCAGAGCTTGTTTCTGGCTTCTGGACTCAACCAACTATTGGCTCTGACTTTTAGTTCTGTCCCATCCTAATACCTGCTACAAGTATTCTAGAGGACGCTGAGTTGAACCGGGAAGGTGTAAACTGATTAGGTAGAGAGAGAGTTGGCAGACTCCTCAAATTCATGATATCCTAAAATAGGAATGTTCCCAAGAGGGACTTGGAGAAGGAAACGGCAACCCACTCCAGTATTCTTGCCTAGAGAATCCTGTGAACAGAGGAGCCTGGTGGTCTGCTGTCCATAGGGTCATACTGAGTTGAACACAACTGAAGCAACTTAGCATGCATGCATGCATGCAAGCTGGACTATAAGCTCAAGGAGAGTGTTGGAGCAGTTGGTAGAGTGTTGTGCATGTTTGACATCTGTAAGCATTTCCTTTGATATCTTTCTACTCTGCTCCCTTGGCACCAGATTTCTCCCCGTTTGCTCAGATAGCGTATTTCTCAAGGAGTAATGGGCAGAAAGTAGGTAATCAATTCCAGGGTCCTTTCAGAATTGACAGCTGGACTGAGTTTCGGGGACTGACCTTTAGGAGTTGCAGGACTTGAGAGGGCTGGACTCAGTTCACAAGCCACTTCAGGTCCAGCTGAGACTGGCTCAGCCCCTACCAGGTCCCTTGGTATAAGTTGCGGGTGACAGAGCCAAGGCCAAAGAAGGCCAAACATTACAAAACTGTTTTCTGGGTCAGAACCCGGGATCATGGTCAGTAAATCAAGTGGGTGGGAATCTGCCTTCTCCAGTAGTTTTCCAAGTGTCTTTTGTTGATCTTGGACTGCATTGAGGCTTCACAGTCTCCAACTTTTATCCTTAAAGCTCCCATAGTACGCTTTTGTGTTTTGCACCAATGCCAAATTATCATTGTTGGTCGGGGGTGGAGGGAGGGGATATGAGTAAGGAATGTCTCCGTTCATCTTACTGACTTTATTTCTCTCACATAAAACTCCCAATTGCTCCTTTAAAGGAGCAAGTATACTCTCAGCCCAAAGTCTTTAAATTTTCCTCCTTTTTCTTTCTTCTTCCTGAAGCACTTCTCTCCAGATATCTGTAAAGAGTGTGTCCTCACTTCATTCAGGCCTCTGCCCAACTGTTTATCAGAAAGAAATTCTGGATTAATCAATACATGTGAAAGAGTACTCTGTCATGTTCTATGCCTTTATGCTGCTTTTTCTTCATATAATTTGCTTATTTAATATTAATTTGTTGAGTTTCTTCCTATGTAAAAATGTAAAACCTATGAGAAAGGGAAATCTGTATCTCATTTTCTGCCATATTCTGCACATTAAATACATGGAATTGTGTTTGTGAGGATTAAATAATAATCATGTAAAAATAATACCATGGTGCCACTTATTTCATTCAGTTTTTTTTTCATTTTTTATTTTTTGTTTGTTTAAAACAGGGGTCAGTCTTATAGCTCTTGGGCAAAATATGGCTCCTCAGTTTTTCTTTCTTTTTGTTTTGATGAATAAAGTTATTGTATCAGAATCACTTCTATTTGTTTATGTTCTGTCTATAGCTACTTTCCTGTTAAAATGACATAACTGAATTATTGTGACAAAGACTATGTAGCCTACAAAGCGGAAGATGTTTATTTATCTGCCCCTCTGAAATGAGGTAATAAGATACTTATTATCTGCCCCTTTAGAGAAAATGTTGGCTTTTTATCCAGCAGAAATGAAATGCAGGAGTAGGCTGAATGAAGAAAGTAAAAATGAAGCAATGAGTGAATGGATAAGTGATTAGGCTTGCATGGATAATAATGACAGGTATCAATGTAAATCCCACTTTGTCTTTGGAATTGAGTACTAAGTGAGCAAATGTCCCAATTTTAACAAAATGTGAAACTTTATCCCTTGCATGTTTAAAAATAAGATGTTTGGGCGAGTTGAATTTTCAAACTCAGAAGCTGAGAATTTATCAAAGGTCACCAAACAGGTCAGGTGCAGAACTGAGGTGAGGCCCAGGGTCTCTCTGTATTTAGCCCATGTCTTTCTGAACTATATATCTGGTATCGCTGACAAAAGCTAAGCCATTTCAGCACTTTTACTTAAAGTTGATTAAAACTTGCGAGGCTATGATTGTCAAAATGTTGTTGCAGTTCTCTTTTCAATTGGTAAAGACATATTTTAAAGAGAAGCTTCATTTTTAAATGTTTTCTTTGATGAGGTAAATGCGCTTTCATGACTAAGCTCCAGTAAATGAGAGTGATATTTTTGTGTCTCCTTGATAAATTATACACACTGGAAAGAATTCCCCACCCCTCTTTGAGTAGACTACTGTTTGGGCAATGTTTGTAACTTCTAGGCAAAAGAATGCAGTTTTTAATCTGTCTTCCCAAGTTTGAAAATGGGTGGTACTGTATAAAAGAAAACCAGTGTTACTGCTTAAAAGAAATAGGTTTTTATTTAAGAAGGAGCATTGTCAGGGGTGTAAGGAAGCTGGATTCTATTCCTGCCTTATCTTTGGTGTTTAAACAACTATCAAATTTTAAAATAATTACCATATTTGTTTTCATTTTCAATCAACAGACAGCATAATCCTTGGTACATAGTTGATATTTATAAATACTGGTTGAGAGAGTAAATGAATAAATAGAAAATATAGAGTTTATGTTTCAGTTCAGATCAGTTCAGTCACTCAGTTGTGTCCGACTCTTTGAGACCCCATGAATTGCAGCACACAGGCCCTCCATTAGAAAAGAAAAAAATTGGGAAAATTTCACATACAAAATAGAAACTTACAGATTTAAGAAGACATTAATAAGCCTTGTAGAACACATCAAATGTGTTTTGTTGTTGCAGTGTTTTGTTATGTTTTTAGGTTTTAAAGGCATTCAGGTGGAGCTAGAGTCATCTACCTTTGCTTACTGGGAAACAGGATCAGGGCACATTGATGGGAACATATGGAAACTTATCCATTATTTAAACCATGGTAAAGTGAAAAGTGAAAGTTGCTCAGTCATGTCCAACTCTTTGCAACTTCATGGACTGTACAATCCATGGAATCTTCTAGGCCAGAATGCTGGAATGGGTAGCCTTTCCCTTCTCCAGGGGATCCTCCCAACCCAGGGATAGAACCTAGGTCTTCCACATTGCAGGTGGATTCCTGACCGGCTGAGCCACAGGGAAGCCCAAACCATGGTAAAGAAGAGGTTAAATATTACACCTGACATCCAATGTAAAAATTACTCAAGTTGCTATGCATCTAAAAGGCCCCTATTATATTCTCTGAAGTGATGAATGCGATCGGAGTGATTCTGTAGAGTTTAGGGGAGGATGACTATGCTGGTCAAAATTCTTATGGTTGCTAGTGAGAGAAATCCAACTCACAGTAAAATAAGATGAACAAAGTGGGGCTGGGTTGAAGTGTACTGGCTTATGGAACTGAAAAAATTTTATGTAGATTTTTCTTGTCTTCACAACTGGATAAGCCCAGGTGCTCAAATAATTTGTCTAGGAAGCTCTATCCTTTCCATAGCTCAGATCTACTTTACTTTGGGTTGACTTTATGGTCAGTTTTTTCTGTGGGGTGGTTCCTGGCTAATCACCTTATGGTTCATTTAGCCAAGGAGAACATGTGACACTCTCTTGGCCAGTCTTTCTCCCAGATGTGAGTGTCTGGTCAAGGCAGAGGTAGAACAGATGCCTCTGTTTCCTTTGGGAATGAAAAGGCAACATTCTCTGTGAAGGCTAACCCTCTTAATTAATGAGATGATTCCTCTGGATGTGTGTAACATATTTTGATGAAAATGTTCAGGACTTGCAATTTCTGTTTTTTTTTGATTGAATTATAATTGCTTTACAGTGTTATATTGATTTCTGCTGTACAGTGAAATGAGTCAGCTGTATGTATACATATATTCCCTCCCTCTTGGACCTCCCTCCCACCCCTAACCCCATCCTGCCCATCTATGTCACCACAAAACACTGGTGGTTTGGTGTGTAAGAAAATGAGAAACATAGCCTAGAATGCCTCTCACTACAGCCAGTAGCTCAGTTCTTTCTTTCAAAGCTACAGCCATATGATCGGAATGAAAAAAAAAAAAAAAAAAGAGGTTGGAAAATAAATGAGCTTTATTTCCATTGGAGATTGAGCATGTGTTCCCCCAATTTGCATTAATCTCTTTTTATTTTATTTTGAAAACCAAGATCCTTTAAAACATGTCCTGTACTAAATTGAGGGCTTTCTTGGTGATTCAGTGGTTTAAAAAATTCTGCCTGCAGTGTGGGAGATGTGAGTTCAATCCCTGAGTCAGAAAGATCCCCTGGAGGAGGAAATGGCAACCCACTCCAGTATTCTTTCCCGCAAAATTCCATGGACAGAGGAGCCTAATGGGCTATAGTCCATGGGGTTGCAATGAGTTGGACATATTTGAGGGACTGAGCATTCATCACACTAAATTGGACAGTCTGAATAAAATTCAATAGGCATGAAAAAATTTCCCTAAATCTGAGGATAGATAATTCAAACTGACTGAGGCTTTTATCACATTTGTTAATTATCAGTGTGTTGAGCAACACTTTCACCTGTTGCTTCTCTTGATTGTTCTTAAAAGTAGCATCATCTATAATTAAGATGATTGACCTGAATTGATATTTTTATGTTTCATTAACATCTAATGTAGCCCAGGAATAAGTAGCATAAACATGGTATGATTTCTGCCTTAATCTCTTTTATTTTCCTTCTGTTTTGAAATTGTTTTAATTTCCTCTTCACAGACTGCATTAGTAGATATGGGTTAATTCTGTCGTATTTTTCCTTGTCAATCAAATCATATCCAAGATTTTTCCATAGGATAAAAGAAAGCACTGGCTTGCAATTTGAATTTTATAAAACACACACATACACATACAATTCCACATGTAATGGAAGGTGGCCTGGGGATCTAGCAGGCTGTATTATTGTTCTTGATATGTTTAGCAAATTTTCAGGTAACACACAGAATGCCATAATAAGGTGATCACATTTTTCCAGTGACCAGGAAATGAGAGAAGTAACTATTAAATGCTTGAATATAACCTGGAATGATGTGCCATATCTCTATGAATTTTATTTACATTTTAACTTTTAAGGCAGTGACAGTAGGTCCAGAAAAAGAAATGCAAGTAGAGAATGGGAGAGAGATCCTTTAAGAGGTGAGCTAGTAAAGAAAAGTTGAATGGGCATCAGTGGTTTGGTGTGGCTACCAGGGAAACTGAGTATTTCTTAGACCATTTTTAGATAGTTTGGCTCTGATCAGAATGGAAAAATACCTGGCATACTGTGTTTAGCTCCAAGAATAATTCCTTAAATAATAATCTGATAGAATAAAAACATCAGCAAAGGAAGTACATTAATTAGTGAAGGAACTCGAAAATAAGTTTCTTGGGTTTTAAAAAATTTGTTGAGAGAGAGGACTCAGCAATAAGACTGCCTGTGTTCAATTCCCAGATCAATTCCTTGAGCAGTTTAATTAATGTGTTATGATATACAAGAATCTCAGTGCTTAAAGTAACTCACATACTCAATTTTCCTCATCTGTGAAGGAGGAGGTTACGTTCCCCAGAGAGTGTTGGATGAAACATGGAAATGTGTTGCACATAACTAACAAGTTTGAGATAGTCAGTATAGATTAGCTCCTTTTATGTTTTTTCTTTTCATTGTAATATTTAGTGAAGAAAGTTAGGGAAAATGATTCTCAAAAATATAAACAGCCTCAGAAAGATATATGCCCCTCAAAAATAATTTCAGTCCTTGATATTGTTCCCAGCAGTTAAGAGCAGCTATACCAGTGTCAACTTTTAACCCAGTATGCTACTACTTATATAATTTTTTCCCATTTATTTTTATTAGTTGGAGGCTAATTACTTTACAGTATTGTAGTGGTTTTTGCCATACATTGACATGAATCAGCCATGGATTTACATGTGTTCCCCATCCCGATCCCCCCTCCCACCTCCCTCTCCATCCCATCCCTCTGGGTCAGCCCAGTGTACCAGCCCTGAACACTTCTCTCATGCATCCAACCTGGGCTGGTGATCTGTTTCACCCTTGATACTATACTTGTTTCAATGCTATTCTCTCATATATAATTTTTTATGTATACTTTGACATGAAGGACTTTGGTAAACATTTTGAAGATAAGAAAAAATGGTGAAATAGATTATTTTGAAATAACA
>JAGTXW010001704.1:499508-514811 GCA_020226075.1 Hydropotes inermis
TGCTTACAGAGCAGGGCAGGGCAAATAGTCTAATATTGGAGAATAAGAGGCACAAAGCTTAAGACATTGTTGAGATTCCTTTGTAGCCAAGGAGGGGATGAATAAATTATAAAGGAGATGTGAAAGAAAGGCTTGAAAAATTAATGGAAGTGTAAGTGATCAAACTAGCTGTGATCTGATGTGGAGTCATTTAATTCTGATTATATCAGAGAAGCAGCAATCATTTATGTCACCAAAAGGTGCCAGGCAGCAGTTTTTTATGGTAACACCACTTCAAAGCACCATTATTTATGGCATGTTTTGCAACTGTATGTTGAATGTATGAACATATACAAGGTACATTAAAAAAAAGTTTCTAGCTCATTAGTTTGATAAATTATAAAATGACTTTCTCCTCACTAAATTTATAACCTCCTGATATTTTTAGTACCAAAAAAAAAATCAGTGAAAAATACCCAGTAAAAATAAGTAAATGCAAATTTGTAGATCTTCAGTGTTTGGTGATTCAAACAAAGCTCAGTATTAATCTTGATGTTTTTCATGGAGAGCTCACGTAGGTTAGATGATGTGTTGGTATTGGTGTTCCCCTCAGTTCTGCCTCCTCCAACAAATAAGTCAATGAATTTAGCATTGAATTTTTATTTTAGCGAAGCAGAATGTCAATGCCATTTATGTAAGGATCCAATAAATATCTTGAGTTTCCAGAATATGGTGCTGGTATTTTGGATGCTTGTAGTAAGCCAATAAATGGTCAAAAGTTCTGATTCCATCCATGCTGAAACATGCGTAAAGTCTCATTTGCTCAGTGGCCTCTGAGCTCCATTTTAGAAAGGTCTCTTAGCAATACCAACTATATTTTGACATTGCTTTCACACAGAGGTCTAGCATCAGGGAGGACATGAATAAGAAAGGTTAGCTGATTGTGGATCAGAATTCAGACAGCCATGCACAATTTGCTTCATGTCACAGAAAGATTAAAAACCATTATATGCAAGTCGTATTCAGGCAATGGAGAGTATGTAATATTTTATGAGTAGTTGTTTTGGGGAAGGGGATGTGCAATCGATAAAGTGAGTCTACATTTGAATCTGTCATTCTGCTATAACAATATGAGTAAAAAAGAAGGGCAGGTCAGCTTGATCAGCTTCTTTTGATTTTACTCTGTTCTGAACACTGCCTCAGGAATGAAAAGTGCACAATTGTTTCCTTGCCCAAACATTCTATCAGTTCTGATCATACTTTGAAGTTGAAAATAAGTAAGTCCAATCCATTTGTTTCTCTCATCTGTCTCTTGATGTCTAACTATTCCCTTCCTGAGATGTCTCAAATGAGAATTAATTTTTGCTGTGCTTTCTTGTAGACTGGGGAGAGAATGTCTTCATGCCTATAATTTCTACAGTTTTTTTCAAAGTTCAGATATTATTGCTTCTTAGCACTCCTTTGGCACTTGAGTCTTTGAAGGGAGGAAGGAAGGGATGTTACGGAACAGGTGCTAAGCATCAAGCAGGTAGAACTCTGGGTTATTGTGTCTTCTTCTTTAGGGAAGGAAGAAAGAGCTGATTTTAGGTCTCTTGATAAGATCAGGTGAGAAATTTCCCCCCCTTTCCTCAGCTCCCAGTCCCAGAGAATGCGGGGACTATATAAAAAACATCCAAAAGAAAGTTCAATTAGTCCAGGTAAAGAATAATTCATTTTTGTTTAATCTTGAAAGCAGGTTTTGCTGAAAAGTTTGAGGAAGAGAGCAATACTTTCTTTCTCAGATAAATAAATAAAAAGCATTTCCTGATGCTCATGTAAACTGTATCAATAAAAGAACATTAAACAGGGAACATGGAATGTAATAGGTACCACCTTATCTGTTTATATAGATTAAGTGGGTCAGATGAGATAATGAGGATGAAAGCTTATATACAGCCTCCTATATAACAAGATTGGTGTCATTACCCTTCAGGTGACTCAGTTTCTTTATCAATCAAAGAGGAATAAAAGGCTTATGCAGAGTCACATCTCTAACATATTAGCAATTTAGGTGATGAAAAATAATTTTTCCTTCTACCCATCTAGGTTCTTGACTGAGACACATTTGTAACAAAAAAGATGCATTAACTAAAGGAAAAAAATGCAAAACAGAAGTTTAATGTGTATACTTCTTTATACATGGGAGATATTCAGGAAAATTGAGTAACTCCTAGAAGTGGCCCAAGCCACCACCTTAAATACCATCTCCAACTAAAGATAGAAGGTGCTTGGGGCAGGGGGAGCCAGTTACAGGATGTGATCAGGAAACAAGGGTATTATTGTTATGTAGAGGTAAGTCCTTGCCTTCTTGGGAATTCCCTGGCCATACAGTGGTTAGGACTTGATGCTCTCACTGCCAGGGCCCAGGGTTTGACCCCTGTTCATGGGCTTCCCAGATAGCTTAGCTGGTAAATAAGCCGCTTGCAATGTAGGAGACCCTGGTTTGATTCCTGGGTTGGGAAGTTCCCCTGGAGAAGGGACAAGGCTACCCACTCCAGTATTCTTGGGCTTCCTTGATGACTCAGATGGTAAACAACATGCCTGCAATGTGGGAGGCCTGGGTTCGATCCCTGGGTTGGGAAGATCCTCTGGAGAAGGAAGTGGCTACCCACTGCAGTATTCTTGCCTGGGGAATCCCCATGGATAGAGCCTGGTAGGCTGCAGTCCAAGAGTTGCAAAGAGTCGACTATTGAGCAACTAAGTATAGCACACAGGGAACTGAGATCCACATGCTGCATGGCACATACAGTTTTATTTTTATATTTTTTAAATAGTTCCTTCCCCATCGATAAGAGTTTCTTGCTATTTAGAGTCATCCTGGTCTTCCTGAAAAAAAAAAAGAGAGAGAATACACTTACAAATGGAAAATTCCTTTATAAATGTAAAT
Organism: Hydropotes inermis; assembly: GCA_020226075.1. Classification (NCBI taxonomy): domain Eukaryota; kingdom Metazoa; phylum Chordata; class Mammalia; order Artiodactyla; family Cervidae; genus Hydropotes; species Hydropotes inermis. Next base: position 502,414 of record JAGTXW010001704.1, read on the forward strand.
TTACAGTAAAAAGGTAAATTTTATTTGGTTTTTAGAGCTTCTGTGTCTGCTGTTTCTTAAAAATAATAAGCTCAAAATAATCCTTAGTAGTAGTATGAGTCAATCAATCATGTCCAACTCTTTGCAGCCCCATGGACTGTAGCCTGCAGGCTTCTCTGTCCATGGAATTCTGCAGGCAAGAATACTAGAGTGAGTTGCCATTCCCTTTTCCAGGAGATCTTTCTGACTTTGGGATCAAACCCAGGTCTCCTGCATTACAGGTGTTTTCTTTCTGTCTGAGCCACTGGGGAGCCCCAGAATAATCCGGAGGTCACAGCACATTTTGGGGTTGCCAGTTCTCCTCCCCTTCAGCAAAAGAAGAAGAGGGCAGCAGGGGATGAGATGGTTAGATAATGTCACTGACTCAATGGACATGCATCTGAGCAGACTCTGGGAGACAGTGAAGGACAGGGAAGCCTGGTGTGCTGCAGTCCCTGGGGTCACAGAGAGTCAGAAATGACCTAATGATGGAGCAACAAATCAACAACGTTTGGACTAGAGCATATATATGGATTTTAACTCCCATTTCCATGCCTTTTGTCTATGTGCCACTCAGAGAGAGTGCTGTGTGTCAGAGAGCAAGGCAAATACAGAGCATATTTGTAACGGAGAGTGGTGGTGCCTAAGGAAAGCAAGTCAGAAACGAACATATCAAGAATGTAGACTCTGTCCAGTAGGTGACTGTCAGTGATGATCTTTGAAGCAAGGGTCTGGCATAATAGATATGTATTTTAGAAAGACCACCACCCCCATCCCCATGTGCCCATAAAGGAGAGGGTAACTTTATATTAAGTGGAATAAACTCCCTAGCCAGCATCTTATACTTAGAGGGTCATTTATCTGTACTAAAGTGGTGGCATAAGGCAGAAAATCTTTTCTGGAGGAAAAAAGAAGAGGATGGAAGTGCATGTCTCTTTTTCTTCACCTTTGAGGGGTTAATGTCCTCTGAAGGCAGTAGCCAAAGAAAAAGAGCTTCAACAGTGTACCTGCAGTGGACAGGACAGTGAGGGCAGGGAGTATGTCACCTGTTCACAGCTGAACTGAGAGGTGGGTTCTGAGTTGATTCTCTGAAGCAGGCTTCTTAAAGTGTGACCCTGGACCAACAGCATCAGCCTTGCTGGGAGCTTTGCAAATTACTAGAGCTGTGGCTCTCAGTTGGGGGCAGTTTTGCTCTTTAAAGATTATTCAACAATGTCTGGAAGTGTTTTTAAACTATTTTCTCTCTCTCATGCATGTGTGTACACACACACACACACAAGCCCAAAACTGTATGTGCATATAATTTTATATCATTTATCATCCAGTTTTATAAATGAGAGTATCAAGGCACAGTAATGTTTATTATCTCTCCAAAGTGGTTATTTGAACCTGGGTTCCATGACTTTATTTTTAAATTCCTAGATGGTAAATTTCCTTTTTTCTCTTTTTTCAAACTTCTTTCCCTCTCAAAATTCTAGTGTTAATTTCAGTGTGTGTTTGTATTTTGGTTAGGCTTTATGATACATAGATGGATGTTACCAGATGATTTCTGTTAGGAATTTAATTGTGCCTTGGAGTATGCATTGTATTCTTTATTTTTTTGTGTGTGTGCAATAGTTGCAGTAAACATTGCAGTTGTGTACAACTGTTGTGGGAAATGTTATCTAAAAAGTTTTAGTAGGAGAAGGAAATTGAGAGAATTCAGAAGTCTTCACAAAAGGTAATACATTTCATATTGCCAAGAAAATGGTCTAGGAAGCAAGAAGTAACAGACAAAACTGTGAAACAACTGGAGTGTTTTTTTTTAATCTTATTCCTTAATCTTTAAAATCTCACAGTAACCCATCAAAAAGAATTTTTAAAAATTACAAATAAAGAAGCCAAGACTGGGAAAGATACAGTTCAAAAGGATCAATTCTTCAGCACTCAGCTTTCTTTATGGTCCAACTCTCACATCCATACATGCCTATTGGAAAAACCATAGCTTTGACTAGACAGACCTTCCTCGGCAAAGTGATGTCTCTGCTTTTTAATGTGCTGTCTAGGTTGTTCATAACTTTTCTATCAAGGGGCTAGTGGCTTTTAATTTCATGGCTGCAGTCACCATCTGCAGTGATTTTGGAGCCCAAGGAAATAGTCTGTCACAGTATCCATTGCTTTCCCATCTATTTGCCATGAATTAATGGGACTGGATGCCATGATCTTAGTTTTTGAATGTTGAATTTTAAGTCAGCTTTTTCACTTTCCTCTTTCATTTTCATCAAGAGGCTCCTTAGTTCCTCTTCACTTTCTGCCATAAGGGTGGTGTCATCTGCATATCTGAGGTTATTGATATTTCTCCCTGCAATCTTGATTCCTGCTTGTGCTTTATCCAGCTTGGCATTTTGCATGGTGTATGCTCTGCATATAAATTGAGTAAGCAGGGTGACAATATACAGCCTTGACATACTCCTTTCCCAATTTGGAACCAGTCTGTTGTTCTGTATCTGGGTTTAACTGTTGCTTCTTGACCTGCATACAGATTTCTTAGGAGGCAGGTAAGATTAGATCCAGTTAATGTATCACTCTTTCAAGATAGTTATGCACATATCTGAATTCTTAGTCCTAATTTTTATACTTACCGTATCATAAATTGGTAACAGGACTGGCACCAATTTTGCATCAAACTTGATTAGCCCAGCTTTAACATACTGATAATCTATGCAACCTGAATAACACCCATATGAGGTTAGGCACTTTGGGATCTTATTTTAGTACTGTCTTATATCTCATTGGGCTTCCCTCATAGCTCAGTTGGTAAAGAATCCACCTACAATGCAGGAGACCCTGGTTCAATTCCTGGGTCAGGAAGATCCCCTGGAGAAGGGTTAGGCTTACCCACTGCAGTATTCTTGGGCTTCCCTTGTGGTTCAGCTAGTAAAGAATCTGCCTGCAATGTGGGAGACCTGGGTTTGATCCCTGGGTTGGGAAGATCCCCTGGAGAAGGGAAAGGTTACCCACTCCAGTATTCTGGCCTGGAGAATTCCATGGACTCTTATAGTCCATGGGGTCGCAAAGAGTCAGACATGACTGAGAGACTTCCACTTCACTTTATCTTGTTAATCCCTCTGTATAAAACTTAACAGTTAAATTTAAAATACATTTATTGAATATTAACTCTGTTCATATCATGGAAAGACCACCATTCTCTTGATGGTAGTCTTTCCTATTCCAGGTCCATTTAATGGCAGGAAATATATACATTCCTAATAACATAGTATTTTAAGGATGCTGGCTTATTTTGGAATATAGATGATGGATCAGGAGTGAATGGGAATTAGGAAATGCTTCCAGATAAAGTATTTTTTAATAAATGGATAGACCCAATATTTTGAATTCCAGTTCTCTCCCTACTTCTGTCTTTTGCATAGCACACAGTCTAGTTGAAGGTGAGTTATCAATAAAAAGGAATGATTGCATTGATTGTTTACTGTAAAATGATCAGTTTTATGCTATGGGAATTTTACCTTAACAACAAAAAGAATGAATATAGAATTTAAAACAATGTTTCCTACAAAAACATGTTTTCTTCAGAGTCAAAGTCAAATTGTAGCAAGCAATTTCTCTAGATAGGTAACTTACAAAAAAAAATCATTGATTGAAACATGCATAAAAATCCAGATCAACATTTGCTGTTAATATTCACAGAATTATTTTTCCAAGGACACTTTACTTTGCCTCTAGATGTGTGACTGCTTCTTTGAAGGACTTCTCTACTTACAGCAACAAAAAATAGACTTTAATAATAGATATTTCAGCATGATTTAATGTAAATAATGAAGAATAAATCTTTCTCAGAGTATAAAATAGTGTATGGAATATTCTGTGTAAAATCAGGTGAATCAAGAGAATAAAACTGAAATATTTTCACTCTTACTTTCAAAATTAATATTAATAGAGAAATAAATTTAAAAGTATTTAAATGTATATACAATTTTGTTAATCCACATAGTATAAATTATGTATACACACATACACACACACACATATACAGATGTAAAAAAAACTGAACAGGAGGAAGAAACTTTTTGATAGTAATCAGGAAAGGTGATCTTCAGCTATTTAATTAATTGAAAGGAATATTAAGTGATTTTAGAACTGTGACTTTCATTCAATTATAAGAGCAGATTCTGCACAAATTTTAAAGACACTCTACATATAGTTGTGCAGAATCTGCTCTTATAATTTTATTTTAAATTAAAATTTATTTTAAAGTAACTTTATTTTAAAGACACTCTACATATAAAAAACCAAAACAATTAAATCATAATAAGTTATATATATGAGGATTATTATAGGATATGGTTAAATGTTTCTAGATTGGATGAAGGATAAGGGCATGAAGATCTCTTTTTTACTCTGCAATTGTTGTAATTTTAAATTTTGCCTCAGATGTGTGAAAAATCTATTTTAAAGCTAAATAAGTTAATATAATGAAGAAGAGCATGAATGGAGCTTAGGGGTCACTAGTTCTGAGAATGACTCTAGACCCTACTATTGCCTCTATAATTGCAAGTCCTTAAAAAGATACAGAGTAGGCAACTGAGAAACCAACCACAGTGAAAATGTTGTGAGGTAAAAAAGGATAAGGTTGTGGCAAATGTTGCTGGAGGTGGTTGGACAGGCCATTTTGATGCAGCTCAATTAAGACACTTGAAACTGCTTTGTTGCACTTTCCTTCATCACCCTCTTATGATGGAATGAATTACCACCCTGGTTAAATTGAAAACTTCATCCATGCATATTGCAGCGTCACAGCTACAGATGGCTCAACTGAAATAAGTAATGTTGACTCTTTCCCCTTCACATCCCTCATCTCGGCCCCCTGTGGGCTTCCTGGCTGTCTTTTCCCTAATCCATTCATTACTCCACTATCCAAGACAAGTGTTTTACATCCTTTCCTCTTTACTCAATCTTTAATCCTTACTCTCAGTTTATGACCCGGGCTCCTGTTTCACTGAGACAAGTCATACAATTTGAAGATAGCTTCCACATACTGGCAACTCCATAGTTGCTAACCCTGTACATCTCTAACAGTATACCCTGTTTTTATTTTTTCTTCCTGTTTCTGTAAATAAAATCCTCATTGTTCTCAGGCCAGCCCCTTCATTTCATGCACAAATTCCCATCTCCTTCATTATTCAAGAACATAAATAAGTCACCCCAGCAATTGTTGTGTCAATCTTTCAATAATCAATCCCTCCCCCTTTACTAGGTGATTCTCAGTGGCATACAGAGGAGCTATAATTTCTTCATTCTAAAATGAAAAATAATCTCTGTGTACTTTATCTCCTTCCAACTACTACACTATTTATCTTCTCTTTTTAAATTTAAAACCATTAAAAATCCTTAGCTTCTGATGTTAACTTTCTTCCAATCATCTCTTAAACACACTTCAGTAAGGCATTTGGCATTCACCTCCATGAATGTCAAATCCTAAAGGAAATCAGTCCTGAATATTCATTGGAAAGACTGATGCTGAAGCTGAAACTCCAATACTTTGGCCACCTGATGTGAAGAATTGACTCATTGGAAAATACCCTGATGCTGGGAAAGATTGAAGGCAGGAGGGAAGGGGATGATAGAGGATGAGATGGTTGGACGGCATCACCAACTTGATGGACATGAGTTTGAGCAAGCTCTGGGAGTTAGTGATGGATGGGGAAGCCTGGAGTGCTGCAATCCATGGGGTTGCAAATAGTCAGACACGACTGAGTGACTGAACTGATTCACCTCTATAGTTTCATTGAGAAACCTCTTATAATAAGCATGTTATCACTTCCAAAGATCAATTTAAATTTATTTATTATTTAATATATAATCAGCAGTCAATCTTTTTGTACACTTTTTTTTTCAATTGACTTCTTGTACAAAACTCTCTTGGCTGTTCCTCTAACTAGCTGTAGCTACTCTTTATCTTTTGTTGGATCTTCCAAATAGATACTTGAACATTATAGTGTGAAGGATTGAAGCATTGGGTCTCTTTTTCTGCCTATAACTAATAAGTTCCACATCTAGTCTCATACTTTAAAAAATCTTACATCCACTGACAGCTTACAATATATATCCAACATTGATATTTCTCAGGACTATGTATACAACTTCTTTCTGTAATCTCCACTTGGATTGCTAATAGATATTTCAAAAATAACATATTAAAATCCCATTTTTAGATTTTTCTCCCAAGCATAATCCTGCTCCATGCAACAGCATGTCAGTAAAATGGCAATTCTGCCTTTCAGGACATCATATCCTTAGAACTTGAAAATATCATTGGAGTGTTTTTAGCTTTCAAACAACGTGTTTAATCCATTAGGACCTTCTGCTTGTTATACTATTAAAAAATACCTTAAGCTTTACTACTATCTCATCCTTATTGCTATTATCCTTCTCTAATCCATCATCAGTGATATCTGACTCATTTCAGTCCTCATTTTAGTATCCTTGCTTTTGGCCCACAGGGGATGAGTTGCATTTTAGCTGTTACTAAAATCATTATGACTCTGATAACTTTTTTTCATGTTTTCAGAAATTTATGTTATGTACTGTATGTATGTTATATAAGTCAGCATATCAAATGTTTAAGAGACAGTACCAAAATGAACACTACCCAAAGGTGTTTTATTTGGATGGGGAAAGGTTCGAACCTGTGACATATAAGAAGCCACTGAATGAAAAATTATACTCAGACTGAAGATAGGATTTATAGAGGAAAATGTCAATAGTTTTAATATGAACCAAGTCATGAAAAGTAATTCAACTTATTCTAAATAGCAAAATTAGATCATTTACCCATGAGTGGAATTAAAATTGTTTCTTTATTTTGATGTATGGCTTATAATTGCCATGGTAGTTTCCTAAACACTAACCATATTCCATAGATGATGACTTTCCAACCACTGGAGATATTCTCAAACACTGAAATAGCAGGAATTTCAGGTGAGATTTAAGTGTTAATATTAGGTCAGAAAGCATGCTAATTTCCTTATAGTCAAAACTTAATGCTTAATTCATGGTCACTGTGGAAACAAGTTGTGTGCCCCAGTTTACTTTCTAGAAGCTAACAATCTGGTTGTTAGATCAATGAAGATGTTATAATACAATAAACACTGTGATCATGTATTAGTTTTCCATTACTTCCATAACAAGTACCAACATACTTAGCAACATAAGCAGAACAAATTTATTTTCTTATAGCTCTACAGGTCAGAAATTTGCCATAAATTTCACTAGGTTGAAACCAAGGTAATAAGAAGACTGTATTCCTTACTGAAGGATCTAGGGGAGAATACAATAATATTAGCATGAGGAAAATATGACTCATTGCCCCATAGAAATACCCTAAGCATATTGGCAGCAATTATATATGGAACTTTAATAAAGATACCGCTACGTTGTTTGTTTTATAGACTACAATAAGACCTTAAGTGTAACTTAGTACATTCTTAATATTTTCAATGACTAGGGAAAGAATGATCAACCCAAGCTATGATCTCTGCCATCAGTTGGGTTATAGAACAAAGGAAAAAATAAGCCATTAAACGAAGACCATTATAGAGTAAGATGCTAGGGGAACACACTTCAAGAAAAAATAAAAAAGACTTGACTGAGTTTCACAAAAAAAAAAATATTAGGTAAAGGGAAGGAAAATGATACTCCAGATAGAGGAGGAGGATCAGTGAAGTGTGGGAGGTGACAAAGTTACTTTATTTCTCCAAATGGAAATGAATAGTGAGTGTAGAAACTGTTTGAGAGGAGGAGCATGTCACTAAATGTTAAGAAGTAGATTAAGGATAAATTAGTGTTAGGATGAAAATTTAGATGCATTATTTTGCCAAACACAAGTAAGCTCTAAGCAAAATTTATCAGCATGATCATTTTGCTGAAATATGGCCTATGTTTCTTGTTGATTCCACTCCTGGGCTACTAAAGTCACTTAGTTCAGTACCAACAATATAAGATATAACTATACATACTATAGAGCAAATTAAAATATTACTTTTTTCTTCAGTCTAAATGGAACTTATAGTTAAATCAGATATTAATAGAGTTAATGGCCTCACCTACTGACCTGGGGAGTTCATCTTTCAGGGTCCTATCTTTCTGTCTTTTCATACTATTTGTGGGGTTCTCAAGGCAAGAATACTGAAGTTGTTTGCCATTTCCTTCTCCAGTGGACCACGTTTTATCAGAAGTCTCCGCCATGACCTGTCCATCTTAGGTGGCCCTACATGGCATGGCTCATAGTTTCATTGAGTTAGACAAGGCTGTGGTCCATGTGATCAGACTGGTTAGTTTCTGTGACTGTGGTTTTCATCCTGTCTGCCCTCTAATGGAAAAGGATAAGAGGTTTATGGAAGCTTCCTGATGGGAGAGAATGACTGAGGGGGAAACTGGGTCTTGTTCTGATGGGTGGGGCCATGCTCAGTAAATCTTTAATCCAATTTTCTGTTGAAGGGCAGGGCTGTGTTCCCTCCCTGTTATTTGACCTGAGGCCAAACTATGGTGGAGGTAATGAAGATAATGGTGACCTCCTTCAAAAGTCTCATGCATGCACTGCTACACTCAGCGCCTCAATCCTGCAGCAGGCCATCACTGACTCATGCTTCCACCTAGACTCCTGGACACTCACAGGCAAGTCTGGGTCAGTCTCTTGTGGGGTCACTGCTCCTTTTTCTTGGGTCCTGACATGTACAAGCTTTTGTTTGTGCCCTCCAAGAGTCTGTTTACCCAGTACTGTGTAAGTTCTCTCATCTCTGTGGTGGGGTTAATGGTGACCTCCTCCAAGAGGGCTTATGCCATACCCAAGTCTGTTGCACCCAAAGCCCCCGTCCCTGCAGCAGTCCACTGCTGACCCGTACCACCACAGGTGACACTCAGATACAGTTCTGGCTCCGTCTCTGTGGGGTCTCTGAGTCCTGGTGGACACAAGGTATGTTTCAGCCCTCTGAGAGTCTCTGGAGGGCATGGGTTTGATTCTAAGTGCAATTTCACCCCTCCTGCCCTCTTGCTGGGGCAGCACCGTGCAGCTACCACTCCAGCACTGCACTGTAAGAGGCAATATTGCATAGGAATCTGTGAAGATCGGTCCAAGAATCAAGGCAATTTGGAAGTGGTCAAACAGGAGATGGTAAGCGTGAGTACTGACATTTTAGGAATCAGAGAAATGTACTGGAAAGGGTGAATTTAACTCAGATGACCATTATATCTACTACCATGGGCAAGAATCCCTTAGAAAAAATGGAGTAGCCATCATAGTCAACAAAAAAGTCCAAAATGCAGTGTCAAAAACAAGAGAATGACCTCTGTTCATTTCCAAGGGAAATCATTCAGTATCACAATAATCCATGTCTCTGCCCCAACCAGTGATGCTGAAGAGCTGAAGTTGAACGGTTCTGTGAAGACCTATAAGATCTTGTAGAATTAACACCCAAAAGAGATGTCCTTTTCATTGAATGGGACAGGAATGCAAAAGTAGGGAGTCAAGAGACACCTGAAGTTAACAGGCAAATTTGGCCTTGGAGTACAGAATGAAGCCAGGCAAAGGCTAACAGATTTTTGCCAAGAGAATGCACTGGTCATAGCAAATACCCTCTTCCAAGAACACAAGAGGCAACTACACATGGACATCACCAGATAGTCAACACTGAAATCAGATTATTATATTCTTTGCAGTCGACAGTGGAGAAGCACTATATAGTCAGGAAAAACAAAACCAGGAGCTGACTGTGGCTCAGATATAAACTCCTTATTGCCAAATTCCGACTTAAATTGAAGGAAGTAGGGAAAACCACTAGACCATTCAGGTATGACCTGAATCATTCCCTTATGATTATGCAGTGGAAGTGACAGTTGATTCAAAGGAATAGATCTGATAAACATAGTGCCTGAAGAACTATGGATGGAGGTTCATGACGTTGTACAGGAGGCAGTGATCAAGACCATCCCCAAGCAAAAGAAATGCAAAAGGCAAAATGGTTTTCTGAGGAGACCTTAAAAATATCTGAGAAAAGAAGAGAAGTGAAAAGCAAAGGAGAAAAGGAAAGATATACCCATTTGAATGCAGAGTTTCAAAGACTAGCAAGGAGAGATAAGAAAGCCTTCCTCACTGATCAATGCAAAGAAATAGAGGAAAACAATAGCCTGGGGAAGACTAGAGATCTCTTCAAGAAAATTAGAAATACCAAGGGAACTTTTCATGTAAAGATGGGAAAAATAAAGGACAGAAACGGTATGGACCTAACAGAAGCAGAAGATGTTAAGAAGAGGTGGCAAGAATACACAGAAGAACTATACAAAAAATATCTTCACAACCCAGATAACCATGATGGTGTGATCACTCACCTAGAGACAGACATCCTGGAATGCGAAGGCAAGTGGGCCTTAGGAAGCATCACTAGTGTTTCCTTAGGAAACTCCACTAGAACAAAGCTAGTGGAGGTGATGGAATTCCAGTTGAGCTATTTCAAATCCTAAAAGATGATGCTGTGAAAGTGCTGCACTCAATATGCCAGCAAATTTGGAAAACTCAGCAGTGGCCACAGAACAGGAAAAGGTCAGTTTTCATTCCAATTTCAAAGAAAAGCAATGCTAAAGAATGCTCAAACAACCATGCAATTTTGCTCATCTCACACACTAGCAAAGTGATGCCCAAAATTCTCCTAGCTAGGCGTCAACAGCACATGAACTGCGAACATCCAGATGTTCAAGCTGAATTTAGAAAAGGCAGAGGAATGAGCAATCAAATTGCCAACATCTGTTGGATCATTGAAAAAGCAAGAGAACTCCAGAAAAACATCTACTTCTGCTTTATTGACTAAGCGAATGCCTTTAACTGTGTGGATCACCACAAACTGTGGAAAATTCTTCAAGAGATGGGAATACCAGACCACCTGACCTGACTCCTTAGAAATCTGTATGAAGGTCAAGAAGCAACAGTTAGAACTGAACATGGAACAACAGACTGATTCCAAATCAAGAAAGGAGTACATCAAAGCTGTATATTATCACCCTGCTTATTTAACTTATATGCCAAGGACATCATGAGAAATGCTGGGCTGGATAAAGCACAAGCTGGAATCAAGTTTGCCGGGAGAAATATTAATAACCTCAGATATGCAGATGATACCACCCTTATGACAGAAAGCGAAGAACTAAAGAGCCTCTTGATGAATGTGAAAGAGTAGAGTAAAAAAGTTGGCTTAAAACTCAACATTCAGAAAACTAAGATCATGGCATCTGGTCCCATCACTTCATGGCAAATAGATGGGGAAACAGTGACACAGTTTTTTTGGGGGGGGAGGTGGCGGGCTCCAAAATGACTGCATATGCTGACTGTAGCCATGAAATTAAAAGACTCTTGGAAGAAAAGTTATGACCTACCTAGACAGGATATTAAAAAGCAGAGACATTACTTTGTCAACAAAGGTCCATCTAGTCAAAGCTGTGGTTTTTGCATTAGTCATGTATGGATGTGAGAGTTGGACTATAAAGAAAGCTGAGCACCGAAGAATCGATGCTTTTGAACTGTGGTGTTGGAGAAGACTTGAGAGTTTCTTGGACAGCTAGGAGATCCAACCAGTCCATCCTAAGGGAAATCACTCCTGAATGTTCATGGAAGGACTGATGCTGAAGCTGAAACTCCAATACTTTGGCCAGTTGATGGAAAGAACTGACTTGTTTGAGAAGACCTGGATGCTGGGAAAGATTGAAGGTGGGAGGAGAAGGGGACCACACAGGATGAGATGGTTGGATGGCATCACCGACTTGATGGACGTGAGTTTGAGTAAACTCCAGGAGCTGGTGATGGACAGGGAAGCCTGATGTGCTGCAGTCTATGGGGTCACATAGAATCAGGCATGACTGAGCGATTGAACTGAACTGAACTGAGTGGCTTCACCTATATCATCTATTAAATCCTTCATCCACTTTTTTTCAGATAGGCAAAGATGTGTTAAAATAATTAGAGATACTATCTTTCTCACCTCCCTTGGGGATATGATATGTCAAATAGCCTACCAGAAGGGTAGCAATAAGAAAATTCATGTTAAGTCTTTAGCACAGAGCTTGGCTCATAGTGATCCAATTTTTTTTCTTGTATCTTAAGAGAAATGGTTGATTTTTTGCTCATTTGCAGATGTAGAATGGAACTAAATTTTAGAAATCTAAGAAACATGGATTTAAATTGGAATACTAGATCATCCTTTTGTTTCTGTATGATCTTGGCCAATTCTAGCATTTCTTTTAAGTCTTGATTTCAGTTTTAAATGGGGATAATTATTATTGATTTTGCAAAACTGGTTTGAGATTTATATTTAGATATACATGTAGTAAAATGCATT
>JAGTXW010001707.1:0-12270 GCA_020226075.1 Hydropotes inermis
AGATCTCACTGAAACAGGTAAAGCCAAGAGGACAACAGGGATCCGAAATGAAACCACATCAGGAGGATATTTGATTCAGATTTCCTATTTGCATAGCCATCTTTTACAAAGGCTGTTATGAAATCATCCTTTGAAATAGAGGCATGTCGATGATTATTTTTCCACTTTTTCATTCTCTTTCACAGACGACTGTCCTCAATAATATTTGACAGCTTCTTCTGGGTGAGTAGAATAATGACATATAGAACACTGAATTTTCTTTCTAAGGTAAGACATTTTTATGGGGCATACCACTTTAATCATGGCATATATACACAAGGGACTATATTACTCAACTATGTAAAAGAATGAAATAATGCTATTTGCAGTAACATGGGCAGATCTAGAGATGATGATTCTAAAGGAAGTAAGAAAGAGAAAGGCAAGTTTGATATCACTTCCATGAGGAAGGAAAAAATATGGCACAAATGAACTATTCACAAAGAGAAACAGGCACACAGTCCAAAAACTTTTGATGGTCCCTAAAGAAAACATGGGGAGAGGGATATCTGAAGAGTTTGGCATTAAGAGATACACTCCTGGCTTGTATATACATGTATGTCTAACTGAGGGCTTCATGGGCTCTCAGAAGTAACGAACCCACTTGCCAATGCAGGAAATCTGGCCTTGATTCCTGGGTCAGAAAGATCCCTGGGAGGGGAAAATGGCAACCCACTCCAGTAATCTGGCCTGGGAAGTCATGGACAGAGGAGTCTGGCAGGCTAAAGTCTATAGAAACAGAAAACTGTGGGACAGGATTGGCGTATAAACAACAACAACAAAAAATGCATAAACTATCATGTCGTTATACACTTGAAAGTAACACAACATTGAACATCAACTACATTTCAATAAAAATTAGTTTTAAAAAGGAATAGGAACACAAAACGCTTTATCATGCCACATGGTAATGGCTCGGGATTCCGTATTAGGATTTAAATATCTAAACAATCACACTAGTCTAGACTCCACAGTGAGATGCTTTGAGGACCAAAGAGGAGACTGTGTGAAGCCCTGAGCTGTGAAATATGATGATCTGTGGTGAATTCCAATGCGGATGAATGACCATACAGCCATAAAACCATCATGATAAAAAAGTAACATTTATACGAGAAGTAGGAAGAACAGGTTACACAGTAATCTTCTACACCAGGGAACTGTGGAGATGCAACTCAGCAACTCTCAACATACCAGCTGATCCACAACTCCTTACAAATAGTTTCATCGGGTGGTAGTTCTATGCAACCTGCTCTGGGCATACACACAGAGGGACTTCTGCAAAATGGGTCATGGAGGGAAATTTCTCCACTGTTTTCAATAGGAGTGTTTCTATTTTCTGTTTCATTTTCTGACACTACCATGTTAATCCTAATCAGCTCAACTATGTTTTACTTTTTTTTCTGTTTATAGAAGTGAATTAAGAATGAAAACTTGCAGCATCACAGCACTAATGTGCCACAATCTGACATAGGATGATAAGTCATTTTCCTTGAAATCCTCATTTCTTCTCTCCCAGGAAGTCATGTGGACACATGGCTTTCCAACTATGAATCTCCCCTGCCCTTGCTCATGTTACTGACTTCCTAAACTGATCAATAAACTGATTAATGCACAATGTCTAGTGAGCAAAGATGCTATATTTGCAAATGCACTAAACATGTAAACTCAAATATGTAGAAAAACCAGTGACAATGAAGCAGGAGATAACCCTGCCAAGGATGCTTGGTTTCAATCTTGAAAGCATCAAGAAGAGAAGATAGAATAAACCACAGATGGTAGTTCTGCAGCATTTATAAGTATCCTCCAGATGCCACGTGAGACATGGGATTGGTTGCTCAGAAAACTTCAAATAGAATCTGAGCTGTCAGAAGCAGCAGCTGAAATCCACTCAACGATGTGGTGAAGCACCATTCATCTGTTGTGGGGGTTGCAGGGGGTGGTCATGACTTTTCAGAACGCAGGCTTGCATGGGCTTCCAGGGGGTGCACTGGCAAAACATGAACCTACAAAGGCAGGAGATGCTGGAGATGCTGGTCAATCCCTGGATCGACATGATGCTCTGGAGAAGGAATTTGAACCCCCTCCAGTCATCCTGCCTAGAGAGTCTCAAGGACAGAGAAGCCTGGTGGGCTATACAGTCATGAGATGGCAAAGCGTTAGACACGATTTCTCAAGTGAGCACACAGACACATGCAACTAAACTAAACAGTGCTTACTCAACAAACAGAGCTGGTGGTGGTTACAGTGCATGGGGTCTGTTGTGTCCAACTTGGGCTGCTACTGTCCAGTTACAACCCAGAAAGCTGTGGTCTTCCTGCTGATGCAGGTGCTGAGTCATCTGCAGCTCAGCAGAAAAGTCTCTCACAAGGGGTGTTTTAAAATAATACTCATTCATTGGAGCCTACTGATGGGAAAAAATGAGCATTGTATGTACTCACAATGGCCATGCCCCTGGACCAGACGAGAGACCATGAAAGTGCCTCAGGGAGATGGGAAAGAAGAGGCAGTCCTAGGACACTCTGGAGACCTTGGGTAGACTCCTGGGGATGTGGAAGGCTGCGTGCACCTGAAATGCTACAGGAGTGACAGGAAAGACAGAACACAGCCCTGCTCACCCAGGGCTCACTGTAAGCTATACACACTTTGAATGTCTGTTACATGCATACGAAGGTCTCCAAGGGCAAGACGTGTGAGCCTGATCACTTGAATTGTTCTAAGAGAACAGAACAAAAGTGGATGAAAGTTAAGCTATGCCCACTTCGTGGATCACTAGCGTGTGAGTTGAATGGGCTTGGGTAACAATGAAGCTATGAGCCATTTCCTGAAGGGCCACCCAAGACAGACAAATATAGTAGAGGGTCTGACAGAACTTGATCCACTGGAGGAGGGAGTGGCAAACCACTCCATTAGTCTTCCCATAATAACTCCATAAACTGTATAAAAATGCAAAAAGATGGGACACTGCAAGTTGAGACCCACGCCCCGCAGGTGTTGGAAGATGTCCAGTATGCTACTGGGGAAGAGTGGAGGATACCTAATAATAGTCTCAGAAACAAGGAAGCTATGTTCATTTAGGGCTGATTCCTGGGAAGCCAACTTTTAAAATGAAAATTAGAATTAAAAAAAAAGAAAGAAAGCTCAGCAGAGAGACTTCTCTAGGGGTACAGGTGTGCAGAAGCCACCTGCCAATGCAGGGGACACACACAGAACCCCTGATCCAGGAAGATCCCAAGTGCCGAGGGGCAACTAAACCCATGGGCCACAAGTACCGAGCCTGTGCTCTAGACTCTGAAAGTGACAACAAATTAGCCACCAAACTCAGAAGGTTTCAAACTTCAAGTAGAAGAAAGCTGATCCAGCAACAAAGACCTAGTGTGTTCTGCAAAAAAAAAAAAAAGAAAACACCTACCCAGATGTGATAAGCACCGAGACACAGGACAGACACTAATAAAGTTTTTAAAATTCTATGTGGAACACTTGCATCTTAAATAATTCAAGGAACATTAGAAACTGGGCAGGACAATTATATGAACCAATAAAAAATTTTATCTTAATAGTTATTTTCAAGGAACCTTATCCATCTCACAACATATAAAATCCTGGGGAAAAGGGGTCTATGCCAAGGGGATTGAGGTTAATCAGTGTGGATTGACGAACTCTTAAATTTTGCAGGGAGTCAGGACAAAAGTTTACTCAAAGAGTAAATGTGTATGGAGACCACAGCAAAAATCAACAAAGGTAAAAGATGGTTCTTTGAGAAGATTAAAAAAATAGACAAAGCATTAGCCAGACTCATCAAGAAAAGGGAGAGAAGAATCAAATCAACAGAATTAGTATGAAAACAGATAAATCACAACAGACAACACAGAGATACACAGGATCATAAGAGACTACTACCAGCAGCTATATGCCAATAAAATGGACAACTTGGAAAAAATGGACATATTCTCAGAAAAGTATAACATTCCAAAACTGAACCAGGAAGAGATAGAAAATCTTAACAGACCCATCACAAGCATGGAAATAAAAACTGTAATCAGAAATCTTCCAGCAAACAAAAGCCCAGGACCAGATGGCTTCATAGCTGAATTATACCAAAAATGTAAAGAAAAACTAAAAGATATCCTACTCAAACTCTTCCAGAAAATTGCAGAGGATGGTAATCTTTCAAACTCATTCTATGAGACCACCATCACCCAAATACAAAACCAGACAAAGGAGACACAAAAAAAGGAAACTACAGGCTAAGGATTCTTTAATATCTGCAAATCAATCAGTGTGATAGACCACATTAACAAATTGAAAGATAAAAACCATAGGATTATCTCAGTATGTAAAGAGAAAGCATTTGACAAAATTCAACATCCATTTAAGATAAAAACACTCCTGAAAAAAAAAAAACACTCCTGAAAGTAGGCATAGAAAGGACATATCTCAACATAATAAAAGCCATATATGATAAACCCACAACAAGCATTATCCTAAATGGTGAAAAAATGAAAGCATTTCCCCTAAAGTCAAAAACAAGATAAGGGTGCCCACTCTCACCACCACTATTTGACATAGTTTTGGAAGTTTTAGCCACAGCAATCAGATTAGAAAAAGAAATAAAAGGAATCCAGACTGGAAAAGAAGTGAAATTCTCACTGTTTGCAGATGACATGATCCTCTACATAGAAAATCCAAACACTCCACCAGAAAATTACTAGAGCTAATCAATGAGTATAGTAAAGTTGCAGATACGAAATAACACTCAGAAATCCCTTGCATTCCTATACACTAGCAATGAGAAAAGAGAAAGAGAACTGAAGGAAACAATTCCATTCACCCTTGCAATGAAATGAATAAAACACTTAGGAATAAGTATACCTAAACAAGCAAAAGACCTATATATAGAAAACTATAAAACACTGATGAAAGAAATCAACGAGGCCACAAATAGATGGAGAAATATACCATGTTCATGGATTGGAAGAATCAATATAGTGAAAATAAGTGTACTACCGAAACCAATCTATAGATTCAATGCAATCCCTATCAAGCTACCAACGGTATTTTTCAGAGAACTAGAAAAATAATTTCACAATTTGTATGGAAATACAAAAAACTTCGAATAGCCAAAACAATCTTGAGAAAGAAGAATGGAACTAGAGAAATCAACCTGGATGACTTCACACTGTACTACAAGGCTACAGTCATCAAAGCAGTATGGTACTGGCACAAAGACAGAAACATAGAACAACGGAACAAAATAGAAAGCCCAGAGGTAAACCCGTGCACTTATGGACACATTATCTTTGACAAAGGAGGCAAGAATATACAATGGAGAAATAAGAATCTCTTTAACAAGTGATGCTGGAAATCTGGTCAGCCATTTGCAAAAGAATGAAACTAGAACCCTTTCTAACACCATACACAAAAATAAACTCAAAATGGATTAAATATCTAAATGTAAGATCAGAAACTATAAAACTCCTCGAGGAAGACACACAAAATGCTCTCTGACATAAATCACAGCAGGATCCTCTGTGACCCACTCCCTCAACGAATGGAAATAAAAGCAAAAATAAACAAATGGGACCTAATCAAACTTAAAAGCTTTTGCACAATGAAGGAAACTCTATGCAAGGTGAAAAGACAGCTTTCAGAATGGGAGAAAATGATAGCAAACGAAGCAGCTGACAGAGAGTTAATCTCAAAAATATATAGGCAGCTCCTGCAGCTCAATTCCAGAAAAATAAGCTACCCAATCAAAAAAAAAAAAAAATGGGCCAAAGAACTAAACAGACATTTCTCCAGAAAAGGCATAAAGATGTTTAACAAACACATGAAAAGATGCTCAACCTCACTCATTATCAGAGAAGCAAAAATCAAAACCACAATGAGGAATCATCTCACACCGGTCAGAATGGTGGCGATCAAAAAGTCTACAAACAATACATTCTGGAGAGGGTGTCGAGAAAAGGGAACCCTCTGACATGGTTGGTGGGAATGCAAATTAGTTCAGCCACTATGGAGAACAGTGTGGATGGAGATTCCTTAAAAAACTGGAAATAGAACTGCCATATGACCCAGGAATCCCACTGCTGGATATACACACCAAGGAAACCAGAGCTGAAAGAGACACATGTACCCCAATGATCACTGCAGCACTGTTTACAATAGCCAGAAATGGAAGCAACTTAGATGTCCATTGGCAGACAAATGCTTGCATGATACAGGTTGCTTTGGGCTGGTGCAATGAGATGGCCCAGAGGGATGGGATGGGGATGGATGTGGGAGGGGGGTTCAGGATGGGGAACACATGTACATCCATGGCTGATTTCATGTCAATGTATGGCAACCAATACAATATTGTAAAGTAAAAAATAAATAAATAAAGCTTAAAAAACAACAACAACAAGAAGATGTCCATTGGCAGGAAAAAGTAGAAAAAGCTGCAGCACATACACACACTGGAATATTACTCAGCTATTCAAAAAAGTGCATTTGAATCAGTTGTAACGAGCTAGATGAAACTGGAGACTATTATAGAGTGAAGTAAGTCAGAAAGAAAAACATCGGTACAGTATACTAACACAAATATATGGAATTTAGAAAAATGGTAACAATGATCCTATATGTGAGAGAGCAAAAGAGACACAAATGGAAAGAACAGATTGTTGGACCCTGTGGGAGAAGTCGAGGGTGGGATGATTTGAGTGAACTGCATTGAAACATGCACATGATCATATGTGAAAGAGATCAGGAGTCCAGGTTCGATGCATGAGTAAGGCTGCTCAGGGCTGGTGCACTGGGATAACCGTGGGCAATGGGATGGAGAGGGAGGTGGGAAAGGGCTTCAAAATGGGGAACACAGGTACACCTGTGGCTGATTCAAGTCAATGTATGGCAGCAACCACAACAATATTGTAAAGTCATTAGGCTCCAATTAAAACAAATGAAGCCATTTAAAAAATAAAAAAGACACTGGGAAGACCCAGAGGGATCGGGTGGAGAGGGAGGTGGGGGGGTGATCGGGATGGGGAATACATGTATATCCATGGCTGATTCATGTCAATATATGACAAAAACCAGCACAATATTGTAAAGTAATTAGCTTCCAACTAATAAAAAAATAAATAAATAAATAAAATTTTTTTTTTTAAAAAGAGTAATGTCTCTTGCAACCAGGCTCCTCTGTCCATAGAATTCTCCACGAAAAAAGAATGAGATCCTTCCCATGCCTTTCTCGAAGGGATCCTCACAATGCAGGGATCAAACCCAGATCTCCTGCATTGCAGGCAGATTCTTTACCATCTGAGCCACCACGGAAGCCCTAAATAAGATACACATGAATAAACATATCTGTCTCCTCACCTACATACCATCTTTGTGTCTGTAGGTGCATGTATGAGTCACAATCACCTAAAAGCCATGCTCAAGAAACTGACAAGTATATGTACAAGGCTGTGAATAATAGGCACCACACCGCTCATTATATCTGTCTTTAAATCACAAGAGATCGTCAGGTCTAAACAAGAAGACACACACACACACACACACACACACACACACACACTAAACAAGAACACACACACACACACACACACACACACACACACACACACACAATACTTCCATCAATTGAAGCCTTGTGTTCCAAACGGAATATCTGTTTATGTTGAGAACTCTGCAGCCAGCATGTACTCCACTAGTATTTGATTTGGCTCCAAAATGGAGAAAAACTGATAACTTGGACTATCAGATACACTTTAGGAAAAGTCGGCAAGAATATAAAATACTCTCATGATATGTAAATGGATGACAAATTCTGTTTTCGGGAGCTTTTGAACTGTGAGCACCTTACATTTGGACAAAAACGGTTGAATGTTAGTCATATGACCCTCACAATCCAGTCGTGAATAATACTGCCTCAAACACCAGTCTGAAAGGGGGAAGGAGGAAAAGCCAAACAACAATGGGTTTGTGGGGCAGGGACAAGAATACACAGACAAATGGCTGTCGGATATAGTTACAAACAACATTTAGTGGAAAACAATAATCATACAGAGGTAAGTTGCTGAGAAATTAGAAATCCATAGGCCAACAAAAGAAATTCATTTCATTCATTGCTCCATGTTTTACAGCTAACACAGTGAGACGTGCAGACCTATATGTAGGACTGAATGCAAGAAAGACTCTGGCCGTAAAACACAGGTGGACACTCTGTGACCAAAGATCGGGCACTTACTCATTAGAATATACACCCAGAAGGGTCCTTCAGTGGGAAAAGTAACCAGGCCTCTATACAAATATTTACATCTTTAAGGGACAACCTTAAGGGAGCACAAGAGAAGCCAGCAAAAGGGGGAAAATATTGGCACATCTCTATCTGAAAAGAGGGGCTTCTCTGGTGGCTCAGTCAGTCAGCAATCTGCCTGCAGCACAAGACTCCGAGACCCGGCTTCAACCCCTGCGTCTGTAAGATCCCCTGGAGAATACCCAAGTATTCCTGCCCAGAAAATTCCAAGGGCAAAGGAGCCTGGAGGGCGACAGCCCATGGAGTTGCAAAAAGTCAGACACCACTGAGCGATCTATATTCCTTTAGTCTGAAAATGGACTGATACACAGAATATATAAAAAGCCTTCCAACTTCATAAAAAAGTTAAGAAATTATTCACTAACGAAAAAATGAAATGGAGAGACACCAAAGAAAATAGACAAGCAGCAACCCTATTTCTTCATTCGTTCAGGAAATGGCAATTTCCTGGTGCCATCACACTCTCAGGATAGTCTCTGTAAATAACCGGATACCATCACACTCTGAAAACAACAAGACGGATGAGACAGACTCCGGCAAGGATGAAGCAGAGGAAATGCTCATCTACTGCTGGCAGGACTTGAAGGAGCTATGCAAATCATGAAAAAGTGGAAATGCTGCCCTTTGCAGCAACATGGATGGCAGGATTAGGTGAAGCGAATAAAGGTGAACAAAGACAAATGCTGTATGATATCACTTATATGGAAAATCTAAAATATAAAACAAACTAGTGAATATAACAAAAAAAAGCAGCAAATCCAGAGATACAGAAAACAAAGTACTGGTTAGTAGTGTGATGGGGGGTAGGGGTTGGATAAGAGGACGGAGGAAGAGGTACAAACTACTATGTATAAAATAACTGGGATAAAGATAAATGGTACAGCATAGGGAATAAAGCCTACATTTGACACCTATCAATGGAGCATATAAAAATTACAAGTCACTATATTGTACATCAATAACTTCTATAAAATTGTACATCAATTATACTTCCATTTCAAAAGAAATAAAAATAGAAACCCGTCTGACAGGTGCCGTGACAAAAATTCCTGGTAAAAAACCCCAAACATTAATCTTTTAAACTAGACAATACCACCTTTAATTTTACAACATAAGCTTCAACTGACCATTCAGTGCTGAATAAATAACATGGGACTTAGGCTTTGAGTCTTGGACTATTGTTCCCATTTTGGAATCTGACAATATAAACGATTATAAGTATCCGTGTCCTGGAAATACCTCATATGTTCTCTGATTTCGCATTTCATCTGAAGGCAAATGTCCAGGTCTACCTAAACTTTCCTTAAAATTAATCTCTCTATAAAATTCAAGGATTGCAAACAAAACGTCCTCTGCCAACCAGGATGTCAGAAGATGACGTCTGTGTAACCAAGGTCTTGGGACTAACCACTGTTTGATCATTATGTACTCCACCAAGAGACCCATCCTATAAGAAGGGGAACCAATTCACAGCCTTTCCAACAGATAGACGCCCTGAGCTTCTGTAGAAGAAGGACCACAAGACTCACAAGATGAAGGTTGTCTTCCTGATCTTTCTCCTTGGTCTGGTCTGTGCAGCCCAGGAAGCACCAGCTGAGCTAGAATCCATGCAGGTACCCAAATTCAGCTGATCTGGTAGAAGGCCTTGGTTGTGTATGTGTGTGTGAGAGAGAGAGAGAAATAGCCTTGTTTACATGTATGAGCAAGTCTGTGTATATATGCCATGGTCCACCTATCTACATGAGCATAATACAACCCTCTGTCTCTATGCTCTGTGCATTTCTTCCCACTCAACTTATGTCTGTGGGGGGGGGGGGGGGGGGTGGTGGGGAACCTAACCATGCTATCCTTTAGGGATCGATGAACTCTCAAGGTCTTAAGGTTGCTGTTTTAGCTATTTTAAGAAACCAAAACTCTATGCTTTCTGCTCGAATATGAATGAGTATTTCATTTCATGTTATTCTTCAAGGCAGGGGTAGAATCTGACATTGTTAAATAAGATTGAATTTTCCTCTCTTCTGAGTAAAGGCAGAGGCAATGATTGGGTTGGCTATTGGTGAGAATCCAGTGAAAAGACTGAGTGATATTTATGGAGACCTTCCTTCTTAGATTACAGGAGACTGGCGCACCATTCTCACAGCCACAGATAACAAGGAGAAGATTGAGGAAGGAGGCCCCCTGAGGGCATCGGCTTGAATGTACTGAAAAGTGTTCTTCGATAGCTATTAAATTTTATGTCAAGTAAGCACAATCTCCCTAAACTGAAAACAGTGAGACTACTGACTTCTGATATGGGGTCCGGTCTCCAAAGTGCAGTGAACGGTGTGAGTCAAGGCTGTGAAGATGCATGTGTGAACTCTATCAACGGATGGGTGTCCTCAAGCTCTGGGAAACAGATGATGACAATGGAACATCTTGTCTGCTTTTCAGGTTTCAAGATGCATGCTTATTACTCAATGAAGTTGCAGATAAAAAGGGGAAAGTTTATCACACAGGATGTGAGTATGTGAGCTCTGCTGGTGTGTGCCTCTTCCCAAGAATATTAGACCCTCAGCTGTGTCCGGGCCTTTGTGACCCCATGGACTCGAGCCCGTCAGGCTCCTCTATCCATGGGATGCTGCAGGCAAGAAAACTAGAACGGGTTGTCATTTCCTACTTCAGGGGATCCTCCTGACCCTGGGATCAAGCCCAACTCTCCTGCATCTCCAGCAATGCCAAGCGGATTCTTTATTGCTGAGTCACCTGAGAAGCCCCTTATTTAACTCTCAAGAGCAAATTTTCTTTAACGAAAGAAATCCTTTTCACATGAAAAGTTCTTCTCTAGCATTCTGAAGAAGTAGAACCTGATTCATTTAAACCTCAGAAATAGAGAATAGTCAAAATGACAGCAAAAATGTCACACTAAGTTTTACATAATATAAAATCAAAAGGAACACTGGCTCAGACCTCAATCTCAATAGTTTCAAATTTAGAAAGAAATCTCAATAGCAATACTGTAATGTGAAGTAATGCAAAGTACCTATTTGAATTCATAGGGAAAATATACCATGCAACATTCTAATCTTGGTCAGAGGCATGTTTTTTGTTTGTTTATTTGTTTCATCTGTGGCCATTTGACACAGGACGTAATTAGGAAACATTTCAGAGTATATATCTCTAACATCTGGCAATACCTTCATTCCTACTTCTCTGATTACCTCTGTTCCAGAAGGTAACCTTGGTTTATCTATTAAGCCTTATTTTCACATGATTTCCTTAAATTTAAAGAATATCTTTGTATTCTGTATTACTGTACTTATCAATTTGGTCAAAACACTCCTGAAACTTTGACAGTGAGCTCTTGTGAGACCATATGAGATGACTGAGGCCCAACACCTACTCTAGTTGCAAAAACCAACTTTGCTATTGTTTAAAGACTGTTTGGTCTAGAAGACTGGAAGTCTTTACTGTCTTAAGATGAGTGGTATGTGGAGAAAGTGTTCCAAGTTCACTAGCTGTTTCAACAGGTTCTAACCACAGACCACTAGAAATGCCAGAGAAATAGAGACCACCATCAGAATGAAGACTAATGACAGCATGTGAAGAACGTGACACGTACAAATGAAGAGAAATTAATTACAATGAGATTTGAATTTCTTTTTTCCTATCACAGATATGGGTGTAAATTTTTTTGAACTGCTTCCTATATCAAACAACGCATTAGCAGTCTACGGTGAAAACTTTGATGGTGTGAAGACTACAAAAGTGACTCAACTTCTCGGTACGTTACTGAAGCTTATTCTGAGCAAATGAACAGTGTTCATATTATCGTTATCTCATTTAAGGAGAAGTACATGGCCAACTTATATTTTATTAAGCACACTAGAGTAGAAATGAGTCCACATGGGAGAATTCAGACTACATGGGCCATGATCCAGGGCTGCAGAAAG
>JAGTXW010001708.1:3012-15881 GCA_020226075.1 Hydropotes inermis
AGGGCAGAGAGGAGGGGCGGCCCTTCATGTGGGGACAGAGCTCACCGCTAGGTGGTCACTGCCTGCATTCCCAGCAGGTAAAATGTCTTCACACCAACAGATGAGGCTGTAAGCTCTGTCATACCCAGCCTGAGGGGCAGGGGAAACATGGCAATTAATACAAAGTGTTCAGAAGGTTGCCTACTTGAACATAGGCATGCAGGAATACAAGGTTATGAATGACAAATTGATTTTTTCTCAAGAGAAATCAATTTCACGGCTGGGAAATAGAAATGCAGAGACTTTTTGAACTGGCTTTCAATAATATGCTCAGGCTGTTTAAAACACTGTTCAGGAGTCCCCTGGTGATCCAGTGGTGAAGAATCCACGTGCCAGTGCAGGGGTAACAGGTTGGATTCTTGGTCTGGGTTGATCCCCCATGACTTAGGGCAATGAATCCCGAGCACCACAACTACTGATCCTGTGGTCTAAATCTCAGGAGTTGGGAATACTGAGTCCCCAATCCACAACCCCTAGAGCCCGTGGTCCACAACAAAAGAAGCCACCGCAAGGAGAAGCCTGTGCACTGCAACTAGAGAGTGGACCCCATTCACTGCTAGCAGAGAAAGCCTGCACTGCCACAAAGGCCCAGGAGAGCAAAAAATAAACAGATTGAAGACATTAAAAAAAATATTGCTAGGCCCATTGCACCATATGTTCCAGAAAGCATCTTAGAAGATAGCAAGAAGTAACTGGTTAACTGTAGGAAAAATGGGGATGAGGAAATATATTGCCTGCTTTCCTTGCCATAAGAATGGTAGTGTTCAGAGCACCTGCAAACTGATACAAACATCAATACAGCACAGACTATTGTTAATGCCCACAATATGCCCCAATACATCTAAATGACAATAAATGAAGGTGGGGTTGTATATATGTAACTTTTATCTTTCTCACAGATAATGGTACAAATAAAATTGAATTTATTCCTATTTCGGAAAAAGCTCTGATAGCAATTAATGTCAACGTGGATGAAACAGGCAAGACGACAGAACATGTTGTCCTATTTGGTATGTATGACATCCCATGGTTCCCATGGCCATTGTCATGTAGCCAGGTCCACTGTCAGCACTTTCATTCAGAATCTCAGGAGGTGCTGACAATATTTAGTATTCACCATATAAGACCTGCTTCTTTATGTTCACAGTTAAGGATCTGGGAAGGTAATCTACCAAGAAACAGGAGGTCATAGGGTGTGGATATCACACCATCAAACATTTCCAAATAATTCTTACCTGTTGAAACTAAAAAAATTGATTGCTACTAGAGGTTGTTTTAACGTGTCAATTAATTGCAAGCTGTGGCTATAATGAGTCTGACCTCAGTGTCTTTGTTTTATACAAGTTTCCCCATGCATTCTAAGCCTTGGAACAAAAACTTTTCTAATCAATCTTTATCCTGTTCAATTATCCAAATACATTATTTTGCCCATACTGACATCATCTCAAATAACCACAAAGAAAGACTAAGTGGTGTGTGAACCAATAGGATATCAGATGTCTATACCAGAAAAGATACTGGGTGGAATGGTGCAGTATTAGAGAATAAATCATCTCTCACTATTTTCTGTGATGTAGTGAATATGTCTGTCAGGGGAGAAGCCTGTTTCCTATTTATCTGGATTCAGAACAAGACCTCAGTGAGAGGTACAGACACTAGGAAGTTGGTCAAGGAGCAAGTTGGTTCCTTACTTTCATGGAAGGAGCCCCAAATTCATGGAGCTCCTATGAGTCTTTGAGGTCCTGTTTCTGATGCTGGGGTGGGGGGAACTAGTCACAGAGCTGGGCAGGGATTAATTTTTCAGAGAGCCAACAGACATCTGTGTCATGGGAAATGGTAACTGAGACTTTTTAAATTATTCCAAGTGAAATCTGATAGGCACATTATTTTCATTCTGTATTAAGAAATTTTTAGGACTTCTAACTTGTAAATTTCTACCTCTTGCATGGTGATATTCAGGCAAAGAAAATGACATTGATAAGGAAGACTTAAAGAAGTTCAAGGACATGTCTCTAAGTCGGGGGATTCCAGAAGAAAACATTAAGGATTTAACCAAAGCTGGTAACGGAAGTATATTTTTTTCTGAACATATCTTTCACCTCATGTGTAAATATGCTCTCAGGAAACAAATCAAGTTATTGACACTATGTTCTTCCATAAGTAATAATTCATATAATAAATTCATAAAATAAAGGAAAAAAACTTGCACAATTTAGGGAATAGTAATAATTGGTGGATCGTTTGTTTTTTTCTCCAGATGAATGTGTTTCCGTGGCATGAAAATAACTTCAAAACACCCTAATTGCAAGTAAGCATGGTCTGTTATTAGTGCTGTTTCATCAAATAAATCACTAAGTACACTTTGTGATTTCATACCTGCCAAGTTTTGTAGGTAACACTTTTTTTGGTTCCAATAGCTTACATTCTATCACTAGAGACTTCTCTCTTACGTTCAGTAATTTCTCTTCTCCTGAGCCATATTAAATAGCAAAACAGTTGGTTGATTCATGCTGAGCAGCTTTGGTGGGAAAGACTTCACCTGCAGGAAGCTTGCAGACCAGAGTCATCAGACAGAAGCGGGAATGGCCACAAGCTGGTGGAAACTAACTAGTATTACTGTCAGTCCTGACCTCTTGGTTGTCCATACACATCCCTCCTTCAGAAGAACTGAAATTAAAGAGCTCACGTTTTCTGCAAGACCTGTGTGTAATCTCACATGATTCTGACAGAACCAGAGAGGCTTTCCAACAACATTGTCTGAAACATGCATTTGAATTATATTCCCGTTCAGAAGGTGATTTTCCTAAGTGAGATCTTTAAGCTTTCTCAAATAAGACAGGCTCAGGAAAACAACACCGATAAGGCTAAAGTGTGGCTTATAATTTTCTGTGGATAAACAAAAATGAAAGAAAAAGAGCAAAGATAAATCCTTGCTTCCAGGTGAATAAGAAAAGAAAGGTGTGGTACATATATTCTGTGTAATATTACTCAGCCACGAAAAGAATGAAATCACACCATTTGCAGCAACATCCGTCAGTCTAAGAGACTGTCATACTAAGTAAAGTCAGTCGGACAGAAAGACAAGTACCATGTGATATCACTTGTGTGGGGAACCTAAAATGCGACCCAAAAGAACATATTTACAACACAGAAACAGATGCACAGACATAGAGAAAACACTCGTGGTTGCCAAGGGGGAAGGGTAGGGCAAGAGAAGGATTGGGAGTTTGGGGTTATCAGATGCAAACTATTCTATGCAGGATGTAAAGACCTAAAAGGCTTCCAGTATAGTACAGGGAAGTATACGCAATACTGTAAAAATCTAATTGGGAAAATCATCTGATAAAGAATAACTATATGTATGTAGAAACTTCACATTGCTGAACACCTGAAACTAATATAACATTAATAACCAATTAGACTCCAATGTGGACCTCCCTGAGAGCTCATTTGGTAAGGAATTGACCTGCAATGCAGGAGACCCTGGTTCAATTCCTGGGACGGGAAGATCTGTTGGAGAATGGATAAGCTACCCTCTTCAGTATTCTTGGGCTTTTCTTTTGGCTCAGCAGGTAAAGAAGAATTAAAAAATAATATTTCTTGAAGACTCAAAAGACAAAATGTGTATAATTAGAGGCATGTATTACAATCGCGGACCTGAACTTACATTCTGAAATCAATAGTACTAGGATCCATCCCAAATGGGAAAGCGTGCTCCATATTTACATTTGGGGAAATTCCACATGGACCCCCCACGTATATCACAGAGACGTGGAGTAGGAGGTCCACCAGGATTCTGTCCACTGGCTCACCTACCAGCTCCTGTATCCTGGGCATGAACTGCATGAGGCTCACCCCTGTCAACTGTCACACAGTCACCTCTACTAAACCTCTGGTTCTGTTTATTCACTTACAGAGAGAGTCATGGAGACCAGACATGTCCTCTTCCCCATGGAATCAAGATCAACAACATGAAGATGACTTTCCTGGTTACAGATTATCATGATCCTTCTCTCTTCACAGTCACCCTCCTTCCCCATCTCATCTCTCCTGGTCACTAATCATGCCCTGTGTGGTTGTATTTGATTTCTGAGGGTTTAAATAAATTGGTTGAATATAGACCAGATTCACTTGTGTCTTTATTGAAAGTCGATGTTTTAAAACCCACAAATATGCACAGTAAATTTGACTATCTGGAAACACATGCATTTCCTAAGAGAAGAGTTTGTCAGAGACAGTTCTGAGGATTAACTGGAGATGCCCTCAAGGTGTCCAAGGCAGAAGGATAAAAAGGTCTAAACCATCACGGAACAAGGGACAAGGGTTCTGACCCTTTTACTGCAGTGGGAGGGGACAGTCTGCTCAAGAAGGATGTCCCTAGAAAGAACTGTACTCATTACACAGAAAGGAGGCTGTGTTCCATGTCTGAGCTTCACAGAGAGGAAATGTAAGGTGCCATGGACCACAGCTGAGGGGAAACGTGTATTCTGACGGCACCAGCACTTCTGCAGTTGAGCTGAAGGACTGATACTTCTTGATCTTTGGATCACTGGGAATCAAAGGTGGAGCACCCCTGAATCTTGGTCAATTCAGAGGACCATGACTTATTGCAGTGTTCACAGGTACTAGATGATTGACAGCTCAGTCTAGAAGTTGTGAGTCTTCATAACATTTAAAGATGGTCTTCCAGCCTCCTATGTTTCTGACGCCAGTAGATGCTAGGATTTTCAAGGACTGGCATTCCCATGGTCATGGGCAGAACACACTGGTCAGCTCCCCATGGTGGTCGAGCTGTTTGCAGTCTACAAGACATAGCCCCCTCAAGATATAGAACTGATTCCAAGGGTTGGGGCCACAGCTCTGATATTTGACCTAAGAGCAGGGAAAATACTAGAAGTAATGTAACAGAATAAATGTTTTAGATCCTACATAGACATGGCCTCCAAATGGGCTACAGCTGCCTAATCACTGTCTAAGGCACCAGTAATGAATTTTTCCATGGCTTAGTTGGTAGTAATGGAGTTCAAAGGCAGTGTTTAAATTCTCCCACTTGTATAGCACAGTGTATGCAGTTGGATTGTGACTATGGTCTTCACATAATGTCTGGAAATGTTGGACTGGGTGAGTGCATACACACAGAAAAACTGACCATAAGGAAAGGGGGTGAGTCTCTTAAGAAATTTTGAAATGCAAGACCTGGCATGAGCAAATCAACAATTCTGAAATATCATATACAACTATATGCATTTATACACACACATGAATACAGATATGTATATATGTATATACACACACATACACATAATACAGATATGTATATATTTATATATACAGACATGTATACATATTTGTGTGACTGTGTATATCTATAAAACTTATATTAATAAAAATGGATTATTACTACAAACTCAAAAGATAAAAAGTACGAGAAATATATAAACAGAATTTTGTTTATGGAATTAATACCCCTGATGAAATATACTTACTTCATTACTTGAATGATGTATTACAAAAATTAATGTACTTTCAATCAGAAATTTCTCATGCCTTGTACATATGAAGGAAATTTAGCAAAATGTTCCATAGGTTTTCATGTCAAGACGATGTTAGAGAATTTTTGAAGAAGTAAAAAAGAAATGTCAGTGAACTTAGAGAAAACCATCCACAGACACACAATCATATGTGGTGGTGGTGGTGTAATCACTACGTCCAACTCCTGTGACCACATGAGGTCGTATTAAAGTGCTTTCCATTCTAATTTGCTAATTAACCCTCTAGACAGAATTAGGTATTTCCAACAGATCTGTTTAAATTCTATATACCCATAGAAGGGCTTAATTCCAAAATGGACATGCACGCCACCAGAAAGCAGCCCTATTACAACAGCCAGGACATGGAAGCAACCTAAGTGTCCATCAACAGGGGAATGGAAAAAGATGTCATTGTTTTTTGTGTTGTTTACTCGTCACGTCATCTGACCGTGACCCCATGGACTATAGCCCACTAGGCACCTCTGTTTTCATGGAATTTCCAAGGCAAAAACACTGGGTATACACAATGGAACGATACTCAGCCATTTGCAGAGATCAGGGTGGAACTTCAGACTGTCAGAGTGAAGGAAGTAAGAAACGAAACAAATATCATATATTAACACATGTATGTGGAGTCTAGAAAAGTGGTACAGACGAACCGAATTTCAGGGCAGAAGTACAGACAGAGACAGTCAGAACAAACATGTGGACACCAGTGGGGAAGAGGAGGGTGGGATGGATTCAGAGATGGGGACTGACACATATACACTATTGATGCTGTTGTTCGGTCGCTAAGTCTTGTCCGAGTCTTTGTGACCCCTTGGACTGTAGCACACTAAGTTTCCAAGTCTTTCGCTATTGTCTGGACTTTGCGCAAAGTCATGTCACTGAGGTGGTGATGCCATCCAGCCATCTCATTCTCTGTCGACTCCTTCTCCTCCTGCCCTCAGTCTTTAGCAGCATCTTGCTCTGTTTCTTTGTTTTGATACTACTGATACTATGATGCTATATTCTCTATCTATTTTATAGAGAACTATGCAGAACCTCCTGTATAGTACAGGGATCTCTACTAAGTGATCTGTGGTGACCCAAAGAAAAGGGGAAAAAAAAACCAGTTAATATATGTACATGCTTAGGCGCTCAGTTGTGTCCAACCCTGTGGCCCTATGGACTGTAGCCTGCCAGGCACATTTGTACATGGGGATTGTCCACTAGGGATTCTCCAGGCAAGAATACTGGAGTGGGTTGCCATACCCTCCTCCAGGGGATCGTCACAACCCAGGGATTGAACCCAGGTCTGCATCATTGCAGGTGGATTCTTTACCATCTGAGCCACCAGGGAAGCCAAGAATACTGGAGTGTGTAGCTTATCCCTTCTCCAGGGGAATCTTCCTGACCCTGGAGTCAAACTAGGTTCTCCTGCATTGCATGCTGATTCTTTACCAGCTGAGCTATCAGCTGATTGCAGTTTTGTAAGCAGAAGCTAATACAGCAATGTAAAGCAACCATACTCCAACAAAAATTTCATAACAATTCTATACACATATGCATGCTAATATGCATTGTTAATGCACAGATATAATAACATACTGGAGAGCAGTCTTTGTTTTACACATACATGAGAATTAAAATTTAAAGAGCATCATATTTCTGTTTATTTCAAATACTAATAATTTTATAGATTGTGTTGATTCATAGAGAACTAATTTATGAATAAAATTTCCTGCATTTTCCACTATGAATGTGTCACAACTATGAGACTGTTAAATTTATTTCTAAATGCTTCAACACCACAATCAACAAACCAGTGACTGGTTTTTGTCTCTATGATTTGTCTCATAATTCCTTTAAGTGGAATGCCTTATCAAAGTGA
The DNA here is from genome assembly GCA_020226075.1 of Hydropotes inermis. Classification (NCBI taxonomy): domain Eukaryota; kingdom Metazoa; phylum Chordata; class Mammalia; order Artiodactyla; family Cervidae; genus Hydropotes; species Hydropotes inermis. The sequence continues at coordinate 10,456 of JAGTXW010001708.1, forward strand.
ATTCACTTCCATGGACTTCCTAGATGGTCCAGAGATGAGGACTTAACCATCCAAAGCATAGGATGTGGGTTTGATCCCTAGTTCAGTTCAGTTCAGTCACTCAGTCATGTTTGACTCTTTGCAACCCCATGGACTGCAGCACACCAGGTCTTCCTGTCCATCAACAATTCAAAGAGTTTACTCTAACTCATGTCCATGGAGTCAGTGATGCCATCTCATCCAACCATCTCATCCTCTGTCGTCCCCTTTTCCTCCTGCCTTCAATGTTTCCCAGAATCAGGGTCTTTTCAAATGAGTCAGTTCTTCAAATCAGGTGGCCAAAATATTGGAGTTTCAGCTTCAGCATCAGTCCTTCCAATGAACACCCAGGACTGATCTCCTTTAGGATGGACTGGTTGGATCTCCTTGCTGCCCAGGGGACTCTCAAGAGTCTTCTCCAGCACTGCAGTTCAAAAGCATCAATTCTTTGGCACTCAGCTTTCTTTATAGTCCAACTCTCACATCCATACATGACTACTGGAAGAACCATAGCCTTAACTAGATGAACATTTGCTGGCAAAGTAATATCTCTGCTTTTTAATATGCTATTTAAATTTGTCATAAGTTTTCTTTCAAGTAATAAGCATCTTTTAATTTCATGGCTGCAGTCACCATCTGCAATGATTTTGGAGCCCCCAAAAGTAGTCTGCCACTGTTTCTACTCTTTTCCCATCTATTTGCCATGAAGTGATGGGATCAGATGGCATGATCTCTGTTTTTTGAATGTTGAGTTTTAAGCCAACTTTTTCACTCTCTTCTTTCATCTTCATCAAGAGGCTCTTTAGTTCTTCTTCACTTTCTGCCATAAGGATGGTGTCATCTGCACATCTGGGGTTATTGATATTTCTCCCAACAATCTTGATTCCAGGTTGTGCTTCATCTAGGCTAGTGTTTCTCATGATGTACTCTGCATATAAGTTGGAGAGATAATATCACACGTACCTTGAAGGCAGAAAAACCAAAGACAAAACAGAAGCAAAATTGCAATGAAAAAAAGTTGAAAAATGGTACCCATAACAGTTTTTTTAAAAAAGCGAACAAACTTGCAGAATTTTGATAGATAGAGCCAACCACGGTGAGCTTTCAAAACACATGTGGACTTTGTGTGCTTGAGTCAGGTTGTGTTCTTCTAGTTCCCACCATTTTTATTCGTCACCCTACAACTTTGACAACTATTTCTTAGCTTGCATTCATGTGCATCTGACTCCTTTATGGGAAGATTGCTCACTGGACAATGTGTGTCTGCTTCGTGCTGAATTCTTAGGCTTAGGCTCTTGTTGGCACTCAATCTGTATTTACTGAATTCAGGACAAAGCGGGACATGAGGACTCTTATAGAACACAGAACTCTTTTTTTTTTTTTTTAATTTTTTTGTCAGTTTATTTATTTATTAAAAATTTTTTTATTAGTTGGAGGCTAATAACTTTACAATATTGTAGTGGGTTTTGTCATACATTGATATGAATCAGCTATGGGTTTACATGTGTTCCCCATCCCAATCCCCCCTCCAACCTCCCTCTCCACCCGATCCCTCTGGGTCTTCCAAGTGCACCAGGTCTGAGCGCTTGTCTCATGCATCCAACCTGGGCTGGTGATCTGTTTCACCCTAGATAATATACATGTTTAAATGCTGTTTTCTCAAAACATCCCACCCTCGCCTTCTCCCACAGAGTCCAAAAGTCTGTTCTATACATCTGTGTCTCTTTTTCTGTTTTGCATATACGGTTATCACTAGCATCTTTCTAAATCCCATATATATGTGTTAGTATGCTGTAATGTTCTTTATCTTTCTGACTTACTTCACTCTGTATAATGAGCTCCAGTTTCATCCATCTCATTAGAACTGATTCAAATGAATTCTTTTTAATGGCTGAGTAATATTCCATGGTGTATGTGTACCACAGCTTCCTTATCCATTCGTCTGCTGATGGGCATCTAGGTTGCTTCCATGTCCTGGCTATGATAAACAGTGCTGTGATGAACATTGGGGTGCACGTATCTCTTTCAGATCTGGTTTCCTTGGTGTAGAACACAGAACTCTTATAGAACTCTTACAGAACACTCTTATAGAACACATCTTTATGATGCACATGCAGGTAACCCTTTACAGCATGTGGTACTGAACTGATTCTCTACTCTGTTCCTGTCAGATGAAGGAGAAATCAAGACATTGTGCAGAGAATGAAATGCTTCTTTCACTCCTGCATGTGCCTTGAGATGGGCGGGTCTGGGGTTTACTGTTTATGTTGGCTCTTGTTTCCAACCAAACATTAGTTAAAACTCGCCCTTTATTAGCTAGCGTGCAGGAGTGGAAAACTCCAAGCCCCATAAATGGATGTTAATAACACACTTGAATCAAGGAGTTGAGTCAAGAAGCGAGCAGATTGACTGCAGTATCCACAAAGGAATTAACTGGTCATAATTCAGTAAAACTAGCACGCAGGATGGAAAGAAAACAGACACTGACCGATAAATAGCAATACTGGAACAGAGAGACAAAGGTGCCCAGTGGTGAAACACAATGGTACCTTTCTCTTTGGGACCAGTCCTCTCTGACACATGTAGGAAATTTCCTCCTGTCCACATCAACCTGGAAACCTAAAATTTTCCAAAGTATGAGGAAGGTCGTGGGCTCGTCACTTTTCTTTTTATTCACATCTCTCTGTTCCTGTAGCTGGAGAGCTTTAAGAGGTTCTCAATGGCAGTACAGGCTCAGAGGAAGCTCCAAGTGGTGAGAATTTCTAGCAGGAAACCTGGAGATAAAGCATCGCTGCTTCCTCCTCTGTTCCTACTGAGAGCTGATCTGTCTTTTATTGGACTGCATGCACCTCAAAGTGTTTCCCTGACATTTAGTGGAAAACATGATAACTCTGTCCTTAGACTAATGGGGGACCCTTGGAAGCTATGCTGAAATGTACAACCTGGGTAACCATTTCAGAGGAAACTCTAGTTTGTGTTTCCTGCTTCTAGGTGGGGACTCCCTAGAGAACAAGTGGGATGTCTTTCTTCCATCCTTATACAACCCTCTTTGTGTAGCTGGGCTTCCCTTCTGGCCAGATGGTAAGGAATTTGACTGCAATGCAGAAGATCCAGGTTAGATCCTTGGGTTGGGAAGATCCCCTGGAGGAGGGAATGACCCCCCACTCCAGTATTCTTGCCTGGAGAATCCCAAGGAGAAGAGCCTGGTGGGATACAGTCCATGAGGTTGCAGAGAGTTGGATACAACTGAGGGACAAACAGTGTCACTTGTCGAACTGAAACTGGATGACTGTCTTTTCCTGGTGTCACAGGTCTCAGGGACAGTCAGTCACTGTCGGGGTGCTGGGTCTCTTCTAGACTACACCTGGGTCAGTGTCCCCAGCCTTCTATAGCCTTCTTGGTTGTCCACTGGACAGAGCTGATCAGGACCCCTACTCTTGAACCCACACTCCCTTGCGTGTGACTGAATGAACCTTGGACATGGCTATGAATTCAGAGTCCTTAACACATCCTTTGGTCTTTCTTTTCACCAAGAAATGATCCTGTTATTCACATGGTTGCCCAAGTTTGCTCATCAAGAACAAAACCCTCAGGAAACAGTCTGAATCAGGACTTCCCTGGTGGTCCAGGGGTAAAGATGCCACATTTCTACTGCAGGGGCTGCTGATTCTATCCCTGGTCAGGGAACTAACATCCCTGGTTGAGAAAAGTGACAAAGAACTGATTTTTGCACTGTTTGAGTGACCTTGAAAATAGCTAGACATTTAGAATTAGGAATTTTTTTCCCCTTCAAAATACTAGATATTACAAGAACTACTGTCTTGCTTTTTCACTTGCCTAAGAAATAGCTGAGACAATAAGTGAATGGTACTTTACAGATTGGATGGATTAAGGGGTGTCTTCAAAGGTAAAGATGAAAAAGCATTGCTGACATACCCTTTCAGAACACATTAAGGGGCACTGATCAGATCATGCTGTTAGTTACCAGGAGGACAGAACCCACTGTGGGGCAGGAGGAGGTGATTAACACTTTGTTCTCATGTCCTCCTCACTTTGGAAAAGTAGGAGTCTTTCTAAGTTTCTCTCAGGAAATTGTTTAACTAACTATGTGAAACCACACACTCAATTTTATTTTAAGAAAATAAAATTTAAACCACTTGCTCAATGTTAAGAAGACATACAAGCAATACAGGAGTGGGGGATGTGTGTCCTGGACAGTTTATCCCATTTTGAATCTCAAGATGCAAAGGAAAATAAATCTTCCTGACCTGAAATATGGGAAGTGTATTGTGATTTCTCACTCACTCTAAAGGTCAAGTGTCCAGATTCACTCAACCTTCTCCTAAAACCATCCTCATGATTAAATGACAAAATGCCATACAAGTTCAACCCTGTGAAGCAGGATATTGAAGATGACTCCTGTGTAAGCTTGGGCTTAGGAGGAACAACCATTGGTTCATGATGTGTCACATCAACATAGCGATCCTATAAAAACTGTCACAATCCTCATCCTATCCAACCACGCGGACACCCTCAACCTCTACAGAAGAAAGTCCACGAGAGAGACAAGATGAAGGTTCTGTTCCTGACTCTTCTCCTTGGTCTGGTTTGTTCTGCCCAAGAAGAGGAAGCTGAGCAAAGTGTCTCGGAGGTACCAGGGACGGTCTGATTTGGGAGGAGGTCTTGGGTGTGTGTGCACCTTTTGTGGTTTTGTTATTTGGATCCATAAGTGGAGCCATATCGCTCCAACTCAGTATTGCTTCGTTTCCTTGCTCTCTACCTTTTCTGTTGGTGTCTCTATCATCTCTACTGTGTATTAGTTGACAGTTAAGCATTTTTCCTTGTTCTTATAGCAGAGAAAGAGGACCAACGAAACAGCTGTTGGATTCAAGTTCTTGCATTTGACATCAGAGCTTAAGCTAGCTCTGAAATACCTCAACTCCCTCTTTTTTTTCTCTGACTTCAGTTTTACATTGTTTCATCAATCCTTCTTTGTTCAGTTAAGTGAAATAATGTGTGCTGATGTGCAGAAGGGATGGGAAACTTAGGTGGTATGATGCCAGGTGAAATTAAAAACGAGCGCAAAAACATCTAACAGGAATTTTGTTGTTAGCTTTCAGGAATATGGATACCCGTGTTTACTGCCACCAGGAACCTAGCGAAGCCCGATGAGAAAGTGTCAGCTGGGGTTTATTTGTGTCATCTTGTGTTTTATGAGAAATGGGGCACAATAGACTTCGATATTTATGTTGAGTAAGTAAGACTACCAAGAGGGAATACACCTATAAACCCCTGAGCCTGAGGGAGGGTGTCTCTCCCCCGTCTGCAGGGAGCTCTCTGGGTGATGTTGAGAGCAGGACGCCCTGAGCTGTGGGGCTGAGCAGGGTCTCTGACCTGGGGGAGGGGAG
>JAGTXW010001709.1:26441-36596 GCA_020226075.1 Hydropotes inermis
GATGTATGCATAGACATACACATGGATGGATGGACAGATAGACAAGTGGATGAAAAGACAGATGGGTAGAGGCATGGATAGATTATAAATAGAAGATACATGATCAGTAGATATAGATACTTAAATGATACAAAAATGGATGAATGATAGTTAACTGATAGATGATGATAGATGGATGGAAAATAGATGATAAATATGGATGAATAGAAAGATGGATAAGTGGATGGACGATTGGATGAAGAGAGATGGTGGATGGATGGATAGATACATACACTTGGATGGATGAACGGAAGACAAGTGGATGAAAAGACAGATGGGTAGAGACATGGATAGATTTTAGATAGAAGATAGATGAATGGCAGATATAGACACTTAGATGATACATAGATGGATGAGTGATGGTTAAATGATAGACCATAATAGATAGCTGGATGGATGGATGGATGATAGACAGATGATGATACACAGATATGGATGGATAGATGGATGAATAGGTAGATGGATAGATGCGTGGACGAGTGGTGGAGAGATGATGGATGGAGGGATGGATTGACACATAGATAAGGATGAATAGATGGACAGATAGATGAATGAAAAGACAGATGAGTAGGTGTATGGATAGATTTTAGATAGAAGATAGGTGATAGGTAGGTATAGATACTTAGATGATATATAGATGGATGAATGGTGGTTAAATGATACATGATAACAGATGGATGGATGGATGATGGATAGATCTGGATGAACAGAAAGACGGATAGATGGATTAATTATCGTTAAATGATACTTGATAACAGGTAGGTGGATGGATGGACGGAAGAAAGATGATAGGTCTACAGATGCTTCGATGATTCCGAAATGGATGAGTGATAGCTAGACGCTAGATGATGATGGATATATACGTAAGTCGATGAAGTCTCGCGAGCTAGGTCAGAGTTTCTCAGACTCACCACTACTGTCACCTGGGGCTGGATGCCTCTCCAACATGGGGAGTCTGGCGCCCCGCTGCATTCCTGGTCTCCACCCACCACATGCCAAGAGACCCTCCCGGAGGTGATGGCAACCAGAAACAGCCACAGACAGCGCTGAGTGTCCCCAGTGGGCGGGGGTGGCCTGATCACCCACGGCCAAAAGCCCTTGACCACCGCAGGGCCCGCTTTAAATAGCTGCAGCTCGTGGACGGATGCAGCCTATGGTTTTGAGGGATGCTGATACTCGGGACAGCGGCCAGAAAATCAGCGTCAGTTGGACGGTGTCCAGTGCCGTGTGACCAAGAGCAGCCCTTGACTCTTGACTCAAAGCCACTGCCTCCATGTGTCTGTCTGGGGCTCCTTCGTGAGAATGGATCTGTAGACAGGCCCCGACCCCCTGGGAAGCCATGGAGGCAGGAGGGGATGACCACGGGGCCACCCGCAGCATCACCGTCCAGCCTCACCGTGAGAAGGTGTGTGCATCTGTCTGGTGAGGCTGGCGGGACTTTGCTTCTTCCCCCACAGATTGAGGTTCATCCCCAGCTGTGTGTCTGACCATGGCCACCCCATGACCTAATGACTAAACCTCAATTTCCTCTTCCATCAAACGAGAAAAACACCACTTTCTCATCACAAGGATGCTGCACACACACACAAAAAGAGCTTCTATAAATATAAAACTACACAGGCGAGATGTGTCCACCAGCAAAACGGGTCTAACTGGCTCTCGAGAGGGTGTCCTTAGCTCTCCCGAGCCTCTGTCTAGAAATCCATACAATGGGTGTATCCACAGTCCTTGGTCTTTGACATTAAACCGGCTCTGTGACTCCATCATGGAACACGGGGTAAATTAAGGACACATTGGTTATGAGCTCAATGATGGTTTTCTGGTCTTGAGGATTGGTGGGGTCCCAACATCGGCCCCACTGGGTCTCTAGATTAGAGACAGCATATCCTGGGACTTCTCAGTCTCCATGATCACAGCTGTTTCCTTAAAATATACACGGTATTGGCTCTTTTGCTCTGGAGAACGCTAATGCACTGCACTGTGCTAAGTCACTCAGTCACGTCTGACTCTTTGCAACCCACTGGACTGTAGCCCACCAGGCTCCTCTCTCTGTCCATGGGATTCTCCAGGCCAGAACACTGGAGTGGGTTGCCACGTCCTCCTCCAGGGGGCCTTCCTGATCTAGGGATAGAATCCACATCTCCTGCATTGGCAGGCAGATTCTTTACCAGGGAAGCTCCAAAGCTAACACAAGTATTAAAATGATGGATGATTAGATAAATAGATCCATATTTATTTATAGATGATAGATAGATAGATTGATCATGAATGGTTAGATGGGGATGAATAGACACACAAGATGGATGATAAATACATGATAGATAGATGTATATAGTAAGTAGTAAAGTCGCTCACTCGTGTCCGACTCTTGGCGACCCCATGGACTGTAGCCTACCAGGCTTCTCCCATGGGATTTTCCAGGCAAGAGTACCGGAGCGGGTTGCCATTTCCTTCTCCAGAGGATCTTCCCCAACCAGGGACCGAACCCGGGTCTCCCGCATTGTAGGCAGACGCTTTACTGTCTGAGCCACAAGGGAAGTCCTGTAGATGTATATACTTATCTATAAATTAGCTAGATAGGTAGATACATAGAGATGAGAGACAGAGGTTAAGGAAAAGGCTTATGAGTGTGGAAGATCTGTTGTTATTCAGTCGCCCAGTCGTGTCCAAATCTTTGCGACCCTGTGGACTGCAGCACACCAGGCTTCGCTGTCCTTCACCATCTCCTGAGGTCTGTTCATACTCATGTCTGTGGTGGAATGTGTCAAGTCCCAGTTCTGCTGGGTAGACCAGTAGTCTGAAGGCACGGGGAAGTGGTGATGTTGTAGGTTGCATCTGAGGTCTGTCTGGAGGCAGAATTCCATCTTCCTCAGACAACCTGTTTCTTTTCTCCAAAACCTTTCAACTGATTAGACGAGGCCCACCCATGTTACGACAGGTCATCTGTTTTGCTCAGAGTTCAACTATTTAAATGTGAATTGTGCCTTAAAAAAAAAAAACACCTGCACATCAACATCTGGACCAGTAACTGACCACATATACGGATATTGTGTGGAGATGGGCATGGCAACACACTCCAGTGTTCTTGCCTGGAGAATCCCATGGACAGAGGAGCTTGGGGGTGGGGGGCTACAGTCCATGGGGTCACAAAGGGCTGGACATGACTGCAGCAACTTGGCATGCATGCATGGGTATTGTGATGCGAGTTCAATTCCTGGATCAGGAAGCTCCCTTGGAGAAGGAATTGGCAACCCACTCCAGTATTCTTGCCTGGAGAATCCCATGGACAGAGGCACCTGGTGGGCTGCAGTCCATGTGGTCACAAAGAGTCAGACCCAGCTGGGTGCACAAACCCACACGCACATGGATATTGTAGACAAAATTCACTGTATTGGCTTGGTAGCAGTTCGCCTGGATTACATCAGGTCCCCAAGGCCTGACTTAAAGCTGACCCTGCCTCTCATGGCCTGACCTGAATCCCAGGGTCTGACCAGCTCCCCCAACCTCAGGCCTCCACAGCTGATCACGCCCCTCGGCTTCTGTGACCAGCCCTTTGCTTCTCACACTGGGGCCCCCCGGGGTCACAGCCACTCCCCCAACCCTCCCAGAATCCACTCCTGTGGGTGTGGACGCTCGCAAGACGTACCCATCGTCCCGGGGAACCACGTGTTCCAGAAAACGGAAGCATCCAGGAGTCTACTGTGATGCTTTTGAGTCACTGGGGTGCGGTGATACTGTGTGGAACTTCTGGTCACCATGGAAACCACGGAGTGGGGCTCTCTCAGTGGTCCTTTGGGGATCATCCAACAGGCCTCTTGCCTTGCGAAGAGCGTGAGCCTGTTTCTCCTCCCCGGATGGCAAACCTCCAGGCTCATCCTACTGGGGCTCAGAGCATGAGAGAACGTGTTTTCTTCTCCCGTACGAGTCTTTGTGTGGACGTGTGTTTCTTCCCTTCCTTTGTCCTGCCCAAATTAAAACAAAAAAAGATGGTGTTTTTTTTTTTTTTTTTTGGCTGTGCTGGGTGTGCATTTGCTGTGTGTGGGTTGTCTCTAGTTGCAGCGGGAAGGGACTTCTCTCTAGTTGTGGTGTGCAGGCTTCCATCACGCAGGCTTCTCTTGTTGCAAAGCGCAGGCTCCACAACACGGGATCAGTAGTTTTGGTGAATGGGCTTAGTCTCCCCGAGCGGGGGGATCGAACCCATGTCCCCCGCATTGCCAGGGGGATTCTTCACCACCGGACCACCAGGGAAGTCCAATCCCCTCGACTTTTATTGAGACCTAAGTGATCAGAACACTGTCTTGAGTGCAAAGTCTGCAGCGTGGCAGTTTGCTACCACTTTATGGAGCAGGGTTTAAGGAGGAAAAACAAAGATGCTTTGGTGAGTATCAATCAGCACACATTTCTGTTAGAAAGTTTAGAAATGCATGCTCTCTCAGTCATGTCCGACTCTTTGTGACCCCATGGACTGTAGCCCCTCCAGGCTGCTCTGTCCATGTGGATTTCTCCAGGCAAGAATACTGGAGGGGCTTGCCGTTTCCTCCTCCAAGGGATCTTCCCAACCCAGGGATCGAATTCAGGTCTCCTGCATTGCAGGCAGGTGCTTTCCTGTCTGAACCATTTATTCTACCCCCTCCCCAATCTAACCAAGAAGATTCTGAATGTTGTGCTCAGAGCCACAGTGAGGACATCTTTTGTTATGTCTTTAGAGACTCAGCAGATGTATCAGGACGGACAGGGTCAATTTTTTTTTTGATTTCCCACCACGGTGGGAAACCCAGGGTCTTTGGCCGTCAGCGCCCCGAGGTGTTACGTGATGTTTGTCGTGCCCTTCACGGAAAGATAAACATCTGCTTCCTACGATCTTATCACCTTCTCAACCATCAGCCCCTGGTCTCCTCTTGTCACCCAGGAAACCCAGCCCTTCTCCACCGAGGGGCCCCGCCTCTTGGTTGTTGGAGATGGGGCCTCAGATTCAAAGTGTGCAGAGCACAAGTCTTCAATGGCTCGTAGCCCGCAGCGTAGCTAAATGGTCAGAGCACAGAGAAAAGTCTCGTGTTAATTCACCCAGCGGGAAACCTAGTCTGTCATGTATCCTGCCGGCCTGGGAACGCCAAAATACCGCCGACTTAGACATGGGCCTTTAGGGGCTGAAGTGTGCACCTCGGAAGTTCAGCTGGGGACCTTGTCACCCCCGAGACCTCAGAATATGACCTTTATTTTATTTTATTTTTGTAAATAGAGTCTTTACAGAGCACAGTCTTTTAAGATCCTTTTTGCAGCACAAAGTCCTTTGAGGTGTGGTCCCTAATCCAAGGATCCTCCAGGTGGCTGAGTGGTAAAGAACCCGCCTGCCTATGCAGGAGATAGGGGTTCAAGCCCTGGGTCTGGAAGATCCCCTGGAGGAGGAAATGGCAACCCCACTCTGGTATTCTTGCCTGGAGAATCCCACGGACAGAGGAGCCAGGCGGGCTACAGTCCACGGGGTCGCAAAAGAGTCGGACATGACCGAGCCGCTGAGAATGCACTTATGCACTGCAAGGGTCAGAGAACATGAAAAACAGTACGCGGACAGCCATTCATCTCAGGCTACTGCAGATTTCCTTAGCTACGTGCAGACACCACAGACATAGTGATAATGTCCACGCACTTCCCAAACGGAACATCTCCTGGGCCTGCAGCAAACCTCATGCATTTCAAAGGATGAAACACACTGGGGACACGCGGTCTGATCCTCATGAGATTAGGCTGGAAACTGGTAACTAAAGGAGGGCTAACGATCCTTCAAGGGCTGGATGTTTCCAAATAACCCAAGGCTGAGAGAAAGAACTGTGCCTGAAAGAGGAGATATTTTTCAGGAATGACTCAGGAAGCAGAATGAGCTAAGTTTGCATGCTCAGACATGTCTAATGCTGCACAACCCCATGCACTGTAGCCCACCAGGTTCCTCTGGCCATGGGATTCTCCAGGCAAGAATACCGGAGCGGGTTGCCATTTCCTCCTCCAGGGGATCTTCCCGAACCAGGGCTCAAACCCCCATCTCCTGCATTGGCCGGCAGATTCTTCAACGACTGAACCATCACGGAAGCCTGTGACAATCTCTAGGCCCATCCATGTGTCCGCAAATTTTATTCTTTTTTACGGCTGAGTAATAGTCCATTGTGAATGCGTACCATGTCTTCTTCAACCACTCCTGTGTCAATGGACATTTAATTTGCTTCCGCGTCTTGACTGGAGAAGGCCATGGCACCCCACTCCAGTAGTCTTGCCTGGAAAATCCCGTGGACGGAGGAGCCTGGTAGGCTGCAGTCTGTGGGGTCGAGAAGAGTCGGACACGACTGAGCGACTTCACTTTCACTTTTTGCCTTCCTGCGTTGGAGAAGGAAATGGCAACCTGCTCCAGTGTTCTTGCCTGGAGAATCCCAGGGACGGGGGGGCCTGGTGGGCTGCCGCCTATGGGGTCGCAGAGTCGGACATGGCTGATGCGACTTAGCAGCAGCAGCAGCTTGTCTTAACTGTTTTCTAAACTCATTCGTATTATTATTTTAGGTTATACATACCAGCAATTGTATGTATTGCTCGTATTGCATATGTTTTTAGGTTCTACATACATACAAAAGCAATGTATTTGTCTTTCTCTGAATCATTTCACTTAGCACAAGAGGGGTTGTGTACTTGAGTGTTTCCGTAGGGACAGAATAGACATAGCGTACAATTTACCATCTGAGCCACGAGGGAAGCCCCCTGGGACTCAGCTTTCCTTATGAAAAATGCCCGCAAAGTCACGCTTCCTCATTTTAATGTTTTTAGCATTTCAACACGCAGTTACAATCCCATATGAATGAACAGTGAAGCAGGAAATGGCAACCCACTCCAGTATTCTTGTTTGAGCTGAGCAGATGCAAACTGTTATATATATGATGGATAATCAACAACGTCCTACTGTAGAGCGTGGGGACTATATTCAATACCCTGTCATAAACCATAATGGAAAAGAATATGAGCAAGAATGTACACATCTGTATAAATGAGTCACTGTTGCACAACAGAAATTAACACATTATAAATCCAGTATACTTCAAAAAAATAAAGAAATTAATAGATGCTTAACTGACATACTAGCTGCATATGTGTGTGTGTGTGACTCAGTCATGTCCAACTGTTTCATGACCCTGTGGACTGTAGCCTGCCAGGCTCCTCTGTCCATATGATTCTCCAGGCAAGAATATTAGAGTGTGTTGCCATTTCCTTCTCCAGGGGATCTTCCCAACCCAGGGATGGAACACGCATCTCTTTTGTCTCCAGCATTGGCTGGAGGAGGTGTCTTAAACCTTTAGCTGTGCAAATCTTCCTTTTCATTAAATGCATTGGAAGATCTGGACTGGGATTCACCTCCTCCAGGGACTAAATAACATCCAACACATTCTTTTACACAAAGGAAATCAACCCTGAATACTCACTGGAAGGACTGATGCTGAAGCTGAAACTCCAATCCTTTGGCCACCTGATGGGAAGAACTGACTCATCTGAAAAGACCCTGATGCTGGGAAAGGTTGAAGGTGGGAGGAGGAGGGGACGACAGAGGATGAGATAGTTGCATGGCATCACCAAGTCGACGGACATGAGTTTGAGCAGGCTCTGGGAGTTGGTGATGGACAGGGAGGCCTGGCGTGCTGCGGTCCACGGGTTTGCAAAGAGTCGGACACGACTGAGCGACTGAACAACGACAGACTATTGTGTATGAAGCCGCACAATATATTCATGCTGCTCTGATCAGTTTTCACCTGAGGACCACTCATTGGGAAGAAACGTTTTAGCACATCGGCCCTGTGCTGCTACAGGAAGCGAAAACCATCTCGACGTGTCAACGCTAACGCCTATTTTTGTCGTCTTGAGTTGGACGAGGTGATAAGAGATGTGCCAATGTAGACTTTGATGACATTAAATTTTGACTCTGCAAAAATGGTAAAAATGAAACACAAGTTCACACAGAGAAAGCAGTAAAGTGAACTTTTTAAAAAAAAGATTTAAAGCAAAAAAGATAGGAATATCGCGATGTTTTCCCCATCGTTTTTTCAAAGATTTTTTTTTTGATGTGCAACATTTTTAAAGGCTTTATTGAATTTGTTCCAGTCTTGCTTCTGTTTTAATGTTTTGGTTTTCTTGGCCGAAAGTCTATCTGAGCTCCCAGACTGGGGGATTGAACCTGCACCGCCTTGGAAGGCGAGGTCTTAACCACTGGACACCAGGCAAGTCCCAGTCTTTGCCTACAGCTTCTCCACGGGCTGTTTGAGTGAATGATGGAGCATATTTCTCCTGAAAGAGTTAGCATGCCCTGAAAACCCTCACGACGTTCAGCCGGCAGTTGTATCTTAAAACAGCGTGTGATTCACAGTGTGTTGGAAAAGGCACATGCCTCCTTTAAAAGTTAATGCGTTAGCTGTGAATCTTGAAAGTCTTTTCGCGTGCAAAGAGAAAGTTGTCAGTTCTAACGTTCCTTGCAGGGCTGCAACAAAGGACCATGAACTGGATCAGGGAGGAGGGAAGGGAGCTTAAAACCACTGGCATCCGTCAAACTCACCTTCCCAGCCGCAGAGGGATGGCGGCGCGGTCTGAGGAGGGGGATGTCTCCGCAGGACCATAAAGAAATCAACTCTGCTTTCATTCTGTACCTGGGTGTCTCTTTACACCCAGCACACGCCTGGAAAGTGCTCTGTTTCCCTGAGTCCAGAAGCGAAAGCTGGACAGAAGGTCAGAGGCACACGAAAGCCTGCAGGTCCTGGACAGTCACGCTGCCGACGGCTCCCGGGCATGACATTTCGTGCTTGTCGGGAGTCATCTCCCGACACAGACAAAGCCAGGCCCAGCAGCAGACACTCCGGGGACGGTCTCACACTCGGGCACGCTGCTCTGTGGTCACTGGAGAAGGTCAAGGTTAGAAAATTCCCCGCCTTGGGCTTTCTTGGACTTTCCCCAGGCACGGGACTTGGATTTGATCTCTGGTCATGGACAGGAGGAGAAGGGGACGACAGAGGATGAGATGGTTGGATGGCATCACCGACTCCATGGAGATGAGTTTTAGGAAGCTCCGGGAGTTGGTGATGGACAGGGAGGCCTGGCATGCTGCAGTCTATGTAGTTGCAGAGAGTCAGACAAGACTGAGCAACTAACACTGTTGCCTCCCCTCCACCACGTAGACGGACGCTGAGGTGACTCGAGGCTACCTTGGCAACCCAGGGTCACCTCCGAGGACAGGGCAGCCCCAACGACATTGCTCGGGTCGCCGCGTGGAGTCCCCACGCTCTGCACAAGGGACCAAAAACTCACACCAGAATCAGTGTAGAAATTCCCCTTTCCGCCCCCCCCCACCCAATCTATGAAGTTCTTTTATATTTCATCTTGATAACTTTTTGTAATCTTATGTGATCTGATTTTGCTTCAGACTCTTTTACATTATACGTTATGACAAGATACTGAATGTAATTTCTTCTGCAGGAACTCAAGTGTTTATCTATTTTGTATGTGGTGGAGTCTGTCTGCTCATCCCAAACTCCTGATTTATACCCCCTTCTTGGTTTTCCTGGTGGCTCAGCGGTAAAGAATACGCCTGCCAGTGCAGGAGACATACATTCGATCCCTGGGTCGGGAAGATCCCCTGGAGAAAGGAATGGCTACCCAGTCCAGTATTCTCACCTGGAGAATCACACGGACAGAGGAGCGGGCCCGTCCACGGGGTCGCAAAGAGTCAGGCACGACATAGAGACTGACGCTTTCGCGTTCTTTCACTGGAGCTGCTACACAACAACCACAAACCCGTATTTTACGCTATTCAAAATATCTTTCATGTTACTTTATCTCATTTTATTTTGTTTTTGTTTTCCAGCGCGATTTTTAAGAACAGATTCCTAAGTGCGTCATACAATCCTATTATCAGTGGGCACAGTGGCTTAGGCAGGTCGGATGGCCTGTGAGTGTTATCGCACAGGATCTGTGTTTTTGTGAGTTCCTCTCACTGGGCATCATGTGCTGAAGGTTCATCTCTGTTGTCGCCTGTATCACAGCCGCCTTCCTTTTTCACGGTTGTGTAATATTCCCCAGCACACATGGATCTCACTCTGT
>JAGTXW010000036.1:46758-60878 GCA_020226075.1 Hydropotes inermis
GTTTTGCATATAGGGTTATCATTACCATCTTTCTAAATTCCATATATATGTGTTAGTATACTGTAATGGTCTTTATCTTTCTGGCTTACTTCACTCTGTATAATGGGCTCCAGTTTCATCCATCTCATTAGAACTGATTCAAAAGAATTCTTTTTAATGGCTGAGTAATATTCCATGGTGTATATGTACCACAGCTTCCTTATCCATTCATCTGGCAGGTGGATTCTTATCCACTGTACTACCAGGAAAGTCCTAAATGGCATTTTTGTAATTTCAGCTTCCATTGGTGGTATATAGAAATATGATTGATTTTTTTCTGTGTGTTAGTGTTGTATCCTGCAACCTTGCTAAATTCACTTATTAATTATAGGCATTTTGAATTTTCTTAAGATTCCTTGGGGCGTTCAATGTACATGATCATCTCATCTGTGAATACAGTGCTTTCTTTCTTTCTTTCCAATCTGTGTGTTCTTACATTCTTTTGCTTGCCTTGCCAGGCTAACACTTCAGTGCAATGTTGAATAGATGTGGTGAGATGAAACTCTTTGTTTCCATCTTGGGGGAAAGCATTAAGTCTTTCACTATTAAATCTGATGTTAGCTGAAAGTATTTTACAGACATTCTTTATCACATTAAGTAAGGTCTCTTCTATTCCTAGTTTTAAGGGCTTCCCTAGTGGCTCAGATGGCAAAAAATCTGCCTGGAATGCAGGAAATGTGGCTTGTATCCCTGGGTCTGGAAGATCTCGTGGAGAAGGAAATGGCAACCCACTCTAGTATTCTTGTCTGGGAAATACCATGGACAGAGAAGCCTGGCAGGCTACAGCCTATGGGGTCTTAAAGAGTTGAACAGGACTTAGCAACTAAACAACAACAAAAATTCCTAGTTTGCTGACAGTTTTTTTAAAACCATGAATGGATGTTGAATTTTATGCTTTTCTACATTCATTGATCTGATCAATTAGTTTTCTTCTTCAGACTGTTGTAGTGTAGATTAGACTGATTTATCTTTATTGAACCATCCTCTTATTCACTGAATAAACCTCATTTGGTCATGGTATATTGTTATTTTTATATATTGCTGGATTTGATTCACTAACATTTTGTTGAGGATTTTGTGTCTGTTGATATTAGTTGTTGATCTGTCTGATTTTATAATCAAGGTAATGCTGGTCTCCTCTGGAAGTGTTCTACTTTCTGGAACAGATTGAATAGAATTAGTGTTATTTATTAGACAAGACAATGGCACCCCACTACAGTACTCTTGCCTGGAAAATCCCATGGATGGAGGAGCCTGCTAGGCTGCAGTCCATGGGGTCACTAAGAGTCGGACATGACTGAGCGACTTCACTTTCACTTCTCACTTTCATGCATTGGAGAAGGAAATGGCAGTCCACTCCAGTGTTCTTGCCTGGAGAATCCCAGGGACAGGGGAGCCTGGTGGACTGCCATCTATGGGGTCGCACAGAGTCAGACACAACTGAAGCAACTTAGCAGCAGCAGCAGCAGTGTTATTTATTCTTTAACTTTTTTGGTATAATTCACCAGTGAAACTATCTGGGTGAATTCAATTTCTGTAATACTTGGAGGACCATTGACATGAGTTATGTAATCTTGGGTGAATTTTGGTTATTTGATAGAAGTTTTATAGTTTTACCTTTCACATTTAGGTCACATTTACCTGGATTTAACTTTTGCATGTGATTTGAGGTAAAAGTCAAGTTTTATTTCTTCCCCATGTTTCTCTAATTTAATAAGTTTGATTATTTAAAGTAATTATCATTTACAACCATTCTGCAGTGCCTTCTTTGCCATAAGTTAGTTATCCATATATGTATGTTTTTTATGGACTCTTGATTCTGTTTTGTTGGTCTACATGTCTATCATTGGGCAATACCACACTTTGCTAGTTATGGTAGCTTGACAGGTCTCAATATCTAGGAAAGGAAGCCCTCCTGCTTTGTTTATCCTCCTCAAGACTTCTTTGGATATTTTATGGTCCTTTCTATTCCTATAAAAATTTTAGAAAAATTAGTTAAAGTCTACCAAAATTGGGGAAAAAACAAAGAAATGCTGTTCTCTTCAGGAAGGTAGTAAAATTATTTAATCTAACATTGCTGGAAGTGGAACTACAGTTGTTCTCCTTTTTAAAAATTTGATGCAGCACTTCAGTAGGCAAGGTACCATGAAAGTACCAAGGCACACATCACCACCATATATGATAATCTTAAAATAGTATAGAATATATTTTTATACATTTATTTCTATTTATTTGGCTGCACTGGGTCTTAGTTGCAAAATATATGATCTTTAGTTCCTACATGTAAACTCCTAGATGTGATATGTGGGATCTCATTCCTTGGCTACAGATCAAACCCAGGCCTCTCCTGCATTGGGAGCACAGAGTCTTAGCCACTGGACCACCAGGGAAGTCCTGCTAAATGTATTCTTTAAACCCAAAACTCAACTGCCAAGAAAAGAAAGGGTATCTCTTAAGCTAAAAATACTGAGAGATTGCAAACCCCTAGAATCAATAGGAACTACAAACAATAAAATCAAGTCTAGAAGTAAGTCAATATTGAAAATATTAGATCTTAAGTATAAAATAAGTTTTATATACTTAAAAAATAAGATGAAGGGTTGCAAGTTGGACTGAGTAACAAGGTACTATTTTAAAATGACCAGGTGGATTAAAAAAAGACCATTTAGAACTGCTAGACATAAAAATAAGGATGAAATTAGAAGTTCAATGGGTGAAGGTAAATAGGCTGAACCCAAAGAGTAGTTTAGTGAACTGGAATATAGTTGTGAATTCACTAATCAGTCAGGTTAGAGAGACTAAAACAGCCAGAGTTTCAGAAGATGATAGGGGAAAAAAAACAGAGAATCAGTATGGAGAGGCATAATGGCAGTTTCTCACAATCCTCAGTCCAGAATCTCACAAGCAGTTTATTGCATCAAATGTTAGTGGTAGATGTTGATGGCAGGTATATGGGTGTTCATATCATATTTTCTTCAGTTTGACTAATAATAAAATAAATAAACCCCATTAAAGGAAAATGAATAAAAGTGAGAACAGAAATTTAAAAAATGAACAAAATTAGAGAGAATAAACACAGACCTGATTTGTCCTTTTGAAAGATTAAACTTAAATATAATCAATCAAGGAAAAGCAATGGATATAAACATATTAGGAATGCAAAGGATGCAATAGCTGCAAATACATCGAGATAAAGATGTGGGAATATTATGAACAACGTCAAAGTAGTGAATATGAAAACTTTAGTGAAAATAGGCAAAGTCTCAGAAAAATATTATTACAAACTGACTCAAGTAGAAATAGAAAACACAAGTGGTTATACAACCATTAGAGAAACTGAATATGTAGGGATATTTTTACTACAAAAGGTCACAAGGCCCTGAAAACTTTACAGACACTTTCTATCAAAAGGAAGAGATCACTGCCATCTTATATAAACTGCTTCAGGAATGGCAAAAAGAAGACATATTATCCTGTCTAAATTAAACTGTCTAAAATAAGTAGTTTATTTATAAAACTAAAATAACTTGATACCAAAACAAATAGCACTGACATGGATAGAAAATTATATACCAACCTCACTCATTCATGCAGGTTAAAAATCCTAATCAAGAGTAAGTCCAACCACATCTTGTACATGAACGTTCATAGCAGCATTTTTCATAACATCCAAGAAATGAAAGCAACCCAAATATTCACCAAATGATGAATGGGTAAATAAAATGTAGCATGGATACATGGTGCAATGTTATATAAGCAGCCACACAATGAAATCAGATCCATGAAATGACAAGGATGGACCTTGAAAACAATATACTGAATGAAAGAAACCAGCCAGAAAGACCACTCTTTTGGGTTTCTGGAGCCAGTTCCAATGTGTGGGCGTTGACTGGAGTGGGTTCACACTAACACCAAGCATTTCCCAGACACCAGCAAGGTGTCTGAGAAATCAACTCGATTCTGACACTTTCTACCCAGAGACAGCATCAGATTCCACAGGTTATGGGTTCAGTCTTAACAAGACTGCCCACTCCCTTCAACTTCAGATGCCAGTCACAAGCCCAGGTTGTTATCTGTGCTTCTGCCTGACAGGCTACAAATTGGAGGTTCCCACATCCCCTTTCTTCGGTTTGACTACTTTGCTAGGGCAGCTCACAGAACTCAGGGAAGCATGGACATTTACTAGTTTATTATAAAAAGAGTCAATAAAGGATACAGATGATCATCCAGATGGAAGTGGTATATGAATAGAGGCTGCACTACTGAGAAAGGCTGGTTCCCAGATGGGGTACACACAAAAGAGAAGAGAATTAATTGTATCCTTATTTCACCAGCATAAGTTACGATTAGGTCAGGCTAGGTTATTACTTAAATGTAAAGGAGCCACCAGGGGAGCCCAGGACAAAGCTTAATAACTTAGGAGAAAGTGTGGGAAAACAAACTATGACCTCAGCATAGGAAAAATTCTTTAAATAAAATACAAGAGCAAGCTACTCAGAAAAATATTGATATATTACATTAAAAGTGAGAATAATTCTTCATTTAAAAGTGCCATACAAAGAAAGAAAAACCAGCTATAAAATGTGATGGACTATTAGCAACACACACTACCAACAAATTTTCACTCTCCTAGGTATGTGAGGAAGTACTGAGAAAAATCAGAAATATACAAACACTTCAGTATAAAGATTAGCAAAACCAAACCTAATCTAAACAGATAATTCATAGAAGAGAAAAATAAATGAGTCAAGTAGATGAAAGGATGGCCAGTTGATTACATTATCAGGGGCATGGAAAATCAAACCACAAGAGGATATGTTTTCCCCCAGATCAACTGGGTGGTAGTCAAGTTGAAGGTGCCCATATCTCTGGGTGCATGCTGGTAAGAGCCTCCAAACTGGAAGCAACCCAAATGACCATTGTTGGTGGAACAGTTAAATAAATCATGCAATGGAACCATCTATGATAATGAAAACAAATGAAATAGGGCTAGTGCATTTACATGGATGGATATGAAGTATGTATAAATGGAGTGAAAATAGAAGTCACCAAAAATGCACTCAATATGGTTCTGTTGATCAAAGTTCAAAACACGCAAAACAAAACAGTATGTCACTTAAGGACACTCACACACTCATAAAATCATATTTAAAAAGAAAAGAAGTGATAAACACTAAATTCGAGATTGTGCTCATCCCATTGTAGACGAGAAGGCTGCAGTAGAAGGGGGCAGGTCCTCCTCCACATGTGTCATGTGTCGTGTAACAGTGGTATATTCTACCTCTGAAGCTGACTGGTAGGGCCATAGGTGTGTGTTGCACACATGTTTTCACTGTATTGTGTAAAGTATCTTCAAATGCACTTGGGATGCCTTTACTAGAGCTTTCATAAGTATGACTGATCTTTTCAGGATTTAATCTCTCAGGCATCATGAGCCTGTCAGATACAGCAAACAAATTCTTCTTGGGGGAGATTTTGGCCAATCATTTCCATGGTGAATAAAGGCAGGGCTTCATGCGAAGGCCAAGTTGGCCATATTGTATTTGCAAGCTCTCCTTGTGATGTGCTGGCCGAGCTGCACAGGACTCATCTGCTTTCTGTGGGCAGCTGCTCAAGTAGAGACATGCTCAGCTGCCTTTCCTTGGGCAGCCCAGCCAGAAACTGTTAACCTGAATCCTGGGACACTGGTTTCTAGGAGGAGCACAGCGCAACCAACTCCTTGAGCAGTGGAGCTGTGACATGGACAAGGAAATTCAGCCTGGATTATTTAGCCTTGGACTTCAACTCAGCATCACCAGCCCCTGTACAGCAGGTAGGAAGTACTCTGTATCAGAATTCCCAGGTGATTTCATTTCTGTTTGGTTTTGTTTTGATGATTCCACCATGTGTGTTCTTTTTGCAGAGTCTTAAACGTAAAGACATGTACTGTGAAGAATCTTAAAATCAGCTCTAATTCTGTCTCCCAGAAATCGTGGTGTTTTTCCCTCTGGGGTGTGTTCTTGAATGTCTATGTATAAATGTATGTAGTGTTCATGCTCTTCAAAACTTGGACCATAGAGTTTGTTGGGAAATGTCTGGCAGAGATGAGGGTGGGGTAAATGGTAGACCAGGCACAGGAAGGGTCTACTGAAGGAAGAAGGGATAGTCTTGTTTGTCTCAACTCTTGGCACTAGGGACAGAAACTCTCAGTTGCAATCGGAACCCCTCCATAAAGGGCCTCAAGTGGCAGGTGGCAGTTTTGACGTAGTAGTCTCGTCTGTAAAGTGGGGATTAGAAATAATAGCTATGTTGAAGCTTGTTGTTAGGATTAAGTGAGTTAATACATGTAACAGACCCTAGCCATTGACTGTTGTCACTCACTGCACATGGAATGAATGACTGGCAAACAGTGGACAAAAGCTAAATATTTTTGAGCGAAGGATGGTCATAGTCTAAACTGTGCTAACAATGTATTGTTTGATGAGAAAATCAACTTGCTGAACAGGATATACAATATGATTTCATTTTGTGTTTGTGGAGAAAGGTGTTTGGGAGACTTCCTTTCCCTTTTGCTGAAGGAACTTCTCCTTTACCTTTCATTTCATTCCCAAAACCTACAATGACACTTCAGAAAAGCTGGTCAGCAGGATGAGACTGGTAAATTCAAACAGTGAAGAGAGTCCCCAGACCTCCATGGCTTTCGACCACGAAGGCTTCTCAGTTGTTGCCTACAGGACAGTCCATCACAGCCATAGCCTTGGTGTCTCAGGTCATTGTCAATTCAGGGGCCACTGTCTTGGCAGAGGAAAAAGAGAGATGGCAGGATTGCAGGGTGTCACCTCTGCTCACAGTATACTGGTCAAGGCAAGTTAGATGGCGAGAGCCAAGTTGAAGGGAGTAGGGTTGAGGAGAGATTCACACACGTGCGCACACACACACACACACACACACACACACACAGAGTGTAACACTTCTGCATATGACGGCCCAGGAGGAAGGGACAGCAAACGCGTGAACCTGTAATCCACCAGGGACATGCTGAATTTTTTCGATTAGGTATAACAGAAACTTTTTTGTTTTCCCCCTTCAGAAAATTCTCCTTTCAGAGGATCAGAGAGTGGACTATGTCCAAGTGGATGAGCAGAAGACACAAGCTCTTCAGAGCACAAAGCAGGAGTGGACGGATGAGAGGCAGTCCAAAGCGTGACAGGGTTGGGCTGCAGGTGGGAGGCGGGGCTCTCTTTGAGTTTTTCCGCTGTGGAAGCCCACTGATGCTCAACACAGGTCAAGACACAGAGAGTCTTGACAAGACCCTCTGGGAGAGAGGACCCATTTGTACACACTGACTGGGGAGGAGCAGGAAGTGGTCTCCTCCCAGAGGGGCTCTCAGGGGGGCCAGCCCCTGCCCTGACCCCCACCAATCACAGCATTTCTGGTCACAGCCACATGTGCCTCTGCTGAGCCTCAGACCAATGTGGTGTTGGCTCCACAGTCACGAGCAGCAGAGAGAGAGGATTCCACAGCCATGGACTGGGATGTAGAAAACTCCATTTGGACAGGGTGGGAACAATCCAAACAGAAGTTGGGTTAAACATCTCCAATGGAGCATTTGAAGTGCACATTAGAGCCAGTATCGCTGCCCAAAAGATGACATCATTTGCTTCCAACGCTTGAACTTTTGATCTCTCTCCTGTGCTTCCATTGGAATAATAAATTATCATAGGAGACATGCACCTGGACACTGTCTTGCCCCCACCAGAAGACACAGTGCAAGAGACCAAGCCTGGGGATGGTGACAGAATATGTACTCCTTACTCCAAAGAATCCAGCAGACAAGTATTTCTATCCTCCAGAGAAAGACAACACAAGTGACGGGGCATTGAGTCCCAGGCTCCATGATGAACAAGATCACATGACACTGGTGGCTCTAAGAACATGGTGCTTAAGCAGCCACCCATGGCTGGGTGTCCCGTTGCTGTTGGCCTTTTCCCAGTGTTCTTTCACATTCATCATCTCATCTCTTCCCCTAAAAGATCTCAGAAGTTAGTCTTGGCAGAGATCATTGCTCCAGCTTTGAGGGAAAAGATGCTAAGAACTGGAGGAGGGAACACTTTGCCCAAGATGAATCATGCCAAGAGAGCTAGTCAGGCTTCTTCTGCTGTCTCTCGCTGCCTCAATCAGGGTAACTTTGGAGACTGGTGGGAAATACATGCAAACATGGGATGGCTCATTGTCCCCTCTCCTTTTCATAGGATTTTGAGCAGGTGCTTTTTATAATTGAAAGGTATGCATGTCAAACCAGGGTTTCTTCGTGTGGTGTTCAAACAGGGCACTCGAACATAATCAGCAGTTACCATCAGAGATACCTCCTGAAAATCAGTATGAAGTCCATTTTGGTTCACATGGTCCCCTTGGCAGTGCATTTCCTGTGAGCCACCCTGGGGAAGACTATCCCTGATCATCCTGTGCTGGACTCAAGCTTTCAAGTGATAGTTATGATCAGAAAAAAACAAACCCAGCCAGCTCCAGTATCAGGGGTCTTGCCTAACTTTCCCCTTCTGCTTTACTGGTGACTTGGTCCTGAGAGGGCAAATGTTCCCACTGTGCAACGAGGGCACCTTGTCACCCCTTCCTTTATGAGACACTGGGGTTCCAGGGAGAGGTACAGAAAAAAGGCTCAATTGAGCACAGGGTTTTACTTAATGCCCTTCCTGATTGTTCTGAGCATCTGCAGCTGGAAGACAAATTTGAACAACTGGGTAATAAATAGAGACTGTTATCCTGTCCTGCCACTGTGTCGTACACATGGGGGTGGAGGAAGTAGGCAGGCAGGTCTATGACAGTCAGCATTGGTCAGGGCAGTTGTAGGCTTTGCTACAGGGTTTCAAACTGCTCCAAACATAAGTGCAAAAATTTGTTTTTTCAGACCACAAAAGAAGTAATTTTAATGTTCAAAATGATAGGATCTCGTGACATCATTTTCTTCCCAGAGCAAGATGGGGGAAATTGCCAAGTTATTTAATTAAGTTGAGTATTTAGTAAGTCTGGATGGAGCCACAAGAGGGCTCCTGGACCCCATGGCCTGCTCCTCAGCCAGAGCCTGTTAAGGAGCTGCCTTCTTTGTGTGTGACTTGCAAAGAGTCACAGAGCCTCAGGCAAGAATCCAGGGGTACAGACACCTAGTTCCCATAGATGGTGGCTTCCTCATGTGTGGGCCACCTGTGTTTAGATCACTGCCTGACAAAGGCCAGTGCAGAAAAAATTGTACGTCTGAGAATCAAGAACCTAACCACATTGAAGATAGATTGGAAAAGTAAATGCAGCTGAAATTATGTCAGCAGTGAAATGTCATCCAATTGACCAAAAAAGAAATATTTTTCTATAAAACGTTTCCAGGGACATGTTTACTGCACTAAGCAACTTGAGTGGTGTGACTTTTTTGGAAGTGATTTGGGGTTTTACAAATATCACTTCACCCTCATTTTCAGGGTGTATGCGTTTATGTCTTGCTTTGATAAAACTGCTAATGGATGGCTACACAAAAACATAACAATTCATGGACCCAAAATACACGTAGTTTTTGAGCTGACTGCAGCATATGCTCCTGAGAAAGGCACCATAAATCACATCAATGGATGCTAGCCAGATCTTGTTTTCTGGTAGAGATAATCCACATGTAATAAAGAGCTATGATTCTGATGGGCTTGGAGGGATTTTCTTTTAAAAAAGAAATAATCTCTGACACCACTCCAACACAAGTGCACATGGCGTGTCTGTACACTGTGCATAGTACACCTTTCTAGAAAATTTGGGCGTCAACATAAAAGGGAAAAGGCATCAATTAATCCTCCATTGTTTTCTGTAGTTCCTTTTTGCTTCGTTTCCTTCCGTCTCATTTCATTAGGAAATACCTTAAGGTCAGGGGTTGTGTCATGCCAAAAGGGGGACTGAAGGTTTTCATGCCTGCAACTCCCTAAATACACAAGCCCAGAACGTTGGGAGTTAAACTTTCCATGGGGAGGAGGAACTTGAGGCCCAGCACATAGCCCAGCTCTAAGGGCATCGAGTGACCCTGGAGACTGACTGTCCAGGCCACTTCATGCAGTAAGCAGCAGCTGAATTGTGGAGTTTAGGTGCCACGGGAGACTGAAGGCACCCTTCAGGCCTGGCTTTCCCCTCTCAAGACCTCATGCTCAGCTCCTGTTCAAACCACGTTTGTATCTGCAATCATGCTGATTTTTAAAAATTCACTGCTTTTACTATTTCATTTCTGGCATTAATAAAAGTTATGAGGAAGAATCATGACCTAAGCGTTCTCTTATTTGTTTTAAGTAATGACCTCTGATAAAAACTCAGAACACATTTTGAAGGCTGAGTGTTGAAAACAGACATTCCTGCTGTTTTCAAGTACAACAGGCCTAACCTGACTCACATGGAATGCCCCACATCCATGTTACTTTGCTGCAAGCTGTTCAGCAGGTGGCTGGAACAAGCACTACATCTGATCAGCTAAACCACGTCTTTTTTGAGGTCAGAAACTAGCTTCCGTAGTTGACAGTAAAATCATTGGCCCTGCCAGATACCACAGATAAGGTGACCTTCGCTACTGACATTAAAAGGCAACAGCACCCAGCCTGCCGCCCCACAGCAGGGGTCTGTTGTGCTCTCACCTCTCTTTTCCCCATGGTTGATGCTCCCAGTTGCCCTGGGTGCTGGGTCAGCAGCATCTCTATGCCATGATGTAAGGCAGAGACAACCAGAGTAGCCGGCGCTCGGGTTTGGGGGAACCAGGCCAAAGGCACAAGACCCTACAGTCAAGTGGATTCCTGGTGCTGAGAGAAAGGAGAAGCCACGTGAACTTCCTCACCCTCCGTGGTCAAGGACCAGGCAGATTACTGCAAATGGCTAACCTGAGAAGCAAGGGCCAGGAAACCTAACCTGAAGGTCTCTGAGCCCCAGGCCCCTTGAGCTCTGGCCCCCTTACTCCACCAGGAACCTCCCTAAGTTTCCAGTTTCTACTTTATTTTCTTTGATCTTAAATTGCACTAATTATTATTTCTTTTTTTTTTCAGTTCTACCAGTTTATTGCTACCAACCCATCTCCCTCCACCCTCATGCACACAGTCATGTAATCCCATGGACTTCAGCCCACCAGACTCCTCTGTCCATGGATTTTTCCAGGCAACAATACTGGAGTGGGTTGCCATTTCCTTCTCCATAATTATTATTTCTTTATTTTAATTGTGCCTTTTTTTTCTCATTAAACTTTTTTTAATGGGTCTCAAATTCTGTGACAGATTTTTGGTCAAGTTGTTTTCATTAAAAAGTACTGATTTTAAAAATTAATAACTTACAGTGCCACACACAAAACATATGGTCCACAAAAACATTCTCCTTTCCTTTTGAAGGTTTTACGATGCATTGTTATCATTAACCAGTCTTTTACTATTAAACTTAAATGGCCAATTGAGACAAACAGTTCTGAGACCATTCTTCCACCACTGATTAAGACTGGGGTGGGGGTGTTGGGCATAATATTCATTTAGTGTTCTGAGCTTTCTGGCAGACTTGGTGACCTTGCCAGCTCCAGCTGCCTTCTTGTCCACTGCCTTGATGACACCCACAGCGACTGTCTCATGTCATGCACAGCAAAACGGCCCACGGGAGGATAATCAGAGAAGCTCTCGACACACATGGGCTTGCCAGGAACCATATCAACAGTGGCAGCATCACCAGATTTCAAGAATTTAAGGCCATCTTCCAGATTTTTCCCAGAATGACGATCACTCTTCTCCTTCAGCTCAGCAAACTTGCAAGCGATGTGAGCTGTGTGACAATCCAGCACAGGTGCACATCCAGCACTGATTTGGCCTGGATGGTTCAAAATAATCACCTGAGCTGTGAAGCCAGCAGCTTCCATGGGTGGATCATTTTTGCTGTCTCCAGCCACATTGCCACGATGGACATCTTTGACAGACACGTTCTTGACATTGAAGCCCACATTGTCCTCAGGAAGGGCTTCACTCAATGCTTCATGGTGCATTTCTACAAACTTCACTTCAGTTGTTACATTAACTGGAGCAAAGGTGACCACCACGCCAGGTTTGAGAACACCAGTCTCCACACGACCCACAGGGACAGTACCAATACCACCAATTTTGTAGACATCCTGGAGAGGCAAACGCAAGGGTTTGTCAGTTGGACGAGTTGGTGGCAGGATGCAATCCAGAGCTTCAAGCAGGGTGGTTCCACTGGCATTGCCGTCCTTACGGGTGACTTTCCATCCCTTGAACCATGGCATGTTAGCACTGGGCTCCAGCATGTTGTCACCATTCCAGCCAGAAATTGGCACAAATTCTACTGTGTTGGGGTTGTAGCCAGTTTTCTTAATGTAGGTGCTGACTTCCTTAACAATTTCCTCGTATCTCTTCTGGCTATAGGGTGGCTCAGTGGAATCCATTTTGTTAACTCCAACAATTAGTTGTTTCACACCCAGAGTGTAAGCCAGAAGGGCATGCTCACTGGTCTGCCTGTTCTTGGAGATACCAGCTTCAAATTCACCAACACCAGCAGCAACAATGAGGACAGCACAGTCAGCCTGGGATGTGCCTGTAATCATGTTTTTGATGAAGTCTATGTGTCCTGGGGCATCAATGATGGTAACATAGTACTTGCTGGTCTCAAATTTCCACAGGGAGATATCAATGGTGATACCACACTCATGTTCAGCTTTCAGTTTGTCCAAGACCCAGGCGTATTTGAAGGAGCCCTTTCCCATTTCGGCAGCCTCCTTCTCGAACTTCTCAATTGTTCTCTTGTCGATCCCGTCACATTTATAGATCAGATGGCCAGTCGTGGTAGACTTCCCTGAATCTACGTGCCCAATGACAATGATGCTGATGTGGGGCTTCTCCTTTCCCATTTTGGCTTAGGTTTAACGGTGGTTTTCATGACACCTGTGTCCTGGCGGCAAACCCATTGCGAAAAAGGTGGCATTTGTTTTTATAAATTTAGTTTTTATTTTCTGAGAAAGAGTGGCACTGTGCAGTGACACTGCAACCTGGAGCAGGGAGTCCGATGGGAGAGAGCAGAGCTGAGACAGAGACCCCTCCCACATGGGCACCTCAGTGACAGCAGATGGGGCACTGGAGAGCCTAAGGGACAGGGTGGCCTTTCCGATCAAGGCTGGTCAAGAGAACTACATGATGCAGATCGTGAACCCAACATGGGACCAAAGCCATGCCTCCTGCAGTGGAAGCCTGGAGTCCTGACCACTGGACCACCAGGGAATTCCCTGTGTTCCAGAGTCATTAAAAAGAAATAGAGAAATAAACATTTAGGTCAATGTTTCTAACTTTTGGAATATATTAATATTTTCAGTAAATAACCTTTAATGGAAACAATTACATACATGAATTCCACTGAATCATTAACCAAAGTAATGAAAATATGGTCAACAACTGGCAGAGTCCCTGGTGCTAGGAAAGTTTCAGGGCAGAAGGAGAAGAGGATGTCAGAGGATGAGACGGCTGGATGGCATCAGAGATGCAATGAACATGAGCTTGGGCACACTCTGGGGGACCGTGAGGGAAAGAGAGGCCTGGCAAGCTGCAGTCCACGGGATTGCAAAGAGTCAGACACGACTGGGCACTTGAACATCAAAAACAGCTGTCCAAGCGACGTTCTTCCCAATCAGTTTCCTCAGTAATAAAACTGATATTTACGTTGAAACCCATGTCAAGTGGGATGCGTCAAAGGCTGCAGATGCTTAGCTGGACCGCTTTGAAAGGAGTGGGAAAGGACTTAGAGCTGGTGTGAGTGGATGGTGTCAGTGAACTTGTAGAGGAAATGATTCAGGTCGCCCAGTTTATAAAGCCACACACTTTATTTGAGGCTTTCGAAAGACAGGTGGCGCTAGTGGTAAAGAATCTGCCTGCCAACACAAGAAATGCAACAGACAACAGATTCAGTCCCTGGGTGGGCAAATCCCCCGGAGAAGGAAATGGGAACCCACTCCAGTATTCTTTCCTGGAAAATCCCATGGATGGAGGTGCTAGGTGGGGTCCAGTTCATTGGTAGCAAGTGTCAGACACGATTTAGCC
>JAGTXW010000036.1:96064-115780 GCA_020226075.1 Hydropotes inermis
TATGCCAGTCCCAATCAGGAGGGGAGCTATGGCAGCTCGTCTTTTTCTGTGGGAAAGTTTCCCTTGGGGTAGACTACTTATTCTACCTCTTCTTCTTTGAGGAATGTTAGACCCGGGGTCAGGAAGACCAAGATGCAATGTCCAGGGGAGTCAAGGGGGAGATATGAATATGCATAGGTCCCACAGAGAATGAAAATTCCCGGGTTGGTGCAATTATTTGTGCTGTTTCAGAGAACCCAAGTGGAAACATATATATATATATGTTTTAAGAAACTTGTATCATGCACAAAACTCTTCTACTTGCCACAACCCTTTTTCACACTTTCTGTATTCATCACTTTATTTGTCCATTCATAGAACAGTCATCTATAAGCCATACCTCCTTTTTCTCTTAATAAAATGTAATTCCATTTCTTACACCTTTTTTACTGAAAACACACATCTTACTTTCTTTCAGAAAATATGAACTGTTGTTTAGCTCATTTATAAATTAACCTGAGCAATATTATCCAGAGACAGACGTACACTGAGACATACATATATATCCAGAGATCTCACAGTTTTCTGCTTTAAGATTTAAAAGGTCTCTTTGCCCTTTTTTTTTTTTTCGCTTGAAGTTGTACTAATCTGTCTAAGGCTGACATCTCAGGCAAAGTGGCTTGTCTATTTCAATAATGTGATAAGAGTTAACTACAGGTTTCTGCCTAGGCATGTTTCTGTTATATCAGGGTTGGAGCTGTTGGGTCAGGAACAGCTGTAGGTTGAATAGTGTCCAGGTCATTCAGTGTCTTCAGAGGTTGTCGCTGGGTGAATTTTAAGGAGGTAGGCCTTGTGAGAGAGACCTGATAGGGGTCAGTTAAGGAGGGCAGCACAGGATTAGAAGTGACCCATTTTAGGCGAGAGAGGTGTACCCAGGAGGTGACCTTCTTGAGTTTAGCTACAGTTGGGGTAAGCAGGATGATTTTGAATGGTCCCTGCCACTTTGGGTTTAGGTCACCCTGGGGATTATCTGACAGATAGACCATGTCCTCAATTTGTAAACGGG
The DNA here is from genome assembly GCA_020226075.1 of Hydropotes inermis. Classification (NCBI taxonomy): domain Eukaryota; kingdom Metazoa; phylum Chordata; class Mammalia; order Artiodactyla; family Cervidae; genus Hydropotes; species Hydropotes inermis. Next base: position 97,110 of record JAGTXW010000036.1, read on the forward strand.
GCAAGAGGGCTTGGGGGTCAGAGGCAGTCAGGTTGTGGTTGATGAATTTCCAGAAGGCATTGTGGAGTTCCACCAGCAGAGGGGAGTGTAGGAAGCTTCGTATGGGAGGAGGTTCAGGGGGCAGTCCAGGAGGGGGCATGGGCCTTCCCTACATCACCTCAAAGGGGCTTAGCCCCAGGGGCTTTCTGGACAAAGCCTTCACTTTGAGGAGAACAATTGGCAAAAGTTTAGTCCAATCCAGATGTACCTCGAGGGTTAATTTGGTAAGAGTTTCTTTGATTATTCTATTCATCCTTTCTACCTTTCCTGAGGACTGGGGACGATATGGAATGTGAAATTGCCAGGGAATCTGTAAGAGTTGGACAAGTTGTTGGGTGACCTTGGATGTAAATTCCGGGCCATTATCAGACTGTAGGGATGAAGGCAGGCCAAACCTGGGGATAATTTCTGTGAGGAGGATTTGGGCCACAGTGTGGGCTCTTTTGTTGGTAGTGGGAAATGCTTCTACCCATCCTGAAAAAGTGTCCACAAGGACCAGGAGGCATCTGAATCTCCGAACTGGAGGCATATGAGTGAAGTCTATCTGCCAATCCTGTGCTGGGATCCTGCCTCGCATTTGATGAGTTGGAAAGGAGGTATGTTTAAGGTTGGAATTGGGATTAATGCATTGACATGTTTGACAGGAGCGGGTGAAAGTGAACATGAAAGTGAAGTCTCTCAGTTGTGTCCAACTCTTAGCGACCCCATGGACTGCAGCCCACCATGCTCCTCTGTCTGTGGGATTTTCCAGGCAAGAGTACTGGAGTGGGGTGCCAGGAGCGGGTAAGGTTATCTAAATATTGTTTGTCAGCATCGGATATGGGGAAGTGGTTATGGAGGAACTGTTGGAGTGTCTTGGACGAGGGATGAAAGAGTGAGTGTAGATAAGAGAAGATTTTTCTAGTGATGGGAGGGTTGAATGGAGTCAGAGCTAAGGTGAAAGAGGACTCGAGGGAGGGATGGGACAGGGCTATCTCTTTTGCCTTCTGATCTGCAGCATTGTTGTAGGCTGATATGAGACTTCTCTTTTGATGTCCCCTACAGTGGAGGATGGCGGCTTTGTTTGGTAAAAGTGCTGCTTCTAGAAGTTTGTGGATCAGGTCTGAATTAATAATGGGGGATCCCTTTTGGGTTAGGAAACCTCTCTCTCTCCATATTAGGATGTTTGAATGAAGTACATTATAGGCATATTTGGAGTCTGTGTGGATGTTAACCCACATTTTAGATTTTTAGCCAAAGTGAAAGCTCTGGTGAGAGCTATCAGTTCTGCCTGTTGGGAGGTGGTGTGAGGTGGGTGGCAGAGGTGAAGCTTCAATTGTCTGGGTCTCGTAATTGTGGCAAAGGTCCCCCTGGATGATGGCATATCCTGCTGCGAAGGGTGGAGATTTTTGAGAGCTGCCATCAATGAACTAGTGTGGGGTGTCTGGGTCTAGGATGGGCTGATCTGTTAAATGTTTAAAGGGGGTTGGGGTAAGATCTACTGTTAGACTGCAGCTGTGTAGGAGAGGGTCTTTTGTAGAGGACGTGGGTAATAAGCTGGTGGGGTTAAGGGGAGAGCAGGGGGAGAATGAGAGCTGAGGGTCGAGGAGAAAGGCATGTAGGACCTGTACCCTGGAAGGGGGAAGGGAGAGGAAAGCCCGATGTGACAGCAAGTCTCGGAAGGTGTGTGGAGTACAGACTGTTAAAGGGGGCATGTCTAGAGAGTTTATTTGCTTAGGGTGTGAGGGCTGCAATAGCAGCCATGGCTTGTATGTAGGGAGGCCACCCCTTGGTCACCATGTCAAGCTGTTTTGACAGATAGGCTATGGGAGCCCAGGTGTCTCCAGCCCACTGACATAGAACTCCCAGGGTCTGTCCTTGGTTGGAATGGGCAAAGAGAAAGAATGGTCTGATGTGATCTGGCAAGTGGAGAATTGGCACTCGGAGGAGGCTCTGGGTGAGCTGGCGAATTGGATTGGCCTGCGAAGAAGGGTTAAAGAGGGGCTCATCTAGACATCTTTTAGTTGCTTCATAGAGCAGCTTTGCAGTGAGGGAAAAGTTAGGCATCCAGATACAGAAAAAGTTTAGGAGGCCAAGGATAGACAGGAGTTCTCTTTTTGTTTTTGGAAGTAGACAGTTAATTAAGGCCTGGATTCTATCTTGGGGAATAGTTTTTTTATTGGTGGGATATGGAGAGCCCCAAGTAGGTGACATTTGTCTGTACTACTTGGGCCTTGGATCAGGACACCCAATAACCCCAAGATCCCAGGGAGTTCAGCAGTATGTTGGAGACAGAGTTTTGGGGTTGGGCTACAAAGGAGGAGGTCATCTACGTATTGGAGGAGATGACTTGGGGCTAGGTCGAGTGTCTGTAGATCCTTTTGTAAAGCCTGTCCAAAAAAGTGGGGGCTGTCTCTGAACCCCTGGGGGAGAACTGTCCATGTTAGTTGTTGGGAAATATGAGTCTCGGGGTCTTGCCAGGTGAAGGCGAAAAAGGGTTGGGAGAGGGGGTGGAGGGGGATGGTGAAAAAGGTGTCTTTGAGATCTAATACTGTGAAGTGGGTTGCAGTTGGGGGTATGGCAGACAGAAGGGTGTAAGGGTTAGGGACTACTGGGAATTTCGGCATAATAGCCTCATTTATTTTTCTCAGGTCCCGGACCAGTCTCCAAGAGTTTGGTCCCTTCCTTTCTGCCAGAATAGGGGTGTTGTGTGGTGATTGGGTAGGAATTAAGATAGAGGCCTGAAGAAGATGGTCTATGGTAGGCTTAAGTCCCTTGCGGGCCTCTGGGGTGAGAGAGTACTGTTGTTGGGTGATTATATTCGAGGAGTCTTTTAGGGTAATGAGGACTGTGGGATGATGTTTGGCTATGGACAGGTGATCAGTGTTCCAGATTTGGGGGTCTAAGGCGGGTAGATCCAAGGGAAGGTCAGGGGTGAAGGATAGGGATGGTCCAGGTGCCATCTGTATGCAGAATACAGAGACTGTATCAAGGTGGGGTATGGTAATAAAGACTCCCAATTTGGATAACAGATCTTTCTCTAGGAGTGTCATTGGGCACTTAGGCATTATGAGGAATGAGTGTATGAGGGTCAATTTTCCAAATTGACAGAGTAATGGAGGGCTGATTTTTGGCCTTGGGGGAACTCCAGAAACCCCCTTGATTGTGAGTTCTCCGTCTTGAGTTAGGCCAGAGTAGGAAGTTAAGAGTGAAAAAGTGGTTCCAGTGTCTGCTATAAAGAAGGTCTTTTTTCCAGCCACTACCCTGTCTACCCTAAGTTCTGAGCTCGTGTCCAGGACATGGGCTGGGGGGCTGGAACCTGGGTCCCATCATTGGAATAACTCTTGTAGTGTAGGGCATCTCTGTGGACATTGCATTCTCCAGGTCTGAGAGGTGAGGACCTCTCTAGGGGCATCAGGGAGTCCCTGGAGACAGTCCATCTTCCAGTGTCTTCAATAGCCACAGGTTGGGCATGCTTTTGTGGGGAGCCACGGGTTTGGGCATGCCTTTGTCCAGTGTCCTGACTGGTTGCATCAGAAGCAGGGTCTGGGGGGTGGGTCTTAAGTCCCAGTCTGGGAAGACTTGGGCCGGACTGATCTCTTCCCTTAATTGCTGCCGCCAAAAGGGCATATTTAGCTTTGCTCTCATGGTCTTTTTCTCTCTTAGCCTCCTCCTCTATATTATTGAACACCTTGAAAGCTACTTCTAGAAGGTCTCTTTGGGGGGTCTCAGGGCCCTTCTCTAGTTGTCGAAGCTTGTGTCTAATGTCAGGGGTGGACTGGTTGATGAATTGAACATGAAGATAGAGTAACCCAGCAGGGGTGGTGATATCTAGGTTGGTATATTTTTGGACTGCCTCTATGAGGCGTGCCAAGAATAAGGCTGGATTTTCATCTGCCCCTTGGGTGATTTCTCTGACTTTATCATAACTGACATGGATATGAATATTTTTCTGCATTCCTTCTAGAAGGCAAGTAATCATATGATTGAGTCTCTTGATACCTGGGTCATTGGGCTGGTAAGTCCAGTGGGGATATAATTGAGGCACCGCCTCATCAGCAACTGGGCTATCCCAGTCTTGGTTATGTAAGTGATCAGCATGGGCTTTTGCTGCTGCCAAATACAGTCTTTTTCATCTGGGGTGAGAGTGGCATTTAGGATATAATATATGTCACTCCGTGTGAGGTTATAGGCCTGGGAGAGTCTCAGGAATTCTTTTCTGTATCTGGTAGGATTTTCAGAAAATGATCCTAACTTTTCTATCTGGCTCATATCTGACAATGAAAATGGCACGTGGCCTCGGGTGGGGCGCTCTGGCCCTGCCACCTCTCTCAGGGGAAACATATGTTGGGTACGTGACTGTGTGGCAAGAGGGGAGGGAAGAGGGGAGAGGGGTCAGGGAGATGGGGTAGTGGGGTTGAGGGGGAGTCAGCAGAGGTTTTGGGGTCAGTAGGTGAATTGGATGAGGGGGAAGGAGAGGGTTGGCAGGCTGGCAGATAAGGAGGGGGCTCGTCTGCTGGATCAAATTCTGGGGGTGCAGAAGATTGTGACCGGCAGTTAGTTGAAGAAGAGCCCTTTTGTTTGGGAGGCAAGGTGCAGAGAAGGACCTCGTGGGTGGAGCAGTTCTTGCATAGGGAGGGCCTGCTCTGAAGGGCCCAAAAGTCTTGGGCATATGGGACCTCCGACCCTTTGCCATTCTGTTTGAGGAAGTTAGTGAGATCTGATAAAATACTGAAATTGAAAATCCCGAACTCAGGCCAGCAGTTTTGGTTGTCTAATCGGTATTGAGGCCAGATCTGTATACAGAGTTGTTTTAAGGGGTCAGCTTTGAGTTCAGTGAGAGAGAGAGTGGCTTGAGACGTTTGAGAAAACAGGCCAGAAGGGAATCCTTTGGGACAGAATGGCCAGCCCCCATCATTGAAAGGCAAGCAGAGGCTCCTATTGGGAGCTCAAGTCGTCATCTATATTTGCAGTAAGAGTTATGAGAAGAGAGCTCTGTGTTGAGGTGAAGTGTCTCCCACTATCACCTACCGAGTGGCCCTAGGCCGGGGGCCCCCGGGGCCTGGAGAGGACTAAGTTTTAGGGTGCCTCTAGAAAACTGTCTGAGTTGGATCTTACCTTAATTTAGGGGCCGCCTTGAATGGAGTGTTGCATGTAAAGTGGTCAAATGGCAAAAGGCCTCTGTCCTGGAGTTGGTCAGTCTCATGAAGAAGAAAGTGTAGATAAAACAGGAAGAGAGAGAGAGAGGCCAATATTCCTCGGAGTACGTGGAAAACCAATAAAGCCCTTACAGAAGACTTGTACTGCTCACGAAGTCACAGGGCATCCTCTCGAGAAGGCCTTGAAAGCCTGGGCAGGAAAGTGAGCTTGGCAGCCTTCCACGCTCCAAAGATGTGGCCATGGAGATGGAGAAGGAACCACAACCTCCTGGGTTTCAGCACCAAAAATGTAAGGTACAGAGTTAGAGTAGGCGAGGTTCAGAAAAAGAACGAGACTGGCACCCTACAGGAACAGATCACCTTTAATGAGGCGAGAAGGAGCAGCACTCAGATTAGCGAGCTGCTGCACTTATCTAAGAAAAGAGTAAGTATATATAGGCATGTATGTAGAAAGCTTCTGGGCCTGCTCTTCTCCAAGGTTTCCGGGAGTAATTATCTCTTAAATGGTTAGGGCAAGGAGTTCTGGAGATCGGCCAGAGGCTGGGCCAGCTTGGAGCTGGGTGTAATCAACCTAATGTCTATTTTTCTTGGGGTGAGAGAGGTCTTTGTTTTGCCTAGAATGGTGGGGAGTACCTGGAGAGGAGTTCTAACTCCAGGCTACCTTGAGCCATGCAACTTTCCTTCACTGATTTCTTAAATTCTTTCTTTCTTTCACCCCATCCAGTCTTATTTGGGGAATGTGGAAACATCATTGTGTCATGTGGGATCTTTTGTTACAGTGCACAGACACTCCAGTCGCGATGCCCAGGCTCAGTAGTTGCTTCACTGCATGCAGAAGCTTCGGTCCCCAACCAGAGATCGAAGCGATGTCCCCTGCATTGTGAGGCAGGTTCTTTTTTAAAAGATTCATTTGTTTGTTCATGTAATTTTGGCTGTGCTGGGTCCTTGCTGCTGCACACATGGGGTTTTTCTAGTTCTGGTTAGGGGGGGCTATGCTCTAGTTTCAGCAGATAAGCTTCTCATTACTGTAACTACTCTTGTTGCGGAGCACAGGCTTTAGGTGCTCCAGCTTCAGTAATTGCAGTTGGCAGACTCTAGAGCACAGGCTCAGCCGTTTTAGTGCTCGGGCTTAGTGGCCTTTCAGCTTGTGGGCTCTTCCCAGAGCAGGGATTGAACCCATGTTCCCTGCATTGGCAGGTAGAGTCTCAACCACTGGACAACCAGAGAAGTCCCTGATGAGCTGATATTGAAATTTATGTGAGAACAAAAGCCAAATGATAGCCTGAAGAATTGTGACTATGCACAAATAAAAAGACTAACACACCCCATTTTCACAGCTAATTCTACATGTCCAGTACTTGGGCTGTGGATCCATGGGACAGGACAGATAATCCAGAAGCATTTCCAACTTTTAAGTTTAATCAGGTCCCACTTGTTTACATTTGTTTTTATTTCGGTTACTCTAGGAGGTGGGTAATAGTGGATCTTGCTTTGATTTATGTCATAGAGTGTTCTGCCTGTGTTTTCCTCTAAGAGTTTTATAGTAGTTTCTAGTCTTCCATCTAGGTCTGTAATCCATTTTGAGTTTATCTTTGTGTGAGATGTTAGGAAGTGTTATAATTTTCAGGCTATATCTTCAGCTATTTCAGGCTATCATTCTTTTACATGTAGCTGTCCAGTTTCCCAGCACCATTTACTGAAGCGGCTGTCTTTGTTCCCTTGTACATTCTTGTGTCCTGTGTTAAAAATAAGGTACTGGGGTGGTCCCAGCATGGTGGAGGAATAGGACTTGGGAGACCACTTTCTCCACACAGATATATCAAAAGATCATTCAAATGCTGAAGAACTTCCACAAAACAACTTCTGAACACTGGCAGAGGACACCGGGAACTCAGAAAGGCAGCCAATTCTATTTGAAAAGAGGTAGGACAAAATATAACAGACAAAAAGAGAGGCAAAAGAGTTAGGGACAGAGACCCATCCTGGGGAAGCAGTTGTGAAGGAGGCGAAGTTTCCAAACAGCTGGAAACCCTCTCACTGGTGGGTCTGTGGGGAGTTTGGAATTTCAGAGGGCAACATAACCGGGAGAGAGGGGAAAAAAACAAACCACAAAATAGGGGCCTACCACAACTCCCAGTGGAGAACTATCCCAGATGCTTGCTTGTGGCACCAGCAAGCAGGGACTGGACAGGGAGGTGCAGGTTACATTCTCAGGGTAAGGACTGGGCCTGAACGCCCTGAGGACAATCTGAGGGAGCTAACATGAGATAGCAACCCAAACTGTGGGATAGCCAAAGAGAAAAAAAAAAGCAGAACTTCCCTGAGAAATTCTCTAACCTAATGTACAGCCTGGCCCACACACAGAACAAAGGAGTGAGAACCACAGAACAAAGGAGTGAGTGAATAACAAAGGAGAGCTGGCTGGATATGATCCAGCCCCTTGCCTGCAGGAGGCAGAGAGGCGAGATGGCATCCTCCACCAAACTGTGAGCAGGCTTCCAGTTGCTAACCACGTCTTCCTGGGATCCTGGATGGTTGACATCTGCCAGGAAGGTTACAGCCTGAGATCAGCTCCCCAGGGGAGGCACATGACATGCCTGAGAGGGTGCTCTTGTGGTGCACCTGGGAAACCAAGCAGCTGGGACCAGGGAGGTGATTAAGATGAATGGCCCACCTGAGACAGTGCACTCGCAAAGCACCTTGTCACCTGAGGTACTCAGACCTGGGAAGGGCACAAAACGCACGCCTAAACAAGTCTGTGCCCTTGTGCAGTACCCAAGAACCTGAACCTGAGCAGCTCAGGCCTGGGAAGTGCATGAAACACAGGGTCTGCTTTGCACAGTTCCCCTGCAGAGCAACCTGGATCCTGAGCAGTGTAGACTGGGAAAGCACATGTCGTGGAGAGCTGGGACAAACCCAGTGTGGTGCATACACTGCGAGCACTCCCCACACAGGCCAGTGATGTTTGTTTGCTGTGTTCTTCCCTCCCCTCAACACAACTGAACAAGTGAGCCTAAATAAGTGACCACCTTCGCCCCCTTGTGTCAGGGTGGAAATTAGACACTGAAGAGCCTTGCAAACAGAGGAAGCCAAAATAAACAAAAGAAGAGGGAACCACGCTGGAAGTGACAGGAGCAACAGATTAAAACCCTGTAGTTAGCATTGACTAAGCATTGAAAAGGGCCTGCAAACCTTGAGAAGAAGTGTAAGCTGAAACAAGGAACTATCTGAAAATAAACTGACCCCACATTGCCCTGAACAGCTCCAGAGAAATTCCTAGATATAGTTTTACTCTTCAGTTCAGTTCAATGCAGTTGCTCAGTTGTGTCCGATGTTTTGTGACCCAAAGAACCGCAGCACACCACGCATCCCTGTCCATCACCAACTCCTGGCATTTACCCAAACTCATGTCCATTGAGTAGATGATGCCATCCAACCATCTCATCCTCTGTCATCCCCTTCTCCTCCTCCCCTCAATCTTTCCCAGCATCAGGGTCTATTTAAATGACTCAGCTCTTCGCATCAGGTGGCCAAAGTATTGGAGTTTCAGCTTCAACATCAGTCCTTTCAATGAACACTCAGGACTGATCTCCTTTAGGATGGACTACTTGGATCTCCTTGCAGTCCAAGGGACTCTCAAGAGTCTTCTCTGACACCACAGTTCAAAAGCATCAATTCTTCAGCGTGCAGCTTTCTTTATAGTCCAACTATCACATCCATACATGACTACTGGAAAAACCATAGCCTTAACTGACAGACCTTTGCTGACAAAGTAATGTCTCTGCTTTTTAATTAGCTGTCCACGTTGGTCATAACTGTCCTTCCAATGAGTAAGCATCTTTTAATTTCATGGCTGCAATCACCATCTGCAGTGATTTTAGAGCCCCAAAAAATAAAGTCAGCCACTGTTTCCACTGTTTCCCTATCTATTTGCCATGAAGTGACGGGGCCTGAAGCCATGATCTTAGTTTTCTGAATGTTGAGCTTTCAGCCAACATTTTCACTCTCCTCTTTCACCTTCATCAAGAGGCTCTTTAGTTCTTCTTCACTTTCTGCCATAAGGGTGGTGTCATCTGCATATCTCAGGTTATTGATATTTCTCCCAGCAACCTTGATTTGAGTTTGTGCTTCCTGAAGCCCAGCATTTCTCATGATGTACTCTGCACATACATTAAACAGACAGGGTGACAATATACAGCCTTGATGTACTCCTTTTCTTATTTGGAACCAGTCTGTTGTTCCATGTCCAGTTCTAACTGTTGCTTCCTGACCTGCATACAGGTTTCTCAAGAGGCAGGTCAGGTGGTCTGGTATTCCCATCTCTTTCAGAATTTTCCACTGTTTGTTGTGATGCACACAGTCGAAAGGCTTTAGTGTAGTCAATAAAGCAGAAGTGGATGTTTTTCTGAAACTCTTTTTTTTCTTTTGATGATCCAACGGATGTTGGCAATTTGATCTCTGGTTCCTCTGCCTTTTCTAAATGTAGCTTGAACATCTGAAAGTTCACATTTCACAGACTGTTCAAGCCTCGGTTGGAGAATTTGGAGCATTACATTACTAGCATGTGAGAAAACTGCAATTGTGCGCCAGTTTAAGCATTATTTAGCATTGCCTTTCATTGGGATTGGAATGAAAACTGACCTTTTCCAGTCTGGTAGTCATGGCACAGTTTTCCAAATTTTTTGGAAAACTTTTTTTCAAATTTATTTGGAGATTTCCAAATTTGCTGCCATATTGAGTGCAGCACTTTCACAGCATCATCTTTTAGGATTAGAAATAGCTCAACTGGAATTCCATCACTTCCACTACCTTTGTTCTTAGTGATGCTTTCTAAGGCCCATTTGACTTCACATGCCAGGATGTCTGGCTCTAGGTGAGTGGTCACTCCTTCGTGGTTATCTGGGTCATTAATATCTTTTTTGTATAGTTCTTCTGTGTATTCTTGTTCTTAATATCTTTTGCTTCTGTTAGATGCATACAGCTTCTGTCCTTTATTGTGCCCATTACTGCATGAAATATTCCTTGGTATCTCTAATTTTCTTGAAGAGATCTCTAGTCTTTCCCATTCTATTGTTTTCTCCTACTTTTTAGCATTAATCACTGAAGAAGGGTTTCTTATATCTCCTTGTTATTCTTTGGAGCTCTGCATTCAAATGGGTACTATAGAGTTCCTTTTCACATTTGCCTTTAGCTTCTCTTCTTTTCTCAACTATTTGTAAGGCCTCCACAGTCAACCGTTTTGCCTTTTTGCATTTCTTTTTCTTGGGGATGGTCTTCATCACTGCCTCCTGTACAATGTCACAAACCTCTGTGCATAGATCTTCAGGCACTCTATCAGATATAATCCCTTGAATCTATTTGTCACTTCCACTGTATAATTGTAAGAGATTGGATTTAGGTCATACCTGAATGGTCTAGTAGTTTCCCTACTTTCTTCAATTTAAGTCTGAATTTGCAGTAAGGAGTTCATGAGCCACAGTCAGCTCCAAGTCTTGTTTTTGCTGATTGAATAGAGCTTCTCCATCACTGGCTACAATGAATATAGTCAATCTGATTTTGGTATTGACCATCTGGTGATGTCCATGTGTAGAGTCTTCTCCTGTGTTGTTGGAAGAGGGTGTTTGCTATGTGACCAGTGCATTCTCTTGGCAAAACTCTGTTAGCCTTTTCCCTGCTTCATTTTGTACTCCAAAGCCAAATTTGCCTGTTACTCCAGGTATCTCTTGACTTCCTACTTTTACATTCCAGTCCCCTATAATGAAGAAGGACATCTTTTTTGGGTGTTTGTCCTAGAAGGCCTTGTAGGTCTTCATAGAACTGTTCAACTTCAGTTTCTTCAGCATTACTGGTTGGGGCATGGTTATGTCATTACTGGTCATGAAGGTCCCTTAGGCCAGTCTTTCTGTAACTCTGCCCATTCAGGCACTTAGAGGGCTCCCATGCCTGGGGTCCTTCTCTTTCTTTCAGCACCTCAGGCACATATAGGGGCCCTCGTGGCCAGGGTCCTACTCTGTAGATTGGCACATCAGGTACTTAAAGGGGCACCCTGGGTAGGGTCCTACTCTGTAGTTCGGTGCACCAGGCGTTTGATGGGCCAGACTCTCTATTGTTCAGCTGTTTATGCTGGCGTGAGGGAGAGAGAGGCTATGGTTATGTGTCACTCAGCAGTATCTTGCTTTCATGGCTGCCTGGCTTTCCTCCACAGGGATTTCCCACCACAATCTCCTCCCTCACCCCCTTTATCCATCTGTCTGCAGTCAATGGCAGCCTTTGCCTTGGGATTGTTCTACAATCCTTAAATTCCAGCTCCCAGCTGCTATGCCTTCCAGGGGACCTGTGTCCCTGTCCAGGCTATCTATGGCGGCAGCAAGGATTGTCTAATTCTCATTCTACAGGCTGCCACATGGATCGGCTGCTTCAATCCCAGCCTTAAATGTCTCTCCTCTGACTCAGACAATTGCCCCGATGTGGCAGTCGGACCCCTGCTTCAGTTCCCCCGCCCGCTGAGGGCAGTCCTAGTCCTACCAACACTCCTGTTTCTCCCACTAGTTCCTTCTTCCTACCGAGTTTTGCAAGGTTTGATATATTCTTTCCCATTGGTCAAGTACTCCTGTCAGGTCTCTGCTGGTGTTCTGCGTGCACTTCTGTGTATCAAGGTATATTTCTGACGTATCCATGGAGAGAGATGTACTCCATGTCCACCTATTCCTCCGCCATCTTGTTCTCCTGCTTCTTTTTCATTTCTTGACAGTCTCTGCTGCCTAAATGGTTAGTTACCTCCATGGAGGCCTGGAATGGTGTCCAGCAAAAAATGTTCCATGAGTTACCGAATAAATAAAACTAATATAGCAAAATGTAAGAAAATATCCTTGTGAACTACGAGTGGGGAAGTACTTTCTAAACATTGTTTTAAGCCCATAGCAAATTAATATAAAGAATACACAAATATTTTTAATATCCTATGATCATCAACGAGATAAGTGCAATTGCGATTTGTAGAAGTGGGCAAAGCATACAAATAGGCTAATTATAGAAGAGAAAAACCCCAAAGGTCACAGGATACAGTAGGAGTGGAGATGGGTGCAGCCATAGCAGGGAGCAGCATGGCACCACTGACTCCCTTGAAGCCTTCACATCCCTGAACTGCAGCATTTCTGCTTCTGGGAAACTGTGAGCAGTCCCCTCAGTGGGGCTGTATGAGGGTGTCCTCACAGTGTCATCTGTGGAGGCGGGAGTCAGAGCCACCTAGAGGTCACACTGACTCTCCTTCTGCCCTAATGTCAGACCCTCAGGTGGGTCTGCTTAATTCATGAGTTTCCACTTCTCTATGGATGGCAGCAGAAGTCAACACGCTAGACCCTTTCTCAGTACCTTCTTTGGGCTTTCCTCCCACATGTCTTACCAGAGTGTCCACACCTACTCTACATACCCATGTGAATCTCGTTCTGCCCTGACATGGTTTTTCTCCAGGGATGATGGGGAAAACCTATTAATATCTGTTAAATCTATAACTAAAACTGTAACAAAGTCGGCTCACACATCCCCCTTTGCAGCACCCACAGGGAGACTGGGACAGAGAGCTCATTTAGTCTTCTGTAAGCAACTGCGAGGCTTTACTTCCCACTTGGTTTTCGTACAGGATCCCTAGCCCAGCTCCACACTGACCTTTACTCGGAGAAGCTGGCCTGCTCTCCTCTCATCATGTTGACTTTATTTATATATTTTTGCCTGTGTTTAGTGTTTGTTGATGCACACGGGCTTTCTCTGGTTGTGGCCAGTGGCATCTACACTCTAGTTGCTGTGCACAGGCTTCTCACAGTTCTTTTCTTATTTTAAAACATAGGCTTTAGAGCACATTCTCAGTAGTTGTGGGGCATGGGCTCAGTTGTCTCATGGCATGTTGATTCTTCCCAGACCAGGCATCAAAGCAGTGTCCTTTGCACTGACATGCGGATTCCCGTCATATGAGCGCCCAGGGAAGTCCTCCTCATGTTTTAGCTGGCTCTATCCTGAACTGTTTCCACTTCTCTAACCTCTGCTTTCTCCTTGATTAAAAGTTTGTGTGTATATGTGTGTGTGAGCTCAATCGTATCTGACACTTTGCGACCCATGAATTCAACCCAGCTTGGGTCTTCCGTCCATGGGATTTTACAGGCAAGAATACTTGAGTGGTTCCCCATTTCCTTCTCCAGGGGATCTTCCCCACCCAGGGATTGATCCTGTGTCTGTTGCATCTCTTACATTGGCAGATGAATCCTTTACCACTAGCACCACATTTCTTTTGAAAGCCTGAAAGAAAGTGTGTGGCTTTCCAAATTGGACCACCTGAATCATTTCTCCTACAAGGAGTTCATTGACACCACCCACTCACGCCTGCTGCATGTCCCTTATGACTCCTTTTTTTAATATAAATTTATTTATTTTAATTGGAGGCTAATTACTTTACAATATTCTAGTGGTTTTGCCATACATTGACATGAATCAGCCATGGGTGTACATGTGTTCCCCATCCTGAACCCCCCTCCCACCTCCCTTCCCTTCCCATCCCTCTGGGTCATCCCAGTGCACCAGCCCCGAGCACCCTGTGTCATGCATCAAACCTGGACTGGCGATTTGTTTCACATATGATAATATACATGTTTCAATGCCATTCTCCCAAACCATCCCACCCTCGCCCTCTCCCACAGAGTCAAAAAGACTGTTCTATGCATCTGTGTCTCTTTTGCTGTCTCGCATATAGGGTCATCATTATCATCTCTCTAAATTCCATATATATGCGTTAGTATACTGTATTGGTGTTTTTCTTTCTGGCTTACTTCACTCTATAATTGGCTCTAGTTTCATCCACCTCATTAGAACTGATTCAAATGCATTCTTATTAATGGCTGAGTAACATTCCTTTCTGTATATGTACCACAGCTTTCTTATCCATTCGTCTGCAGGTGGACATCTAGGTTGCTTCCACGTCCTGGCTATTATAAACAGTGCTGCGAGGAATACTCGGGTACATGTGTCTCTTTCAATTCTGGTTTCCTTGAGCGTGTACACCCAGCAGTGAGATTGCTGGGTCATACGGCAGTTCTATTTCCGGTTTTAAAAGAGATCTCCCCAGTGTTAATTGAAGCACTGTTTATAGTCCAGTCTGGCTAATGGTTTGTCAATTTTATTTATCTTCTCAAAGAACCAGCTTTTGGCTTTGTTGATTTTTGCTATGGCCTATTTTGTTTCTTTTGCATTTATTTCTGCCCTAATATTTAAGATTACTTTCCTTCCTTCTACTAACCCTGTGGCTCTTCATTGCTTCCTTTTCTAGTTGCTTTTGGTGTAGAGTTAGGTTATTTAAAAGACTTTTTTCTTGTTTCTTGAGGTAAGCCTGTACTGCTATGAACCTTCCCCTTAGCACTGCTTTTACAGGGTTTGGGGTTGTTGTGTTTTCATTTTCATTTGTTTCCATGCATATTTTTATTTCTTTTTTTATTTCTTCTGTGATTTGTTGTTTATTGAGCAGCATGTTGTTCAGCCTCCATATGTTGGAATTTTTAGTGGTTTTTCTCCCATAATTGACATCTAATCTTACTGCATTGTGGTTAGAAAAGATGCTTGGAATTATTTCAATTTTTTGAATTTGCCAAGACTAGATTTATGGCCCAGGATGTGATCTATCCTGGAGATGGTTCTGTGTGCACTTGAGAAAAAGGTGAAATTCATTGTTTTGGGGTGAAGTGTCCTATAGATATCAATTAGGCCCAGCTGGTCTATTGTATCTTTTTAAAGTTTGTGTTTCCTTGTTAATTTTCTGTTTAGTTGATCCATCCATAGGTGTGAGTGGGGTATTAAAGTCTCCCACTATTATTGTGTTATTGTTACTTTCCCCTTGCATACTTGTTAGCATTCATCTGAAATATTGTGGTTCTCCTATGTTGGGTGCATGTATATTCATAATTGCTATTTATTCTTCTTGAATTGATCCTTTGATCATTATGTAGTGTCCTTCTTTGTCTCTTTTCACAGACTTTGTTTTAAAGTCTATTTTATCTGATGTGAGTATTGGTACTCCCGCTTTCTTTTGGTCTCTATTTGTGTGGAATATCTTTTTCCAGTCCTTCACATTCAGTCTGTATGTGTCCCTTGTTTGGAGGTTGGTCTCTTGTAGACAACATATGCAGGGGTCTGATTTTTGTATCCATTCAGTTAGTCTTTGTCTTTTGGTTGGGGCATTAAGCCCATTTACATTTAAGTTAATTATTGATAGGTATGATCCCATTGCCATTTACTTTATTGTTTTGGGTTCGAGTTTATACTCCCTTTCTGTGTCTCCTGTCTAGAGAAGATCATTTAGCATTTGTTGGAGAGCTGGTTTGGTGGTACTGAATTCTCTCAGCTTTTGCTTGTCTGTAAAGCTTTTGATTCCCCCTTCATACTTGATTGAGATCATTGCTGGGTACAATAATCTGGGTTGTAGTTTTTTCTGTTTTATCACTTTAAGTATGTGCTGCCATTCCCTTCTGGCCTGAAGAGTTTCTATTGAAAGATCAGCTGTTTTGCTTATGGGAATCCCCTTGTATGTCATTTATTGTTTTTCCCTTGCTGCTTTTAATATTTGTTCTGTGTTAGGTCTTTGTTAATTTGATTAATATGTGCCTTGGGGTGTTTCACCTTGGGTTTTTCCTGTTTGGGACTCTCTGGGTTTCTTGGACTTAGGTGACTATTTCCTTCCCCATTTTAGGGAAGTTTTCAGCTATTATCTCCTCAAGTATTTTCTCATGGCCTTTCTTTTTGTCTTCTTCTTCTGGGACTCCTTTGAATCAAATGTTGGGGCGTTTAACATTGTCCCAGAGGTCTCTGAGGTTGTCCTCATTTCTTTAACTCTTTTTTCTTTTTTCCTCTCCACTTCATTTATTTCTACCATTCTGTCTTCTACCTCACTTATCCTATCTTCTGCCCCTGTTATTCTACTGTTGGTTCCCTCCAGAGTGTTTTTGATCTCATTTATTGTATTATTCATTATATATTGACTCTTTTTTATTTCTTCTAGGTCCTTGTTACACCTTTCTTGCATCTTCTCGAGCCTTGTCTCCAGGCTATTTATCTGTAACTCCATTTTGTTTTCAAGATTTTGGATCATCCTCACTGTCATTATTTGGAATTCTTTATCAGGTAGATTCCCTATCTCTTCCTCTTTTGTTTGGTTTGGTGGGCATTTATCCTGTTCCTATATTGGCTGAGTATTTCTGTGCCTTTTCATCTTGTTTAGATTGTTGTGTTTGAGGTGGCCTTTCCGTATTCTGGAAGTTTGTGGTTCCTCTTTGTTGTGGAGGTTCCTCACTGTGCATGAGTTGGACGGGTGGCTTGTCAAGGTTTTCTGGTTAGGGGAGCTTGTGTCAGTGTTCTGGTGGGTGGACCTCGATTTCTTCTCTCTGGAGTGCAATGAAGTGTCCAGTAGTGAGTTTTGAGATGTCAGTGGGTTTAGTGTGACTTTAGGCAACCCATATATTGAAGCTCAGGGCTAAGTTCCTGTGTTGCTCAGAATTTGCGTGGTGTCTTGCTCTGGAACTTGTTGGCTCTTGGATAGTGCTTGGTTTCAGTATAGGTATGGAGGCGTTTGATGAGCTCTTAGCAATTAATGTTCCCTGGAGTCAGGAGTTCTCTGGTGTTCTCAGGTTTGGGACTTAAGCCTCCTGCCTCTGGTTTTCAGTCTTATTCTTACAGTAGCCTCAAGACATCTCCATCTATACAGCACCAATGATAAAACATCTAGGTTAATGATGAAAAGTTTCTCCACAGTGAGGGACGCCCAGAGAGGTACACAGAGTTACATGGAGAAGAGAAGAGGGAGGAGGGAGATAGACGTGACCAGGAGGAGAAGAGGGGGAATCAAAAGAGGAGAGAGCAAGCTAGCCAGTAATCACTTCCCTATGTGCTTTCCACAGTCTGGATCCCTCAGAGATGTTCACGGAGTTACACAGAAAAGAGAAGAGGGAGGAAGGAGACAGAGGTGGCCAGGAGGATAAAAGGGGGAATCAAAAGGAGAGAGACAGATCCAGCCAGTAATCAGTTCCCTAAGTGTTCTGCACAGCCCGGAACACACAAAGAGAGTCACAGAGGTGGGTAAAGAAGAGAAGGGGGAGTGAGGAGATAGAGGTGACTTGGTCGAGAAAAAGGACAGTCAAAAGGGGGAGAGAGCACTCAAGCCAGCAACCTCCCTCCCATGTAAAAATGGGTACTGAAGATTGTGTTCTTAAAGGTACAAAATTGATATCAAATACCAAAAGGCAAAAATTAAAAGCCTAGGGTAGAGGTTAGATTCTCAAAAATACAATATTAAAAAAAACAAAGTCACAAAAATCATAAAAAATATATATGAAGTTTGCTTTGAAAATAAGGGTTTTTTTTTGCAAGGAACATTAAAGGAGTAATAGAGGACTTAAAATTAAAAAATTTTAAAAAATTAAAATGATAATAGTAAAAATATATCTAGGAATTTCTCTGGAGCTGTTGCAGACTGTGTGGGGTCAGTTCATTTTCAGATATTTCCTTGATCCGGCTTCTTCTTCTCAAGATCTATAGGCCCCTTACTATGCAGTCTGTGCCAACTACAGGGCTTTAGTCTGTTGCACCTGTCACTTCCAAAGCAGTTCCCTCTGTTTATTTTAGCTTCTTCTGTGTGCTGGTCTCTTCAGTGTCTAATTTCCGCCCTGACACAAGGGGGCGGTGGTGGTCACTTTTTTGGGGTTACTTTTTCGGTTGTGCGGCGGGAAGGGAGGAACATTTTAAACAAATATCACTGGTGTGTGTGGGGAGCGCTCGCAGTGTCTCAGCTGCACTGGGTTTGCCCCGCTCACAGCGTGTTGTGCGTTCATGGTCTACACTGCTTAGGCTCTAGGTTGCTCTGCCGGGAACTGTCTGAGGTCAGCCCTGGGTTGCATGTACTTCCCAGGTCTAAGCCACTCAGGTTCAGGTTCTCAGGTACTCCACAAAGGCGCAGACTCGGTTGGGCCTGCGTTTGGTGCCCTTCCCAGGTCCGAGCAGCTCAAGTGATCAGGTGCTTGGTGAACACACACTCCCTCAGTTGGGGGCTGTGGTTTATCGCCTCCCCCGTTCCAGCCACTTGGTTTTGTGGGTGTACAACAGGCGTGCCTTCTCATGGGTGCTGTGCGTCTCTTCTGGGGAGCTGATCTCTGGCTGCGACCCTCCCGGCAGATGTCAACAGTCCTGAATCCCAACAAGTCTTGGTTAGCAATGAAGCCTGCTTGCAGTTTGGTAGAGGATGCCTCTCTGGGGGTGGTGACTGTCCCCTTCTGGCTCTGGCTGTCCCCCGGCTGCCTGTCACCAGCGGGGGATGGGCCAGTCCGCAGTGGGCTAGCTCTGCTCAGTCCTTTGTTCTGTGAGTGGGCCTGGCGGTGTCTTCGGTTAGGGCTTTTCGCGTGATAGCTATCCCACAGTCTGGGTTGTTATCTCCAGTTAGTTCCCTCAGATTGCCCTCAGGGCATTCAG
>JAGTXW010000036.1:116180-142634 GCA_020226075.1 Hydropotes inermis
AAGCAGAAGGGACACGCCCCATGGATTGGTCTGCCTTCCCCATGAAGGTCTCCCAGGAAGTGATGTCCATGTGTGGTGGCAGAGTGGGGCTGGGTTCACGATCAGACTGGTGTAGTTCCAGTGACTGGCAGCCTTGATTGGAAAAGCCACTCTGTCCCTTAGGCCCTACAGCACCCCCATCTGCTGTCAGTGAGGTGCCCATGTGGGAGGGGTCTCTGTCTCAGCTCTGCTCTCTCCCATCGGGCCCCCAGCTCCAGCCTGCACAGTGCCACTCTGTCTCAGAAAATAAAACTAAATTTATAAAAACAAATGGCACAATTAAGATAAAGAAATTATGAGTGCAATTTCAGATCAAAGGAAATAAAGTAGAAAGCTCAAACTTAGGGATGTGCCTGGTGGAGTAAAGGGGACAGAGCTCAAGGGGCCTGGGGCTCAGAGACCTTCAGGTTAGGTTCCCTTGCCCTAGCATCTCAGGTTAGCCTTGTGGGCCAACAAACCCTTCTTTAGATCGGGGGCTAGGTCTGGAGGGTCAGGAAAAACCATTCGTGGTAATCAGCCTGGTCCTTCACCAGGGTGAGGAAGTTCACGTGGCTTCTCCTCCTTTGTCTCAGCACCAGGATTCCCCTTGGCTGTATGGTCTGTGCCTTTGGCCTGGTTCCCCCAAACCTGAGCCCGGGCTACTCTGGTTGTCTCTGCCTTACATCATGGCCTAGAGATGCTGCTGACCCAGCACCCAGGGCAGCTGGGAGCATCAGCCATGGGGAAAAGAGAGGTGAGGGCACAACAGACCCCTGCTGTTGCCTTTTAATATCAGTATTGAAGGTCACTTTATCTGTGGTATCTGTCAGGGTCATTGATTTTACCATCAACTACTGAAGCTAGTTTCTGACCGAGAAAAAAGATGTGGTTTGCCTGACCAGAAGCAGTGCTTGTTACAGCCACCTGCTGAACGGCTTGCAGCAAAGAACATGGATGAGGGGCATTCCACATGATTCAGGATAGGCCTGTTGTATATGAAAACAGCAGGGAAGTCTATTTTCATCACTCAGCCTTCAAAATGTGTTCCGAGTTTTTATCAGAGGTCATTGTTTAAATAAGAGGACACTTGGGACATTATTCTTCCTTATAACTTTTATTAATGCCAGAAATGAAACAGTAAAACCACAGTGAATTTTTCAAAATGGCATGATTTTGTCACATTTTCTGGCTCCAGGGCTTGGGATTTCAACATTTTTTCGGGGGGACACAATCCAACCCACAGCCACCCTCCACCACTTCCCACTTCACCCTGAGCACAAGCCCTCAGCATGTCTCCTGAGGCCTACACATCTAGCCCCTCCCTGTCAGCTCTCAGCCCCCTGTCTTGCTGCTCTCCTCTTCACCCACTCTGCTCCAGCCACACTGGTCTCCTCAGACTCCCAAACCCCCCTCAAGTCTTCACTCAGTCTCTGATTCATAACAGAGCCGACACTGACCACCCGGTTGAAAATGGAAAACCACTCCTCCAAGCACTCCCTCTCCTTCTCCTGCTGCACTTCAGGCCAGAGTTCTCACCATCTTCCCATCATCGACCTACTGTCATTGTTTTCTCATTTGACAGTCTTCCCTGGCTGGACTGGAACCTCCACGGAGGCCTGGAAAGCTGTACAGCAGAAATTGTTCCTTAAGTAGCCAAATAAATAAAGCTACTATAGAAAATGTAAGAAAATATCCTTGTGAGCTAGGAGTAAGTAAGTGCTTCCTAAAGATTGGTTTAAGCCCATACCAGATTAAATCAAGAATATACTGATATTTTCGGTATCCTGCTGATCATCAAGAAGATAACTACAATTCTGATTTGTGGAAATGGGCAAAGGATACAAATATGCTAGTTACAGAAGAGAAAATCCACAAAAGTCACAGGATGCTATAGGAATGGAGATGGGTGCAGCGTGCCAGGGAGCAGCCTGGCATGACTGACTCCAGTGAAGTCTGCACATCCCTGAAGTCCAGCATTTCTGCTCCTGGGAAACTGTGACCAGTCCCCTCAGTGGGGGTGTATGAGGGTGTCCTCACAATGTCACCTGTGGAGGCGGGAGTCAGAGCCACCTAGAGTTCCCACTGGCTCTCTTTCTGCTGTAATGTTAGACCCTCAGGTGAGACTGGTTAATTCATGAGCTTCCACTTGTGGTATGGATGACAGCAGAAGCCAACATGGTAGACCATTGCTCAGTACATTTTTTGGGCTTTCCTCGCACATGACTACCAGAGTGTCCACACCTACTCTACGTATCCATGTGGCTCTGGTTCTGCACTGACATGGTTTTTCTCCAGGGATGATGGTGAAAACCTATTAATATCTGCTAAACCTACAACTAAAACTGTAACATCATCTGCTCACAGTTCCCTCTTTGTAGCACCCACAGGGGAGCCTGGGACAGAGAGCTCATTTAGTTGTCCATAAGTGACTGTGAGGCTTTACTTCTCACTTGGCTTTCATACAGGATCTGAAGCCCAGCTCCACACTGCCCTTTACTTGGAGAAGTGGGCCTGCTCTCCTTTCATCACGATGACTTTATTTATATATTTTTCCATGTGTTGGGTCTTCCTTGGTGCGCACAGACTTTCTCTAGTTGTGGCCAGGGGCACCTACACCCTAGTTGCTGAGCACAGGCCTCTCATTGTGGTGCCTTTTCTTACTGCAGAACATGGCCTCTAGAGCACAGGCTCAGTAGTTGTGGGGCATGGGCTCAGTTGCTCTGTGGCATGTTGAATCTTCCCAGACCAGGCATCGAAGCAGTTTCCCTTGCACTGACAGGTGGGTTCCTATCCACTGAACACCCAGGGAAGTCCTCCTCATGTTTTATCTTGCTCTGTCCTGAACTGTAACCACTACTCTAACCTCTGCTTTCTCCTGGATTAAAAGTATATGTGTATATGTGTGTGTGGGCTGTCATGTCTGACACTTTGTGACCCATGAACTCGACCCGAATTGGCTCCTCTGTCCCTGGCATTTTCCAGCAAGAATACTGAGGTGGGTTCCCATTTCCTTCTCCAGGGGATCTTGCTTACCCAGGGATTGAACCTGTGTCTTTTGCGTCTTTTGCATCGCTTGTGTTGGCAGCCAGATTCTTTAACACTAGCGCCACCTGTCTTTTGAAAGATTGAAACAGAGTGTGTGGGTTTACAAATCATAAGCTCCTTATAGCCAAATTCAGACTTAAATGAAGAAAGTGGGGAAAACCACTAGACCATTCAAGTATGACCTAAACCAAATCCCTTATGATTTTACAGTGGAAGTGACAAATAGATTTAAGGGACTAGATCTGATAGACAGAGTGCATGATGAACTAAGGACGGAGGTTCATGACATTGTACAGGAGACAGGGATCAAGACCATCCCCAAGAAAAAGAAATGCAAAAAAGCAAAATGGCTGTCTGAGGAGGCCTTCCAAATACCTATGAAAAGAAGAGAAGTGAAAAGCAAAGGAGAAAAGGGAAGATGTACCCATTTGAATGCAGAATTCCAAAGAATAGCAAGGAGAGATAAGAAAGCCTTCCTCAGTGATCAATGCAAAGAAATAGAGGAAACAATAGAATGGGAAAGACTAGACATCGCTTCAAGAAAATTAGAGATACCAAGGGAACATTTCATGCGAAGATGGGCTCAATAAAGGACAGAAGTGGTATGGACCTAACAGAAGCAGAAGATATTAAGAAGAGGTGGCAAGAATACACAGAAGAACTGTACAAAAAATATCTTCATGACCCAGATAATCACGATGGTGTGATCACACTCCTAGAGGCAGACATCCTGGAATGTGAAGTCAAGTGGGCCTTAATAAGCATCACTATGAGCAAAGCTAGTGGAGGTGATGGAGTTCCAGTTGAGCTATTTCAAATCCTGAAAGATGATGCTGTGAAAGTGCTGCAGTCAATATGTCAGCAAATTTGGAAAACTCAGCAGTGGCCACAGGACAGGAAAAGGTCAGTTCTCATTCCAATCCCAAAGAAAGGAAATGCCAAAGACTGCTCAAACTACTGCACATTTGTACTCATCTTACACACTAGCAATGTAATGCTCAAAATTCTCCAAGCCAGACTTCACCAATATGTGAACCATGAAGTTTCAGATGTTCAAGCTGGTTTTAGAAAAGTCAGAGGAACCAGAGATCAAATTGCCAACATCTGCTGGATCATTGAAAAAGCAAGACAGTTCCAGAAAAAACATCTATATCTGCTTTATTGACTATGCCAAAGCCTTTGACTGTGTGGATCACAATAAACTGGGAAATTCTGAAAGGGATGGGAATACCAGATCACCTGACTGCCTCTTGAGAAACCTGTATGCAGGTCAGGAAGCAACAGTTAGAACTGGACATGGAACAGACTGGTTCCAAACAGGAAAAGGAGCACATCAAGGCTGTATATTGTCACCCTGCTTATTTAACTTATATGCAGAGTACATCATGAGAAATTCTGGGCTGGAAGAAGCACAAGCTGAAATCAAGATTGCCGGGAGAAATATGAAATGTCAGATATGCAGATGACAGCACCCTTATGGCAGAAAGTGAAGAAGAACTAAAGAGCCTCTTGATGAAGGTGAAAGAGGAGAGTGAAATGTTGGCTGAAAGCTCAACATTTAGAAAACTAAGATCATGGCATTGGGCCCCGTCACATCATGGCGAATAGATGTGGAAACAGTGGCAGACTTTATTTTTGGGAGCTCCAAAATCACTGCAGATGGTGACTGCAGCCATGAAATTAAAAGACGCTTACTCCTTGGAAAGAAAGTTATGACCAACCTGGATGGCATATTAAAAAGCAGAGATATTAATTTGTCAAGAAAGTTCTGAGTAGTCAACATTATGGTTTTTCCAGTAGTCATGTGTGGGTGTGAGTTGAACTATAAAGAAAGCTGAGCACAGGAGAATTGATACTTTTGAACTGTGGTGTTGGAGAAGACTCTTGAGAGTCCCTTGGACTGCAAGGAGATCCAAGCAGTCCATCCTAAAGGAGATGAGTCCTGGGTGTTCATTGGAAGGACTGATGTTGAAGCTGAAACTCCAATACTTTGGCCACTTGATGTGAAAGCTGATTCATTTGAAAAGACCCTGATGCTGGGAAAGATTGAAGGCAACAGGAGACAGGGATTACAGAGGATGAGATGGGGGATGGCATCACCCACTCACTGGCCATGATTTGGGTAAACTCCAGGAGTTGGTGATGGACAGGGAGGCCTAGCATGCTGTGGTTTATGGGGTTGCAAAGAGTTAGACACGACTCAGCGGGAGAACTGAACAGACTTATAAATTGGACCACCTGAATAATTTCCCCTAGGAATTCACTGCAGCCACTCATGCCTGCTGTGTGTCTCCTACCACTCCTTTCAAACAGGTCCAGCTTACCATCTGCAGCCTTTGACACATCCCCCTTGTATGTGTTTCAACCTAAATATCAGCTTCATTACTGATGAAACTGATTGGGAAGAACGTGGCTTGGGCATCTGAGCCAAGTCAAGTTGCTGACTTCCTCCAGACTGGCGGAGACTTGGGGATGGCCAGCCTCAGGGAAACGTGGGCCCCAAGGATTGATCCACTTTCCGAGGCTGCTGCCTCCCATGGTCTGCTTCATTCCCTGTCACACTCTGCCATGTGTGACAGACCCATTTTCTTCCGTTACACATACTCTCTGAGATTTGCTTTCTCATACTGAGTCAGATTATCTGTCACACACACTCTTTCTGGCATATTCCTGTGTCACTCCATAATGCCTTTTTCATCACACTTATCCCTAACCCTAACCCTACACCCAATCTCTCCTAGACTCTCTCTCTCTCTCTCTCTCTGACACTCTGTGGGCCACACACTTATGCTCTCATGGTATCTCTGAGAGAGTTATTTTCGTCAGGTTGCTAGGGAGACCAAGGCTCTTTAAGGAGGAGGTGAACATTCTTTCTTTTTCACATTCTTTTGCCTTAGACATGGAGGCCTGGTAGGCAGCAGAATCTCTTGCTCAAGGACATGCTTTTTTTGAGCTCAGAACCTATGTTATGGGAGAAGGTCTGGGTTAAACTTCCATGGCCTTGAGCTCTGGGTTAACCTATTTCTTCTGGTTAATATCCTGCTGATGTCATCCTCAGATGTATGTATGGAAAATGGTCTGGGCAAAGTTTTCATAGCCTTGAGTCATCCTTTTATCTATTTTCAGCAGGTAGCAGAAAAGTATATAATGCTCTGCTTAAACTAGCAAATGTGGTACTCTTACTACCCTGTTCTGATAGCTATGTCAGAAGCTTTTTCTATCCCTTTCACTTTAATAAAAATTTCTACTACACAAACTACTGGGTGACTGGAACTGTGTCTCTTGGTTCCCGAATTAAATGTTTTCCTTTGGAGACCACAAATCTGGTGGCAACGTTCACCATTCACTGTACATGTTAAGCTATCATCTATCATCTTTGGGGCTCACTACCACTATCAGTATCATCTGCATCTTAGTCTTCCCGTCACTTTCTGTCCTTTTAAATTCCTGTCCCAATCACACATTCCCTCTGTCACACTCACTCAAAACCGTGCACCTGTCACAGTGGTAAACTCTCTGAGGAACTCATTCTATCATACAGTGTCTTTCCTTCATACTTCTGCCACTCTCTTGTCACACACATTATTTGTCATTGGCATTATCATTTTCCTTTGCAGATCTCACCATTCAAACCCAAGTTAAGTCCCATGCCTAATGGAGCACTACAGTCATCATAATTTTGAGAAATGCAGAAACCAAAATGCACAAGACTTTGAGCTGCTAGTGTTGGGGAGAGAGTGGGTGTGTGTGATTTGTGTGGAGGAGACCTGCATCATGGGAGACTGGATACGGACATGGCAATACTTTCTGAAAACTGACTTGATGGAAGAAAATATGGAAAGCATATGAAACATCATATGGACTGTAGCAAGTGTTAGCTATAACTACGGATTAAGAGCACAGGTGTAGATGAACAGTGGGCAAAGGAAGGATGCTGGTGGGTCCTGTGGCTTGGCCCCTTGCCCTCTAGTCCATCGTAGTTAGTGAGCCCCCTTCTACAGCATGACTACTCTTACAAATGTCCCCCCAACCTGACAGTGGGCCCCTGAGGGAGAGATGTGTCCAGGCTCCCCGCTGGGGTCCTCTAGGCCACAGAGCAGGGGACAGACACAGGCAGTAGACAGGATCTACCCACACCCTAAAACTGACTTGGGGCCAGAATGGAAAGAAACTGGGTGGGTGGGAAGGCAGGACAGGGATGCCCCACCCCTGGGCAGGCACTGCCCGCACCTCTCCTTGCAATAGGGGTGGGGTAATGCTGCTGCCCTTGGATTTGAGGGCTGAGAGGATTCTCCAGCCAGGGGGTGGGGACCAGGGATGGGAGAGGGCAAGAGACTGGGCAGTGTCCAGGGGAACATTGCCCTTCCCCCAGTCCTTGAGTGTATCCGCTTCCTCCGGTGCTTCTGAGGGGCCCTGGGCAAGCCCACAGACTGGAGTCCCTGCAGTCTGTGTGCCTGGAGCCCCAGGCAGCCCAGCCCCATGCCATCCCCAGTGTGTCCAACAGCAGTCCCTGCTTCCCTCCCCAGGCGGGCAGGCACGGCAGGCTCCACATCTCTGATATCATGCCTCCAGGGCCAGGCCACCCCACTCCCATGTGAAGCCACCTGTGCAAGCATGCACACAGACACACATGCCCATGTGAATGCAACTCAACTGTGCTCTCTTTGACACGCACACACACACACCTGCACACAGGGACAGACCCATGTGCATGCACCTGACCACACGCTCTCTCGTGACCACATATACATGCCCATGTGCAAGCACCTCCACACACAGACACATGCACATGCCGATGGGCAGGCACCTGTGTAAAGGCACTCTCTCGGGCACACACACAGATATGCACAATCAAACGCCTATGTGCATGAATCTGTGCACGTGCTCTCTCTCACAAACACACCCATACACACGCCCATGTGCTCACGTACACAGATGCACATACATGCATGTGAGCTATGTGTGAGACACCAGAGGGACAGACCGGCCCTGACCCAGGGGTGCCCGACTCCTTTCTGGGAGTCGATGACAAGGAGCTGCGCTCAGCAGGATGGTCACCTGTGAGCGACACCAGCTTGGCAGTAGTGCAGTCTTGGAGGTGCACAGGGACCAGGGCTCACTTGGGGTTTGCAGATTTGGAGTGGAAACAGTCACGTGACCTAAGGAGTGGGGCGGGGTCTGTGTGAGCATGCGCACTGAGAAGCTGCCTCCACACTAAAGGGCAGAGCGCCACCCAGAGGCCTCGCGGCTGAGCCATTTACCGGGCTTCCGGGCCCTGAGGCAGGGCTGACACAGAGGGCCCAGACCACGTGCGTGTGCGTCTGCGCACGCTCATTAGGGTGACATGGCACGAGAACATGTGAAGTTTCAGCAGGGGGCGCCGTTTTGCCCAAGACCCTGCAGTCATCGCGGGAACCAATGGTTCGTGGGAACCAATCGTGAGGCAGGACCAGGGTGTGTGTGCGCAGGCGCTCTGCCGATGCTGAATTGCAGATCGCATTACAGGGCTGGGTTCTGTAGGGACGGTTCAGTCTTTCCCGCCACGGAGGGTGGGGGAGAGCGGTTCAAGATGGAGTCCGAGGCACATGGTGGAGGAGCCATGAGGGCCGCTGATGAAGACGAAGGTGCCATGGCCTCTGCAGCGGGCACAGCACGGGGCAGCCAAGGTGTGCCGGGTGGTGCTGGTGGCCGTGATGGCCCTGGCGACCCAGCTGGCCCTGGAGACGCTGTCGGTCGAGGAGTCCCTGCCGGCTCCGGCAACATGGCTGATCCCAGAGACCCCAGCACTGCCGGAGAGTCAGGTGGCGCAGCCGCTGCCATTCTGCAGATCCCAGGGGCACCCCACACACCAGGGCCAGGCGGAGATGCAGCACCCAGAGCTGGAGCTCTGAGTAACCGAGTCTTCCAGTTGTATCCTATTCCAGGAGCCCTCGTGGGCCAAGTGGCCGCAACGGGTTGGGGTGTGGGCTAGGGGTTGTTTAGGAGTAGCAGGTGGTGGGGCCTAAATTGTAGGGGGAGGGTACTCTGGGGGCTGGAGGGTATGGGTCAGGGGTGGTCTGAGTGCCAGGGCATGGTGGTTAGGAAAAGCAACCTGAAGGGATCCAGAGGGTAGGGCGGTGATATGCAGGGTGTCCAGCGTCAGCCTTGTGGGAGAAGGCAGGTCTCCGTGAGCAGGAAGCCTGACGTACAGGCAAAATGACTCGTGTGGATGGTGCCTTAACCGTATTTCCACCAGCAGCCTTGCCGTGCCTTTCGCATCGCCTGGGCGGGCTGACTATGCCTGCCACCTCCTGACTCAACGTACTCAACTGCGATGGCCGGTTCGGAGGGAGCTCTACGTTAATGGCCGCATGTTGATTCTGTAAGTTCTAAAGGGTCTGGGGTGAGGGACAGAGTGGTGGGTGGTGACCAGTCTTGGCCCAGGAGGAGCCATAATGGAGTGTTAAGCCTAGAGGGGAAGTGTGGTACTTTGGGCTTGTCCGTGTGCGGGGACAGAGGGAGGACATTCTCCTCTTCCTCCTTCTTGGCGAGAACTTGAATTTCATTTTCCCTCCCTTTTAGCCGTTTGACTGCTGAAGACCATGACCTGCTCGACACAGCTGTCGCCTTCTTTCTGGAGCAGGTTTCCCTGGTGAGGTGGACCTTGCAGCGCTTTTTGCACCCTCTTTTTGCTTAGTCTCTACACGGAAGAGGGGCTTAAACCTTGCCCATGTGCCCTACCTTCAAGTGTCCTTTCATTGGGCATTTCTTTCTGCAGTAGTTTGATCGGGCTTCATCTTGTGCCTGTGGTGCTATCTGGGGGCTCAGGGTCCACATAGTCTGTTTGGTGACTGTTAACTGAAGAAAATAAAACTGAGCTACTGTGCTGTCTCTGACTTTAGTTTTAGCTTGTTCACTTCCTAATACTGCATTCATCTACTGGGTGGAGGGGAGGTTCTGAGATCCAGATATTCAAGGAGAACAACATAAGTGAAGACAATGTAAGAAGTGGGAGAATAAGAAAGTTGGGTACTGCCATGCAGTATTGATTTTGAAATATATTGTCGATTTTATAGTTACATTTATATATTAAGATATAATACCAGAACCTTGTTGTTGTTGCTCAGTCTCTAACCAGTGTCCAACTCTTTGCAACCCCATGGACTGCAGCAAACCAGGCTCTGTGTCCCCACTGTCTCCTGGAGTTTGCTCAAGTTCATTTAGATTGAATGGGTTATGCTGTCAAACCAGCTCATCCTCTGTTTATGTTTGTGTATGTGTTAGGAAGTGCTGTCATTTCATTCTTTTACATGTAGCTGTCCAGTTTTCCCAGGACCATTTTTGTAGAAATTGATGAGCTGATTTCTTAAACAAATACTTTCTTTCTTTCACCCCACTGGGCCTTATTTGGGGAATGTTGAAACATCATTGTGTCACAAGGGATCTTTTATTGATGTGCACAGACACTCCAGTCGAGATGCCCAGGTTCAGTAGTTGCTCCACTGCATGTAGGATCTTAGTTCACTGACCAGAGGTGGAAGTGATGTGCCCCACATTGTGAGGCAGGTTCTTTCTTAAAAGATTCATTTGTTTGTTTATGTAATTTTGGCTTGGCTGGATCTTTGCTGATGCACACATGGGGTTTTTCTGGTTGTGGTGAGTGGGGCTATGCTTTAGTTGTAGCAGATAAACTTCTCACTGGGGTGACTTCTCTTCTTCCAGAGCACAGGCTCTAGGCACTCCAGGTTCAGTAGTTGCAGCTGGCGGGCTCTAGAGCATAGGCTCAGCCATTGTGGTGCTCGGGCTTAGTGGCCTTTCGGCTTGTGGGATCTTACCAGAGCAGAGATCAAACCCATGTTCCCTGAATTGGCAGGTTGAGTGTCAACCACTGTATAACCAGAGAAGTCCCTGATAAGCTGATATTGAAATATATGTGAGATCAGAAGTCTGATGATGGCCTGAACAACTGTGACTATGCACAGATAAAAAGACCAAGACAGTCTAATTTCATAGCTTACTGTACATGTCCAGTACTGGAGCTGTGGATCCATGGGACAGGACTGACAATCGAGAAATATTTACAACTTTTAAGTTTAATCAGGTCCCACTTGTTTACTTTTGTTTTTATTTCTATTACTCTAGGAGATGGGTCATAGTGGCTCTTGTTTTGATTTATATCATAAAGTGTTCTGCCTGTGTTTTCCTCTTGTTTTGTAATAGTTGCTAGTCTTCCATTTAGGTCTGTAATCCATTTTGAGTTTATCTTTATGTATGGTGTTTGGAAGTGTTCTAATTTCATTCTTTTACATGTAGCTGTCCAGTTTTTCCAGAACCAGTTATTGTAGAGGCTCTCTTTATTCCAATTGTACATTCTTCAAAAATAAGGTCCTGGGATGGTCCTAAAATGGTGGAGGAATTTTGGTGGAGGTCCAAAAGGGGAGACCAATTTCTCCCCTACCACAAATTCATCAAAAGATCATTTGAATGCTGAATAACTTCCATGAAACAACTTCTGAACACTGGCAGAGGACACCAAGCTCCCAGAAAGGCATCCCATTCTCTTAGAAAGGAGGTAGGACAAAATATAACAGAAAAAAAGAGACAAAACAGTTAGGGACAGAGACCGTCCTGGGGAGGGAGTCGTGAAGGAGGAGAAGTTTCCAAACAGCTGGAAACCCTCTCATCTGCGGATCTGTGGGAGTTTGGAATCTCAGAGGGCAACATAACTGGGAGAAAGGAAAAAAAATTTCCACAGAACAGAGGCCTAACCGCAACTCCCAGTGGAAAAGTAGCCCAGACACGTCTGCCACGAGCGAGCAGGGCCTGGATAGGGAGGTGTGGGTTGCATGCTTAGGGTAAGGACTGAGCATGAATGCCCTGATGACAGTCTGAGGGAGTTATCATGAGATAGCAACCCCAAATGTGGGATAGCCAAAGAGGGAAAAAATGAGGGAACTTTCCTGCGAAAGGCTCTAACCTAAGGTACAGCCTGGCCCTGGCCCCTCAGAGAACAAAGGACTGAGCCAATAACAAAGGAGAGCTGGCTGGCTGCGGACCAGCCCCTCCCCAGCTGGAGGCAGAGAGGCAGGTGTGCAACAGTCATAGCTGGAAAGTGAGGAGCCATCTCAGCCCCAGAAATGGCATCCTCCACCAAACTGTGAGCAGGCTTCCAGTTGCTAACCACGCCTTCCTGGGATCCTGGACAGTTGACATCTGCCAGGAGGGTCACAGCCTGAGATCAGCTCCCCAGAGGAGACACATGGCATGTCTGAGATGGAGCTCTCCCAGTGCACCCGGGAAACAAAGCGGCCAGGACCGAGGAGGTGATTAAGATGTACGGCCCACCTTGTCACTGCACTCGCCAAGCACCTGGCCACCTGAGCTGCTCAGACCTGGGAAGGGCACAAAACGCATGCCCAATCAAGTCTGTGCCCTTGCACAGTACCCAAGAACCTGAACCTGAGCAGCTCAGACCTGGGAAGTGCACGAAACACAGGGTATGCTCTGGACAGTTTCCCTTCAGAGGAACTTGGAGCCTGAGCAGTGTAGACCACAAAAGCACATGCCGTGATGAGCTGGGGCAAACCAGTGTGGTCCATACACTGAGAACACTCCCCACACACGCCAGTGAGGTTTGTTTGCTGTGTTCCTCCCTCCCCACAACACAACTGAACAAGTGAGCCTAAATAAGTGACCACCTGCCCGCTTGTGTGAGGTCAGAAATTAGACACTGAAGAGACTTGCAAACAATGGAAGTCAAAATAAACAAGAGGGAACCACTCTGGAAGTTACAGGAGTGACAGATTAAAACCCTATAGTTAGCATTAACTAAGCATTGGAAGGGGCCTTAAAGACCTTGAGAAGTATAAGCTGGAACAAGGAACTATCTGAAACTGAACTGACCCCACATTGCTCTCAGCAGCTCCAGAGAATTCTAGATATATTTTTACTATTAGAATTTTTGAATTACTTTTTTATTTTTAAGTTCTTCATTACCCCTTTAATTTTCATTTTTGTAACCTACTATTACCTTACCAAAAAAAGATCCTATTTTTAAAGCAAATTTCATATATATATGTATATATATATCTTTTATAATATTTGTGATTAGTTTTGTTTCATGATTTTAATATTGTATTTTTGAGAGTCTAAACTCTAGATTTTTCCCATTTGATTTTTTTTCTTCCAACTTTGGTTTTATTTTTATTTATTTTGTTTGTTTGGTTCTTTGGTTTTATTTTATTTTTCATTTATTTTTATTAGTTGGAGGCTAATTACTTTACAATATTGTAGTGGTTTTTGCCATACATTGACATGAATCAGCCATGGATTTACATGTGTTCCCCATCCCGAACCCCCCCTCCTGCCTCCCTCCTGTCCCATCCCTCTGGGTCTTCCCAGTGCACCAGCCCTGAGCACTTGTCTCATGCATCCAACCTGGGCTGGTGATCTGTTTCACCCTTGATAATATACATGGGTTGATGCTGTTCTCTCAGATCATCCCACCCTCACCTTCTCCCACAGAGTCCAAAAGTCTGTTCTGCACATCTGTGTCTCTTTTTCTGTTTTGCATATAGGGTTATCGTTACCATATTTTTAAATTCCATATATATGCGTTAGTATGCTGTATTGGTGTTTATCTTTCTGGCTTCTTTCACTCTGTATAATGGGCTCCAGTTTCATCCACCTCATTAGAACTGATTCAAATGAATTCTTTTTAATGGCTGAGTAATATCCCATTGTGTATATTTACCATAGCTTCCTTATCCATTTGTCTGTTGATGGGTATCTAGGTTGCTTCCATGTCCTGGCTATTGTAAACAGTGCTGTGATGAACATTGGGGTGCATGTATATCTTTCAATCCTGGTTTCCTCGGTGTGTATGCCCAGAAGTGGGATTTCTGGGTCATATGGCAGTTCTATTTCCAGTTTTTTAAGGAATCTCCACACTGTTCTCCATAGTGGCTGTACTAGTTTGCATTCCCACCAACAGTGTAAAAGGGTTCCCTTTCCTCTACACCCACTCCAGCATTTATTGCTTGTAGACTTTTGGATAGCAGCCATCCTGACTGGCATGTAATGATACCTCATTGTGGTTTTGATTTGCATTTCTCTGATAATGAGTGATGCTGAGCATCTTTTCAAGTGTTTGTTAGCCCTGTATGTCTTCTTTGGAGAAATGTCTGTTTAGTTCTTTGGCCCATTTTTTTTATTGGGTCATTTATTTTTCTGGAATTGAGCTGCAGGAGCTGCTTGTATGTTTTTGAGATTAATCCTTTGTCTGTTGCTTCATTTGCTGTTATTTTCTCCCATTCTGAAGGTTGTCTTTTCACCTTGAATATAGTTTCCTTTGTTGTGCAAAAGCTTTTAAGTTTAATTAAGTCCCATTTTTTTATTTTTGCTTTTATTTCCAATATTCTGGGAGGTGGGTCATAGAGGATCCTGCTGTGGTTTATGTCAGAGAATGTTTTGCCTATGTTCTCCTCTGGGAGTTTTATAGTTTCTGGTCTTACATTTAGACCTTTAATCCATTTTGAGTTTATTTTTGTGTATGGTATTAGAAAGTGTTCTAGTTTTATTATTTTACAAGTGGCTGACCAGTTTTCACAGCACCACTTGTTAAAGAGGTTGTCTTTTTTCCATTGTGTATCCTTGCCTCCCTTGTCGAAGATGAGGTGTCCATAGGTACGTGGATTTATCTCTGGGCTTTCTATTTTGTTCCATTGATCTCTATTTCTGTCTTTGTGCCAGTACCATACTGTCTTGATGACTGTGGCTTTGTATTAGAGCCTGAAGCCAGGCAGGTTGCTTCCTCCAGTTCCATTCTTCTTTCTCAAGATTGCTTTGACTATTTGAGGTTTTTTGTATTTCCATAAAAATTGTGAAATTATTTGTTCTAGTTCTGTGAAAAATACCATTGGTAGCTTAATAGGAATTGCACTGAATCTATAGATTCCTTTGGGTAGTATAATCATTTTCACAATATTAATTCTTCCAATCCATGGACATGGTATATTTCTCCATCTATTTGTGTCCTCTTTGATTTCTTTCACCAGTGTTTTATAGCTTTCTATGTATAGGTCTTTCGTTTCCTTAGGTAGATATACTCCTAAGTATTTTATTCTTTTTGCTACAGTGGTGAATGGTATTGTTTCCTAAATTTCTCCATCTGTTTTCTCATTGTTAGTGTATAGGAATGCAAGGGATTTCTCTGTGTTACTTTTATAGCCTGTAACATTACTGTATTCATTGATTAGCTCTAGTAATTTTCTGGTAGAGTCTTTAGGGTTTTCTATGTAGAGGATCATGTCGTCTGCAAACAGTGAGAGTTTTACTTCTTGTTTTCCAATCTGGATTCCTTTTATTTCTTTTTCTGCTCTGATTTCTGTGGCCAACACTTCCAAAACTATGTTGAATAGTAGTGGTGAGAGTGGGCACCCTTGTCTTGTTCCTGAATTTAAGGGAAATGCTTTCATTTTTTCACCATTGAGGATAATGTTTGCTGTGGGTTTGTCATATATAACTTTTATTACATTGAAGTATGTTCCTTCTATTCCTGCTTTCTGGAGAGTTTCTATCGTAAATGGATGTTGAATTTTGTCAAAGGCTTTTCCTGCATCTATTGAGATAATCATATGGTTTTATCTTTCAGTTTGTTAATGTGGTGTATTACATTGATTGATTTGCAGATATTAAAGAATCCTTGCATTCCTTGGATAAAGCCAACTTGGTCATGATGTATGATCTTTTTAATATGTTGTTGGATTCTGTTTGCTAGAATTTTGTTAAGGATTTTTGCATCTATGTTCATCAGTGATATTGGCCTGTAGTTTTCTTTTTTTGTGGCATCTTTGTCTGGTTTTGGTATTAGGGGATGATGGCCTCATAGAATGAGTTTGGAAGTTTGCCTTCTGCAATTTTCTGGAAGAGTTTGAGTAAGATAGGTGTTAGCTCTATAGCTGTGAAGCCATCTGGTCCTTGGTTTTTGTTTTCTTGAAAATTTCTGATTACAGTTTAGATTTCCATGCTTGTGATGGGTCTTTTGAGATCTTCTATTTCTTCCTGGTTCAGTTTTGTAAAGTTATACTTCTCTAAGAACTTGTCCATTTCTTCCAAGTTGTCCATTTTATTGGCATAGAGCTGCTGGTAGTAGTCTCTTATGATTCTTTGTATTTCAGTGTTGTCTGTTGTGATCTCTCCATTTTAATTTCTAATTTTGTTGATTTGGTTCTTCTCCCTTTGTTTCTTGATGAGTCTGGCTAATGGTTTGTCAATTTTATTTGCCTTTTCAAAAAACAGCTTTTAGCTTTGTTGATTTTTGCTATGGTCTCTTTTGTTTATTTTGCATTTATTTCTGCCCTAGTTTTTAAGATTTCTTCCCTTCTACTAACCCCGGGGTTCTTCATTTCTTCCTTCTCTAGTTGCTTTAGGTGTAGAGTTATGTTATTTATTTGACTTTTTTCTTGTTCCTCGAGGTAAACCTGTATTGCTATGAACCTTCCCCTTAGCACTGCTTTTACAGTGCCCCATAGGTTTTGGGTTGTTGCATTTTCATTTTCATTTGTTTCTATGCATAGTTTGATTTCTTTTTTGATTTCTTCTATGATTTGTTGGTTATTCAGAAGTGTGTTACTTAGCCTCCATATGTTGGAATTTTTAATAGTTTTTTTCCCTGTAACTGAGATCTAATCTTACTGCATTGTGGTCAGAAAAGATGACTGGAATGATTTCAATTTTTTTGAATTTACCAAGGCTAGATTTATGGCCCAGGATGTGATCTATTCTGGAGAAGATTCCGTGTGCACTTGAGAAAAAGGTGAAATTCATTGTTTTGGGGTGAAATGTCCTATAGATATCAATTAAGTCTAGCTAGTCCATTGTGTCATTTAAAGTTTATGTTTCCTTGTTAGTTTTCTGTTTAGTTCATCTATCCATAGGTGTGAGTGGGGTATTAAAGTCTCCCACTATTATTGTGTTATTGTTAATTTCCCCTTTCGTTCTTGTTACCATTTGCCTTACATATTGTGGTGCTCCTATGTTGGGTGCATATATAATTATAATTGCTATATCTTCTTCTTGGATTGATCCTTTGATCATTATGTAGTGTCCTTCTTTGTCTCTTTTCACTGCCCTTATTTTATTTTATTTATTTATTTTTTACAGCCCTTATTTTAAAGTCTGTTTTATCTGATATGAGTATTGAGACTCCTGCTTTCTTTTGATCTCTGCATGAAATATTTTTTTCCAGCCCTTCACTTTCAGTCTGTATGTGTCTCTTGTTTTGAGGTGGGTCTCTTGTAGACTGCATATATAAGGGTCTTATTTTTGTATCCAGTCAGTCAGTCTTTGTCTTTTGGTTGGGGCATTCAACCCATTTACATTTAAGGTAATTATTGATAAGAATGGTCCCGTTGCCATTTGCTTTGTTGTTTTGGGTTTGCATTCATACACCCTTTCTGTGTTTCCCCTCTAGAGAAGGTCTTTTAGCATTTGTTGAAGAGCTGGTTTGGTGGTGCTGAATTCTCTCAGCTTTTGCTTGTCTGTAAAGCTTTTGAATTCTCCTTCATATCTGAATGAGATCCTTTCTGGGTACAGTAATCTGGGTTGTAGGTTATTCTCTTTCATTACTTTAAGTATGTCCTGCCATTCCCTTCTGGCCTGAAGAGTTTCTATTGATAGATCAGCTGTTATCCTTATGGGAATCCCCTTGTGTGTTATTTGTTGTTTTTCCCTTGCTGCTTTTAATATTTGTTCTTTGTGTTTGATCTTTGTTAATTTGATTAATATGTGTCTTGGGGTGTTTAGCCTTGGGTTTATCCTATTTGGGACTCTCTGGGTTTCTTGGAGTTTTGTGACTATTTCCTTCCCCATTTGGGGGAAGTTTTCAGCTATTATCTCCTCGAGTATTTTCTCAGGCCTTTCTTTTTGTCTTCTTCTTCTGGGACTCCTATGATTCGAATGTTGGGGCATTTCATATTGTCCCAGAGGTTCCTGAGGTTGTCCTCATTGCCTCCATTATTCTTCTGTTGGTTCCCTCCAGAGTGTTTTTGATCTTATTTATTGCATTATTCATTTTTAATTGACTCTTTTTTATTTCTTCTAGGTCCTTGTTAAACATTTCTTGCATCTTCTCAATCCTTGCCTCCAGGCTATTTATCTGTAACTCTATTTTGTTTTCAAGATTTTGGATCATTTTTATTATCATTATTCTAAATTCTTTTTCAGGTAGATTCTCTATTTCCTCCTCTTTTGCTTGGCTTGGTGGGCATTTTTCATGTTCTTTTACCTGCTGGGTATTTCTCTGCCTTTTCATTTTATTTAGATTGGTGTGTTTGGGGTGGCATTTCTGTATCCTGGTAGTCTGTGGTTCCTTTTATTGTGGAGGTTTCTCCCAGTGGGTGGGGTTGGACGATTGGCTTGTCAAGGTTTGCTGGTTAGGGAAGCTTGTGTCGGTGTTCTGGCGGGTGGACCTGGATTTCTTCTCTCTGGAGTGCAATGGAGTGTCCAGTAGTGAGTTTTGAGATGGTTCTATGGATTTGGTGTGACTTCAGGCAGCCTGTATATTGACGCTCAGGGCTATGTTCCTGCATTCCTGGAGAATTTTCATGGTCTGTCTTGCTCTGGAACTTATTGGCTCTTGGGTGGTGGTTGGTTTCAGTGTAGGTATGGAGGCTTTTGGATGGTATCTTATTAATTAATGTTCCCTGTAGTCAGGAGTTCTCTGGTGTTCTCAGGTTTTGGGCTTAAGCCTCTTGCCTCTGGGTTTCAGTCTTATTCTTCCAATAGCCTCAAGACTTCTCCATCCATATAGCACTGATAATAAAACTTCTAGGTTAATGGTGAAAAGATTCTCCACTATGAGGGACACCCAGAGAGGTTCACAGAGTTACAAGAAGAAGAGGAAAGGGAGGAAGGAGATTGAGGTGAGCAGGAGGAGAAGAAGGGGGCTCAAGAGGAGAGAGACAGATCTAGGCAGTTCTCTGTTCCCAGAGTGTTCTCCGTAGCCCAGTCACCCACAAAGATTCACAGAATTAGATTGAGAAGTGAAGTGGGAGGGAGGAAATAGACGTGACCTGGGGCAGAAAAGGGAGAGTCAAAAGGGGGAGAGAGTTATCATCACACTCCTGAGTAAAGATGGGTACTTAATATTGGATTCTTAAATGTCCAAAATTGATATCAAATACTGAAAAACAAAGATTAAAAATCTAGAGTAGAGGTTAGACTCTTAAAAATACAATATTAAAAAAAAACAAAAACACAAAAAATTTAAGAAAAATATATGAATTTCACTTTAAAAATAGGGTCCTTTTTTTTGCCAGGTTATAGTGGGTTATATAAATGAAAATTGAGGAGTAATAGAGGACTTAAAAAATTAGAGAAAAAAATTTTAATTAAAAAAATAATAATAGTAAAAATATATCTAGGAATTTCTCTGGAGCTGTTGCAGGCAGTATGGGTTCGGTTCAGTTTCAAATAGTTCCTTGTTCCAACTTAACACTTCTAGATACCTATAGGCCCCTTCTGGTGTAGTCGGTGTTAACTACAGGGATTTTAATCTGTTGCAGCGGTCACTTCTAGAGTGGTTCCCTTTGTTTATTTAGCTTCTGTTTGCAGGTCTCTACAGTGTCTAATTTCCACCCTGACACAAGTGAGCGGAGGTGGTGTCTTGTTTAGGTTCGCTTGTTCAGTTATGCTGTGGGGAGGGAGGGGCACTGTAGACAAATATCACTGGCCTGTGTGGGGAGGACCCGCAGTGTTCCGGCCACACTGGGTTTGCCCCCTGCTCATGGCGTGTGTGCTTTCCCCGTCCACACTGCTCAGGCTCCAGGTTGCTCTACAGGGAGTGGGCCCTGAGTTGTGTGCACTTCCCAGGCCCAAGCCGCTCAGGTTCAGTTTCTCGGGTACTCCCCAAAGGCACAGGCTCAGTTGGACCTGTGTTTTGTGCCTTCCCCAGCCCGAGCAGCTCAAGCAGCCAGGAGCTTGCCGAGCGCACTCTCCCAGGGTGCGGTGCGCCTTATCCCCTCCGCAGCCCTAGCCTCAGTTTCTGTGCATGCCAGTTGGGCGCACCTTGCGTCTATTCTGGGGAGTTGGTTTCTGGCTGCGACCCTCCCGACGGAGGTCGACCATCCAGAATCCCAGGAAGTCTTTGGCTGAAAGCTGGAAGCCTGTTTGCCGTTTGGTAGGGAATGCCATCTCTAAGGCCGAGTTTGCCCTTTTCCCCTCCCCCTGCCTCCTGCCTCTAGCGGGGGATGGGCCCGTCTGCAGCCGGCTAGCTCTTCTCTGCTATTCGCTCAGTCCTTCGTTCTGGGAACAGGCAGGTAGTGTCTACGTTTAGGGCTTTTCTCAAGTTAATTCTCTCTCTTGCTATCCCACAGTTTAAGTTGCTGTCTCACGTCAGCTCCCTCCAATTGCCCTCAGGGCTTTCAGGCCCGGTCCTTACCCTAAGCAATGCCGCCCGCTCCTCTCCGTTCAGCTCCCACTTGCTGGTGGCAGATGTGAGCGTCTGGGGTACTTTTCTGCTGGGAGTTGCTTTTAGGCATGCAATCTGTGGGCTTTATTTATTTTTCCTCCCGGTTAGGTTGCCCTCCGAGATTCGAAAACTTCCCCCAGACCCACCAGTGGGAGGGTTTCCTGGTGTTTGGAAACTTCCTCTATTAAGACTCCCTTCCTTTGAAACATCCCACCCTCGCCTTCTCCCACAGAGTCCAAAAGTATATTATCTACTGTGAAACAGATCACCAGCCCAGGTTGGAGGCATGAGACAAGTGCTCGGACCTGGTACACTGGGAAGACCCGGAGGGATCAGGTGGAGAGGAAGGTGGGAGGGGGGATCGAGATGGGGAATACATGTATATCCAAGGCCGATTCATGTCAATGTATGACAAAAACCACTACAATATTGTAAAGTAATTAGCCTCCAACTAATTAAAAAAATAAATTAAAAAATAAAAGATCATACCAAAAAAAAAAAAAGACTCCCTTCCTGGGATGAATCTCCATCCCTAACTCTATTGTCTCTCTTTTTATCTTTTATATTTTGCCCTACCTCCTTTCGAAGGCAATGGGCTGCTTTTCTGGGTGTCTGATCTCCTCTGATAGTGATCAGAAGTTGTTTTGTGGAGTTTGCTCAGCGTTCAAATAATCTTTTGATGAATTTGTGGGGGAGAAAGTGGTCTCCCCGTCCTATTCCTCCACCATCTTAGCTCCTCCCCCCAACTCTCCATCTTTGATTTTGTATTTGTTATCAATTTTATACCTTCAACAATCTAATCTTCAGTATCCATTTTCACTTAGGGGTGTGATTACTGGCTTCATTCTCTCTCTTCTTTTGACTCTCCCCTTTCTCCCCCAGGTCACCTCTATCTCCTCCCTCCCCCTTCTCTTCGCTACTTAACTCTGTGAATCTCTCTGGGTCATCCAGGCTATGGAGAACACTTAGGGACCTGATTGCTGACTAGACTGGCCTCTCCTATTTTGACTCCCCCTCTGCTCCTCCCAGTCACCTCTATCTCCCTCCTCCCTCTTCTCTTCTCTCTGTAACTCCGTGAACCTCTCTGGGTGTTCCAGATAGTGGAGAGCACATGGACAAAGAATATTAGGAAAAGCAAAGAAAGGAATAAATGTAGAAAAAATAATAAGTTTAAAAAATAAAATTAAAAAAAAATATAAAAGGAAAAGAAAAAGCAAAATTCCACAGAACTGAAACAACCCAATGTAGAGGCAGAGGTTTATAACAACAATAAAAACTGTGACTGAGGAAAACAAAAGAAAACAAAAAGCTCAAAAGCTTATTTAGATTTTGTAGTGCCAATAAAATAGACAACTATAGCACAGGGTAAAAACAAAAGGGGAAAAAAGGGAAAAAAAATCCAAAAGAGTACAGAGCAAGTGAAAACATAAGAATAATAAATGTTTTTCTTGACTCAATGCTCAGAGTTGAGTCCTTTCCCTCACTGGGAATCACAGTCCACCTCACCTCCCTAGGTTGCCCTCCAACACTGTGCTGATCTCTGGACCTGTTGTGGGGCAACTCAGATTCTAAGCTGGTCCTACTGTATGTTCTTGTATGTTCTTGTGTGAATCTGTGTGTTCTTGCCTCCAATGTCCACAGCTATCAGAACCAGTGCGTTTTGTTTTGTGGGAGCTCTCAGTGTCCTTTTATATAGTCCACAGACACAGAGGCTGCCTAGTTGATGGTGTGGATTTAATCTGCAGCTTGTACAGCTGATTGGAAGGTTTGGGGTCTTGCTTAGACACACTGCCCCTGGCTTTCCAATATGTTTTTATTTCCACCTCTGCATGTGGAAACCAGTATTGCCCAATACACTCCAGTATTCTTGCCTGGAGAAAACCCCTGACAGAGAAGCCTGACAGGCCACAGCCTACAGGGTCGCAAAGAGTTGGGCACAACCAAAGTGACCCTGTGCACAGAGACGCAAGATTTTTTTGCCTGGGGCAGCTGTGCCCTAGGGACAGTTAAGCATGAATGTGGCTCAGCTGCTTGGCTTGTGGGGACCCTGTCAGCACAAGGTGTGCAGGTACACGGACTGCCTCCACCCCAAGAGTTATGGAATTCAATTCAGTTCAGTCGCTCAGTCGTGTCCAACTATTTGCGACCCCATGGACAGCAGCAAGCCAGGCTTCCCTGTCTATCACCAACTCCCAGAGGTTACTCAGTCTCATGTCCATCAAGTCAATGATGCCATCCAACCATCTCATCCTCTTTCATCGCCTTCTCCTCCCACCTTCAATCTTTTCCAGCATCAGGGACTTTTCCAATGAATTAGTTCTTCACATCAAGTGACCAAAGTATTGGAGATTCAGCTTCAGCATTAGTCCTTCCAATGAATATTCAGGACTGATTTCCTTGAGGACGGGCTG
Source organism: Hydropotes inermis (assembly GCA_020226075.1). Lineage (NCBI taxonomy): Eukaryota > Metazoa > Chordata > Mammalia > Artiodactyla > Cervidae > Hydropotes > Hydropotes inermis. Next base: position 139,104 of record JAGTXW010000036.1, read on the forward strand.
GTTTGATCTCTTAGCAGGCCAAGGGACTCTCAAGAGTCTTCTCCAACACCACAGTTCAAAAACATCAATTCTTGGGTGCTAAGCTTTCCTTGTGGTCCAACTCTCACATCCATACATGAATACTGGAACAACCATGGCTTTGACTAGATAGACATTTGTTGGCAAAGTAATGTCTCTGCTTTTTAATACACTCTCTAGGTTGGTCATAGCTTTTCTTCCAAGGAGCAAATATTTTTTTAATTTATTGGCTGCAGTCACCATCTGCAGTGATTTTGGAGCCCAAAAAAATGAAATCTGTCACTATTTCCATTCCTTCCCCATTTATTTGCCATGAAGTGATGGGACCAGTGATGGGCCACGATCTTAGTTTTCTGAACTTTAAGTTTTAAGCCACCTTTTTCACTCTCCTCTTTCACTTTCATCAGGAGGCTTTTTAGTTCTTCACTTTCTGCCATAATGCTGGGGGCATCTACATCTCTGATGTTATTTATATTTCTCCCAGAAATCTTGACTCCAGCTTGTGCTTCATCCAGCCAAGCATTTTGCATGATGTACACTGTATATAAGTTAAACAAGCAGGGTGATAATATACAGCCTTGACATACTGCTTTCCCTATTTGGAAACAGTCTGTTGTTCCATGTCCAGCTGTAAATGTTGCTTCTTGGCTGGCATACAGATTTCTAAGGAGATAGGTCAGGTGGTCTGGTATTCCCATCTCTTGAAAAATTTTCCACAGTTTGTTGTGACCACCCAGTCAAAGGCATTAATGTAGTCAATAAAACAGAAGTAGATGTTTTTCTGGAACTCTCTTGCTTTTTCAATGATCCAGCAGATGTTGGCAATTTGATCTCTGGTTCCTCTGCCTTTTCTAAATGTAGCTTGAGTCTCTGGAAGTTCACATTTCACGTACTGTTGAATCCTCAGTTGGAGAATTTTGAGCATTACTTTGCTAGCATGTGAGACAAGTGCAATTGTGGAGTAGTCTGCACATTCTTTAGCGTTGTCTTTCTTTGGGATTGGAATGAAAACTGACCTTTTCCAGTCCAGTGATCATGGCACAGTTTTCCAAATTTCTTTGGAGATTTCCAAATTTGCTGCCTTATTGAGTGCAGCACTTTCACAGCATGATTTTTTAGAATTAGAAATACCCCAACAGGAATTCCATCACTTCCATTAGCTTTGTTCTTAGTGATGATTCGTAAAGCCCATTTGACTTCGCATGCCAGGATGTCTGGCTCTAGGTGAGTGATCACACCCTCGTGGTTATCTGGGTCATGAAAATCTTTTTTGTATAGCTCTTCTGTGCATTCTTGCCACCTCTTCTTAATATCGTCTACTTCTATTAGATCCATTCGACTTCTGTTCTTTATTGTGCCCATCTTTGCATGAAATGTTGCCTTGGTATCTCTAATTTTCTTGAAGAGATCTCTACTCTTTCCCATTCTGTTGTTTTCTTCTATTTCTTAGCATTGATCACTGAAGAAAAGTTTCTTATCTATCCTTGTTATTCTTTGGAACTCTGCATTCCAAATCTGGTACTATAGATTTCCGTTTCACCTTTGCCTTAAGGTTCTTTTCTTTTCTCAGCTATTTGTAAGGCCTCCACAGACAACCATTTTGCCCTTTTGCATTTCTTTTTCTTGGTCTTCATCACTTTTTGATCAAGTGATCACTTGATCACTTTTTGATGGTCTTTATCACTGCCTCCTGTACAATGTCACGAACCTCTGTCTGAAGATGTCAGGCACTCTATCAGATCTAATCCCTTGAATCTATTTGTCACTTCCACTGTATTACCATAAAGGATTTGATTTAGGTCATACCTGAATGGTCTAGTAATTTTCCCTACTTTCTTCAATTTAAGTCTGAATTTGGCAATTGGCAGTTCATGATCTTAGCCACAGTCAGCTCCCGATCCTGTTTCTCTGGACTGTGTAGAGCTTCTCCATCTCTGGCTACAAAGAATATAATCAATCTGATTTTGGTATTGACCATCTGGTGATGTCCATGTGTAGCGTCTTCTCCTGTGTTGTTGGAAGAGGGTGTTTTCTATGTGACCAGTGGGTTCTCTTTGCAAAACTCTGTTAGCCTTTGCCCTGCTTCATTTTGTGCTCCAAAGCCAAATTTCTCTGTTACTGCAGTATCTCTTGACTTCTACTTTTGCATTCCAGTCCTGTATAATGTAAAGAAATCTTTTTGGGAGTGTTAATTCTAGAAGCTCTTGTAGGTCTTCATAGAACTATTCAACTTCAGCTCCTTCAGCATTACTGGTTAGGGTATGGTTATGTCATTACTGGTCAGGGTATGGTTATGTCATTACTGGTCATGGCCCTATCTGAGTGTTTTTGCGAGCCTCTTATATCTGACGATCAGAAGGTCTCTTTGGCCCGTCTTTCTCTGTGGCTCTGCCCGTTTAGGCACTTAGAGGACTCCCGTGCCTGGGGTCCTTCTTGTTTCACACATCAGGCACTTAAAGGGCCCCCCTGGATGGGATCCTAGTCTATAGATCAGTGCATCAGGCACTTAAAGGGGCACCCTGGGTGGGGTCCTCCTCTGTTGATCAGGCATGTTAAATGGGACTCTGGGTGAGGTCCTACTCTGTAGTTTGGTGCATCAGGCGTTTGATGGGTGAGCTTCTCTATTGTTCACCACTGGATGCTGGTGGGTGGGGAGAGAAAGGTTATGGTTACCTGTGTGACTCAGAAGTATCACCTTGCTTCCATGGCTGCTCAGCTTTCTCCACAGTCATTTCCCACCACAGTCTCCTCCCTCACATCCCCTCTATCCATCTCTCCACAGTCAATAACAGCCCTCACCCTGGGATTGTTCCACAGTCCCTAAATTCCAGCTCGCAGCCGCTGTGCCTTCCAGGGGACCTGCGTCTGTTTGGATTATCTATGGCTGCAGCAAAGACTGTCTGATTCTCATTCCATTTAGGCTGCCACACAGATCAGCTATTTCACTCCCAGTCTTAAATGTTTCTCCTCTCACTCAGACATTTGCCCCGATGTGGTATAGGTCCTATCCATCAGTTCCCCCACCCAGTGAGGGCAGTTCTGTTCCTACTAACAGTCCTGTTTTTCCCACTATTTCATTCTTCCTACCGAATTTTGCGAGGTTTGATATATTTTTTCCTGCTGGTCAGGTACTCCTGTAAGCTCTCAGCTGGTGTTCTGCATGCACTTCTGTGTCTGAAGGTGTATTTCTAATGTATCGATGGAGAGAGATGTACTCCATGTCCACCTATTCCTCTGCCATCTTATTCTCCCATGTTTTTTGGTTTCTTGACAGTCTCTCATGGCTAGACTGGAACCTCCATGGAGACTTGTAATGGTATCCAACAAAAAATGTTCCTTGAGTTACCAAATACATAAAACTATTTTAGAGAAATGTAAGAAAATATCCTTGTGAGCTACCATTGGGGGCGTACTTCCTAAAGTAATGTATAATGTAAATTTCTTTACATTATACAGTTGCAATTTATGGAAATGGGCAAAGGATACAAATAGGTGTGGCCTGTGGAGGTGGGA
>JAGTXW010000036.1:162634-173173 GCA_020226075.1 Hydropotes inermis
TTGCAGATCTCACCATTCAGACCCAACTTAAGCCCAGTGCCTGCTGGAGCACTACAGTCATCATATTTTGAGAAATGCAGAAACCAAGATGCACAAGACTTTGAGCCACTGGTGTTCGGGAGAGAGTGGGTGTGTGTGATTTGCGTAGAGGAGACCTGCCTCATGGGAGACAGGATACCAACATGGCAATAATGTCTGAAATGCTGACCTGATGGATGAACACATGGAAAGCACATGAAACAGTGCATGGACTGTAGCAAGTGTTAGCTATCCCTATGGATGAAGAGCACAGGTGCAGATGTGGCGTGGGCAAAGGGGGGGACACTGGTGGGTCCTGTGGCTTAGCCCCTCGCCCTCTAGTCCATCATAGTCTTGTGAGATCCCTTCTACAGCACGACTGCCCTTACAAATGTCCCCCCAACCTGACACTGGGCCCCTGAGGGAGAGATGTGTCCAGGCTCCCCGCTGGGGACCTCTAGGCCACGGAGCAGGGGACAGACACAGGCAGTATACAGGATCTACCCACACCCTAAAACTGACTTGGGGCCAGAATGGAGAGAAACTGGGCGAGTGGGAAGGCAGGACAGGAATGCCCCACCCCTGGGCAGCCACTCCCGGGGCCTCTCTCCCTGCACTGGTGGAGGGGGAATGCTGCTGGCCTTAGATATGAGGGCTGAGAGGACTCTCCAGCCCAGGGGATGGGGATCAGGGACGGGAGAGGGCAAGAGACTGGGCGGGGTCCTGGGGAACATTGCCCTTCCCCCAGTCCTTGAGTGTATCCGCTTCCTCCGGTGCTCCTGAGGGGCCCCGGGCAAGCCCACAGACTGGAGTCCCTGGTCTGTGTGCCTGGAGCCCCAGGCAGCCCAGCCCCATGCCATCCCCAGTTTGTCCAACAGCAGTCCCCGCTTCCCTCCCCAGGCGGGCAGGCACGGCAGGCTCCACATCCCTGCTATCATGCCTCCAGGGCCAGGCCACCCCACTCCCATATGAAGCCACCTGTGCAAGCATGCACACAGACACACATGCCCATGTGAATGCAACTCAACCGTGCTCTCTTTGACACGCACACACACACACCTGCACACAGGGACAGACCCATGTGCACGCACCTGACCACACGCTCTCTCGTGACCACACCTACATGCCCATGTGCAAGCACCTCCACACACAGACACATGCACACGCCTATGTGCATGAATCTGTGCTTGTGCTCTCTCTCTCTGAAACACACCCACGCACACGCTGACGGGCAGGCACTTGTGTGAAGGGCACTCTCTTGGGCGCACGCACAGATACACACAGATACACCTATGTGCATGAATCTGGGCATGTGCTCTCTCTCACAAACACACATGTACACATGCTCATATGCATGCACCTGCCCATGCGCTCATGCACACAGATGCACATACATGCACGTGAGCTATGTGTGAGACACCAGAGGGACAGACCGGCCCTGACCCAGGGGTTCCCGACTCCCTTCTGGGAGTCGATGACAAGGACCTGCGCTCAGCAGGATGGTCACCTTTGAGCGACGCCAGGCTGACAGCAACACAGACTTGGAGGTGCACAGGAACCGGGGCTCACTTGGGGTTTGCAGGCTTGGAGTGGAAACAGTCAGGGGCCTTGAAGAGTGGGGCGGGGGTCTGTTTGAGCATGCGCACTGAGAAGCTGCCCCCACACTAAAGTGCAGAGCGCCACCCAGAGCCCTCGCAGCTGAGCCATTTACCGGGCTTCCGGGCCCTGAGGCAGGGCTGACACAGAGGGCCCCGACCACGTGCGTGTGCGTCTGCGCACGCTCATTGGGGTGACATGGCACGCGAACATGTGAAGTTTCAGCAGGGGGCGCCATTTTGCCCGAGAGCCTGCAGTCATCGCGGGAACCAATGGTTCGTGGGAACCAATCGTGAGGCAGAACCAGGAGGTGTTTCCTCAGGCCCTCTGCCGATGCTGAATTGCAGGTCTCCTCACAGGGCTGGGTTCTGTAGGGACGGTTCAGTCTTTCCTGCCATGGAGGGAGGGGGAGAGCAGTTCCAGATGGAGCCTGAGGCACACGGTGGAGGAGCCATGAGGGCAGCTGATGAAGACGAAGGTGCCAAGGCCTCTGCAGCGGGCACAGCACATGGAGCCCAAGGTGTGCCGGGTGGTGCTGGTGGCCGCGATGGCCCTGGCCACCCAGCTGGCCCTGGAGACGCCGTCAGTCGAGGAGTCCCTGCCGGCTCCAGTGACATGGCTGATCCCAGAGACCCCAGCACTAACAGAGAGTCAGGTGGCGCAGCCACTGCCATTCCACAGATCCCAGGGGCACCCCACGCACCAGGGCCTGGCGGAGACGCAGCACCCAGAGCCGGAGCTCTGAGTAACCGAGTCTTCCAGTTTTATCCTATTTCAGGAGCCCCGGTGGGGCCAAAGGGCCACACAGGTCGGGGTGTGGGCTAGGGGTTGTTTAGGAGTAGCAGGTGCTGGGGCCTAAATTGTAGGGGGAGGGTACTCTGGGGGGTTGGAGGGTATGGGTCAGGGGTGGCCTGGCTGCCAGGGGAAGGTGGTGAGGAAAAGCAATCTGAAGGGAACCAGAGGGTCGGGAGGTGATAGCCAGGGTGTTGGGCGGTGGCCGTAAGGGAGAAGGCAGGTCTCCTCGAGCAGGGAGCCTGAAGTACAGCCAAAATGACTCATGTGGATGGTGCCTTAACCGTATCTCCACCAGCACCTTCGGCATGCTTTTCTCATCACCCACAGAGGCAGACAACTGCACGCCACATCCTGACTCAAGGTACTCAACTGCGATGGCCGGTTCAGAGGGAGCTCTACGTTAATGGCCGCATGTTGCTTCTGTCAGTTCTAAAAGGGGCCAGGGCGAGGGAGGGTTGGTGGGGGGTGACCAGTCTCGGCCCGGGAGGAGCCATAAAGGAGGGTTAAGCCTAGAGGAAAAGTATGGTTCTCTGGGCTTCTCGGTGTGCAGGGACAGAGGGAGAACATGTTCCTCTTCCTTCTTCTTGGCGGGAACATGAATTTCATTTTCCCTCCCTTTTAGCCGTTTGACTGCTGAAGACCATGCCCTACTCCAGATAGCTGTCGACTTCTGTCTGGAGCAGATTTTCCTTGCAGAACTTCGTGTTTCCTCAGTCTCAGCACAGAAGAGGGGCTTAAACCTAGCCTATGTGCCTTAGTTTCAAGTGTCCTTCCCGAGGGCATTGCTTTCTGCAGTAGTTTGATTGGGCTTCATCCTGTGCCTGTGCTGCTGCTTGTGGGCTCAGGGTCCACATAGTTTGTTTGGGCGTTGTTAAATGCGGAAAATAAAACTGAGCTACTGTGCTGTCTCTGACTTTAGTTTTAGCTTGTTCACTTCCTACTACTGCATTCATCTTCCAGTTGGAGGGGAGGTTCTGAGATCAAGATATTCAAGGAGCACAACGTAAGTGAAGACAATGTCAGAAGTGGGAGAATAAGAAAGTTGTATACTGCCATTCAGAATTGATTTTTAAATATTTTGTCAGTTTTATAGTTACATTTATATACTGAGATATAACACCAGAATGTTGTTGTTGTTGTTCTGTCTCTAACTTGTGTCCAACTCTTCACAACCCCATGGACTGTAGCACACCAGGCTCTGTGTCCCTGCTTTCTCCTGGAGTGTGTTCAAGTTCATGTCCATTGAGTGGATTATGCTGTCAAAAGCATCTCATCCTCTGTCCTCCCATTCTCCTTTTGCCTCAGTCTCTCCCAACATCAGGGTCTTTTCCCATGAATCAGCTTTTCCCATCTGCTGGCCAAAGTGTTGAAGCTTCAGCTTCAGCATCAGTCTTTCCAATGAAAATTCAGGACTGATTTCCTTTAGGATTGACTGGTTTGATCTTGCAGTCCAAAGCACTCTCAAGTGCTTTATATAAAGTGCTTTATATCAAGTCCTTATATCCTGAAACCATGCTAAACTTATTAATTACAAAAGATCTTTTGTAGGTCCCATTGACCTTCCTACATAGGCAATCATTTTGTCTGTAAATAAATACACATTTATTTCTTCCTTTCCAATTAATGCATTTGAACTGGTTTCTGCTAAAATGAAATCTCCAACACTTTGGCCACTTGATGCGAAGAGCCAAAGACCATGAATATGGGAGAGATTGAAGGCAGGAGAAGGGAATGACAGAAGATGACATGGTTGGATGGCATCACGTCTCAATGGACATGAGTTTAAGCAAGTTCTGGGATATGGTGAAGGACAGGGAAGCCTGGCGAGAAGCACTCCATGGGGTCACAAAGAGTTAGACTCGATTAAGTGACTGAACAACAACACGGTGATTTCTGTTGTAATGGATTGGAGTTTCCTGCTTCTTTGCCTCCTGGTAATTTTACACTGAATGCCAAGCATTATCAAATTTCCCTTGCATGCTTGATGTTTTTCTATCCCTAAACTTATGTTTGTGCTTTATTCTGAAATCTTGTTAAGATGCTTGGAAACAGTTTGATCCTCTTGAGTCTTACTTTTGAACATGGGCTCTGTAGGACCAGACCAGATCTTAGTGTAGGATGAACTTAACTGAAATCTTCCATGACCGAGAAGGCTATAGCTGGAAACAAGGACTCTTTACAAATTTTATTTGAGAAAATTCTTTGTTTATTTTTGGCTATGCCCCCTCTTGTTAAAACTGTGTGAAGTTTTTCTGTGCTTGCAGCCATCGGGGGCTACTCTCTACTTGCTGTGCTCAGGATTCTCATTGCAGAGGCTTCTGTTAAGGAGCAGGGACTCTAGATCAGGTTGAGCTCAGTAGATGTGGCACACTGGCTTCGTTGCACCAGGTATGTGGGATCTTCCTGGCCCAGGGATCAAACCCATGTGCCCTGCATTGGCAGGCAGATTCTTAACCACTGGACCGCCAGGGAATCCAAAACCAGGAGTCCTATACAGTATGAGAGTCAGTTTATGTTTGTGTATGTGTTAGGAAGTGCTGTAATTTCATTCTTTCACATGTAGCTGTCCAGTTTTCCCAGGACCATTTTTGTAGAAATTGATGAGCTGATTTCTTAAACAAATACTTTCTTTCTTTTACCCCATCAGGCCTTAGTTGGGGAATATTGAAACATCATTGTGTCACTCGGGGTTTTTTCTTGCAGTGCACAGACACTCCAGTCGCGATGCCCAGGCTCAGTACTTGCTCCACTGCATTGGCAGGCAGATTCTTAACCACTGGAACTCCAAGGAAGCCAAAACAAGGAGTGTTAGAGTGACAGTAAAATCTATCTGAGCATTTGATTGGTACTCTCTATTACTTTTTAAAGATGCTCGTATCCTTTAACCCAGTTTTGGGCATCGATCAGAGGAAAATTCCTGTATATGTGGGCAAGGCAGAATTGACCACAGTATTCACTACTGCACTGTTTGTCACTGTGAGAAACTGGTAGAATGTAAACCCAAGGGGAAACATTGAGTAAATCATGGTAATTCCATCCTGCAAGAATAATATATGGCAATCAGAGAGCAAACCAGATAGCTTGGAACTCATATGGAAAGAGATGAAAGCAAATTGCAGAATGATGGGTATCGCATATTCCTGTCTTGCAGGACTTTCTGGTCCCATGAACATGTGGGGCAATGCTGAGTAGAACCACCCAGAATAAGCACAGCCACCTCAACTGTCAGTGTTATCACTAGACATTAGGGAAAATCATTTCCGTATTTAGATTTCCATGTTGTTTAACTATCTTCATAAAGAATCATGACTTTTGAAATATATTTATTACAATAATAAATAAATAAATTTATTTATTTTAATTGGAGGCTAATTACTTTACAATATTGTAGTGGTTTTGCCGTACATTGACATGGATCCGCCACAGGTGTACATGTGTTCCCCATCCTGAACATCCCTCCCACCTCCCTCCCCATCCCATCCCTCTGGGTCATCCCAGTGCACCAGCCCCGAGCACCCTGTCTCATGCATCGAACCTGGACTGGTGATCCGTTTCACATATGATAATATACATGTTTTGGTGCCATTCTCTCAAATCATTCTACCCTTGCTCTACCCCACAGAGTCCAAAAGACTGTTCTATACATCTGTGTCTCTTTTTCTGTCTCGCATATAGGGTTATTGTTAACATCTTTCTAGATTCCATATATATGCATTGGCATGCTGTATTGGTGTTTTTCTTTCTGGCTTACTTCACTCTGTATAATAGACTCCAGTTTCTTCCACTTCATGAGAACTGATTCAGATGTATGCTTTGTAGTGGCTCAGTAATATTCCATTGTGTATATGTACCACAGATTTCTTATCCATTCGCCTGCTGATGGACATCTAGGTTGCTTCCATGTCCTGGCTATTATAAACAGTGCTGCAATGAACATTGGGCTACACGTGTCTCTTTCAATTCTGGTTTCCTCAGTGTATATGCCCAGCAGTGGGATTGCTGGGTTATGTGCCAGTTCTATTTCCAGTTTTTTAAGGAATCTCCACACTGTCATCCATAGTGGCTGTATTAATTTGCATGGCCAACAACAGGGTAAGAGGGTTCCTTTTCCCCCATACCCTCCCCAGCATTTATTGCTTGTAGACTTTTGGATAGCAGCCATTCTGACTGGCATGAAATGGTATCTCATTGTGGTTTTGATTTGCATTTCTCTAATAATGAGTGATGTTGAGCATCTTTTCATGTGTTTGTTAGCCATCTGTATGTCTCCTTTGGAAAAATGTCTGTTTAGCTCTTTGGCCCATTTTTTTGATTGGTTCATTTATTTTTCTGGAGTTGAGCTGGAGGAGTTGCTTGTATATTTTTGAGATTAATTCTTTGTCAGTTACTTCATTTGCTATTATTTTTCTCCCATTCTGAAGGCTGTCTTTTCACCTTGCTTAGAGTTTCCTTCATTGTGCAAAAGCTTTTAAGGTTAATTAGGTTCCATTTATTTATTTTTGCTTTTATTTCCATTACTCTGGGAGGTGGGTCATAGAGGATCCTGCTGTGATTTATGTCAGAGAGTGTTTTGCCTATGTTTTCCTCTAGGAGTCTTATAGTTTCTGGTCTTATGTTTAGATCTTCAGTCCATGTTGAGTTTATTCTTGTGTATGGGGTTAGAAAGTGTTCTAGTTTCATTCTTTGACAAGTAGTTGACCAGTTTTCCCAGCATCACTTGTGAAAGAGATTGTCTTTTCTCCATTGTATATTCTTGCCTCCTTTGTCAAAGATAAGGTGTCCATAGGTGGGTGGATTTATCTTTGGGCTTTCTATTTTGTCCCATTGATCTATGTTTCTGTCTTTGTGCCAGTACCATACTGTCTTGATGACTGTAGCTTTCTAGTATAGCCTGAAGTCAGCCAAGTTGGTTCCACCAGTTCCATTCTTCTTCACAAAATTGCTTTGGCTATCCAAGGTTTTTTGTATTTCCATACAAATTATGAAATTGTTGGGTTTTGTTCTGTGATCTCTATAGAACTTTCAGAATTTGTCCTCAGTCATGACGGAGCAAGTGAAGTGATGAAGTACTTTCCCTTCTTACTGGTCCTCAATTCCATTTGTCATTAAAAGGCTATTCATTTCTGAAGAGCTAGCATGACTGAAATGGAAGACAGATTTATAGTTTGTGATATATAATGTAGACATCAATATTTTTTTTCTGCAGATTTCAGGTTATTTTAAATTATACAACTACTGATTCATAATTTATTTTTCTATGTAGATCAATACTAAGAATGATATTGATCCTTTCCATAATCATATCCCCAACCTTTTAAACACTGCAGTTCTATACAGTATTGATGAATGTCTGCTCCAACCTGCAATTATACCAATATCATCAGTATATTCCATGATTTTCTGATTGAACATTTCTCCAAAGCTCTTAATGTAGAAATGTAATATGTGATAATACTTTCTTATTTATAGAAGCTCCATATCTAAACATTAATTTTAAAAAATAGCTTCAGGTTTATAATATGCTTAGATTCAGCTGTACAATGATACCAGTACTCGGCAGACTTTGGACTGGCTGTCTTAACAAGAAACCCTGTCTATTCTGTAAATCAATAGTCGACTTCCGTGCATTTCCTTTATTAAAATTATTTTTCAGAGATAGGGTCCTTCTCAAAGAGCAAAACAAGTAGAAGATTTTCTATAGAGGTATCCTATATATAGAATGTAGCCTATGTATACTATTATGACTTACACAGAGATACTTATAAATTTATATATTGGCATATATATGGAAAACCAAACGTACATAGAAAAAGTAAAAATATCATATAGTTCTCAAGCCATGCAGAAACTAATGTTGCTCAAATTTAGGCTAAATCCATTGTGTCTGAATGTGTAAACATAAAATATTAATAATTCTACATGTGCAAAACTCCAACAAATATAATTGCATGGAAACCAATTGGGAATGAAAAACACTTATTGAAAACTCTAAAAGTCATCGAGTGAAAAGAGACACTCAATAGAAAATGATCAATATAATTGAAAGACTTGAACAAAAACGTGGCCAAAGAAGTCACAGCAATGGCAAATAAGCACAGGAAAAGATGCTGAGCATATTGGCTATGACAGAAATGCAAAGTAAAACTATAAAGAGTTCTAACCGCTCTATATCTATCAAAGTGGCTACACATTTTTAAAAGGTGACTACACAATAATGTGGCAAGGATGCAGAGAAACTGGATTATTCATACATTTCTTGTGAGAGTATAAAATGGTACAGCTATCCTGAAAAACAGTTTGACACTTTATTATACAACATGTTATAAACATGCAAGTATAATTTGACCCAGAAGTTCTATTCCTGCATATTTCTTCTAGAGAAATGAACATAAAAGGTTTTACATGAATTTTCATTGAAACTTTACTTGTAATAGCTAAAAATGTAGACAGGCTAGAGGTCCTTCAATGAGTGAATGGTTCAACTGTGGTTTAACCATAGTTACATAACCATACCACCATACCAGTAACACAGTTAACCATACCAGTAACAGTCCTCATCAAAAAAAATGGAAGAAAATATTAATACACGTAACAACGCAGATGAATCTCAAGTGCATGCCAAAGTAAAACAGGCCAATCTCAAAAAGACATGTACTTTATGATTCCATGTACATATTATTCTCAAAATGACAAAATTAGAGACATGGAAAAGCAATCAGTAGTCATAAGGGATTATGGATAGAGAATATAAGACTGTGGTATTAGGGAATTCCTTTAAGGTTACAGAATAGTTTTCTCTCTTGAGGTGATTATGCAAATACACATATATTTTACATATATATATATATATGCACTCACATATACATCAATATTCATACAAAATATAACCATAATACATAAGAGCTCTCAAACTCACTAATAAGAGAACAAATAAACCAATTAAAATGTGGGAAAATATTTGAATAGCAATTGGTTGACATAAGATATGACATAAGTTGTACAGGTGACTCATAAACACCTAAAATTAATTAAAATAATTAGTAATTAGTACTGAATGCACATTAAGTATGCAAATTGTATCTTGGATAAAAGAAATAAAATAACTGAGAACATAAACAACTCTCAGGAAAAGAGAGAAACTTAAACTCTCCTCAATGACTCATAAGAATGCAAAATGATAAAGACACTTTGGGAAATGTTTTTCATTACTCATAAATATCTGCACACTGAAAACTGTGTAATCCCATTCCTAAATAACTTCCATGTAAAACATGAATTTCTGTTCACATAAAACCCTCATGCCAATGTTTACTGTGGCTCTATTAATAATAGCCCCAAACTGGCAATAACTCAAATGTTATTCAACTGGTAAACCAATATACAAATGGTGCATCCATCCAAGGGAATACTACTCAACAAGACAAAGGGACATGCTATTGATGATTGTAAGAACATGAAAGTTTTTCAACTTAACTTAAAGAACCAGATCAGGAAGACTACTTACAATATGAGTTAATAGGCACAGGGAAAAATGCTGAACAGCACTAATAATTAGAGAAATAGAAATCAAAATCACTAGAAGATATCACCTCACAGCTGTCAGAATGGCTATCATCAAGTCAAAAATTCTGAAAATAACATACGGCGGCAAGGATATGGACAAAAGGAAGCCTTTGTACATAATTGGTGGGAATGTAAATTTGTGCACTCACCTTGGAAAACAACATGGAAGTTTCTTAAAAACACTAAAAATAGAACTACCATGTGACTCAGCTATTTCACTCCTAGCTCTACATCAGAAGAAAAGGAACACTGATTTGAAAAGATACATGAACCCCAAAGTTTATTACAGCCTTCCTTACAATAGAAAAGATATGGAAGCAACCAGTGAGCAAGATGCACATGGTTCCTGTCTTCATAGCACTTGCATGGAGTATAGGATAAGCAAGCATTTGAACACCACAGTAATCCTCAGAAATACTGGCAGTTACATGTTTGTTGACGTGGAAACATTCTCCCAGCATATGGTATAGAAAAGGAAAGCTACAATATAGCATACAGATTGATTCAATTTGTATAAATTAAAAAAAAATCACTGATGTACATATGCTCATCCAAAAATGTGTATTA
>JAGTXW010000036.1:178632-217176 GCA_020226075.1 Hydropotes inermis
TAAACATTTTTGTTTTTCTGCAGTAAAGAGAATTTGCTAGTTCTCTTGGGGGAAAGACTATTTTACTCAATATTTTCCTATGCTTTTGATTTTCAAAAGAAGAGAAATCTTAAGACACTTGTTTTCTAATGCCTGGTACTGTGCCTAATGAATATTTTTCTAATTAATATGCTATCATTAGTAAAATGTACATTCTATTTACCTCCAACACTGATTTAAAGTGACTCATGATAAAAGACATACTTCAGTTAACTATGTTTGGGATTGACAGATACACACTGCTGTATTTAAAATGCATAACCAACAGGGACCTACTCAATAGCACAGGAAAGCCTGCTGAATACTCTGTAAGGACATAAACAGGAAACAAATTTGAAAAAGAATAGATATATGTATAAGTGAGTCACTTTGCTGTAGACATAAGCTATCACAACATTGCTAACCAATTGTCCTCCAATATAAACATAGAACATTAAAAAAGGAAAATAAACTTTCACTGAAGACAAAAAATAGCAATATAAACTAAACGATGTTGAGAATGAGGCAAATGATTATTGTACTTCACAGCACACTAGCTTTATCAATATAAATATTAGTCATTATTTGAAATGGAAAGAAATTAACTCAGCATTGTTCTTTCACATGAAGGCATATACATAAGCAGCTTACTTTAAGTCGTTACCATGGATTGGCCTAGTACTAAGTGAGCCTGAAGTAGACTGGCCGACTTACTCATTAGAGCACTGAAAATCATCCCACCACCAGTGCAAAAGGCAGCTCAATGGCAAGGCACTACTACTTGATGTTTTTGTTGTTGTTTTGTTTTGTTTTGTTTTTCATATAGTGTGACTCTCTTCCCATGAAATATTTAATCTCTCAAACCTAAGGTCTAAGATAAGGGCACAATAAAGGACAGAAACGGTATGGACCTAAAAGAAGCAGAAGGTATTAAGAAGAGGTTATAAGAATACATGGAAGAACTATACAAAAATGATCTTAATGATCCAGATAACTACAATGGTGTGATCACTCACCTAGAGCCAGACATCCTGGAATGCAAAGTCACGTGGGCATGAGAAAGCATCACTATGAACAAAGCTCATGTAGGCGATGGGATTCCAGTTGAGTTATTTCAAATCTGAAAAGATGATACTGCACTCAATATGCTAGGAAATATGGAAAACTCAGCAGTAGCCACAGGAATGGAAATGGTCAGTTTTATTGCAATCCCAATGAAAGGCAATGCCAAAGAATGTTGAAACGACTGCACAATGGCAATCATCTCTCATGCTAGCAAAGGAATGCTCCAAATTCTCTCAACTAGGCTTCAACAGAATATGAACTGAGAAATTCCAGATATCCACACTGAATTTAACCAAGAGGAACCAGAGATCATATTGGAAATATCTACTGTATCACAGAAAAAGCAATAGAGTACCAGAAATACATTGACTTCTGTTTCATTGACTACACCAAAGCCTTTGTGTGGATCACAACAAACTGTGAAACATTCTTAAAGAGATGGGGATACCAGATCACCTCACCTGTCTCCTGAGAAATCTGTGTGAGGGTCAAGAAGCAATAGTTGGAACTGGACATGGGACAGCAGACTGGTTCTAAACTGGGAAAGGAGTTCGACAAGGCTGTATATAACCACCCTGCTAATTTAACTTATATGCAGAGTACATCTTGTGATATGCCAGGCTGAATGAAGCACAAGGTGGAATAGAGATTGCTGGGAGACATATCAATAAACTCAGATGTGCAGATGACACCACACTTATGGCAGGAAGCAAAGAGCAATTAAAGAGCCTCTTGATGAAAGTGAAAGAGGAGAGTGAAAAAGCTGGCTTAAAACTTAACATTTGAAGCTCATGGCATCTGGTCCCATCACTTCATGGAAAATAGATGGAGAAACAATGAAAAGAGTATCAGACTTCATTTTCTTGGGCTCCAAAATGACTGCAGATGGTGAGTGCAGCCAGGAAACTAAAAGATGCTTCTCCCTGGAAGAAAAGATATGACCAATCTAGACAGCATATGAAAGAGCAGAGACAACTTTGCTGACAAAGGTCTGTCTAGTCATAGCTATGGTTTTTCCAGTAGTCATGTATGGATGTGAGAGTTGGACAGTGAAGAGAGCTGAGTACAGAAGAAATGATGCTTTTGAACGGGGGAGTTGGAGAAGACTCTTAACAGCCTCTTGCAGTTCAAGGAGATGAAACCAGTCCATCCTAAAGGAAATCAGTCCTGAACATAAACTGGAAGGACTGATGTTGGAGCTGAAGCTCTAATACATTGGCCATCTGATGTGAAAAACTGACTCACTGGAAAAAACCCAAATGGCAGGAAAGTTTGATTGCAGGAGGCCAAGATGATGACAGAGGATGAGTAAGTTAGATGGCACCACAGACTTGATGTACAGGAGTTTGAGCAAGCTCTGAGAGTTGGGAATGGACAATGAAGCCTTAAGAGAGTTCAGGCAACTTCCCTAAGATCAAAGAGCTGTTAAGTGGAAGTACAGGTCAGATAACTTGCCTAAGATCACACAGCTCATATGTAGAAGCATAGGGAGGTGAGGCAACTTATCTAAGTTCACACAGCCTATAAGTGGAAGCACAGAGATGTTACAAAAGTGGCTTAAGATCACACACCTCAGATGTGGAACCGTAGAGAGGTTAACAAACTTGCCTAAGATCACACAGCTGAGTCAGGCAAGCAAAGAGAGGGTAGGTAACTTGCTAAGGTCACACAGCTCAGATATGGAGGCAGAGAAAAATTAGGAAACTTGCTTAAGACAACACAGCTTAGAAGGCAAAACAGAGAGAGTTCAGGCAACTTGCCTAAGGTAGCACAACTCAAACTGAGAAGCACAGTGAGGTCAGGCACCTTGCCTAAAACCATACAGATCAGCAGTGTAAGCACAGAGAGGTCAGGCAACTTGCCTCAGATCATACAGCTCACTTGTGGAAGCCAATAGAGGTCAAGCAACTCACCTAAGATATAAGAGCTCAGAAGTAGAAGTAAAGAAAAATCAGGCAACTTACCGAAGATCACCAAGCTCAGATTTGGAGGCACAGAGAGGTCAGGCAACATGCCTAAGATGACACAGCACACAAGAGGAATCACAGAGAGGTCAAGAAACATGGGTAAGATCAAAGAGTTCAGAAGTGGAATCACAGAGAAGTGAGGCAACATGCCTAAGAACACATAGTTCAGAAGTGGAAGAAAGGAGATGTCAGGTAACTTGCCTAAGATCATACACCTCAGAAGTGGAGCTACAGAGAGGTTAGTCAACTTATGGAAGATCAAACAGCTGAGAAGTGGCATCACACAGAGGTTAGGCAACTTGGCTAAGATCACACAGCTCAGATATGGAAGCACAAGAAGTTAGGAAACTTGCCTGAGAAAACACAGGTGAGTAGTGGAAGCACAGAGAGTTTTGGCAACTTCCCTGAGATCCAGCAGCTCAGAAGTGGAAGCTCAGAGAGTTCAGGACACTTGAATGAGATCACACAGCTCAAAAGGGGAACCACAGAGAGGTCAGGCAACTTGCATAGGATCATATAGCTCAGATATGCAAGCAGAGAGAGGTCAGGCAACTTACCTAAGATCACATAGCTCATAAGGTTAGCACAGAGGTCAAGCAACTTGATGAAGAACACAGCTCATATGAGTGGAAGCACAGAGAGCTCAGGCAACTTACCTAAGTTCACACAGTTCAGAAGTGGAAGCAAGAAGGTTAGAAAACTTGCCTAAGATGACACAGCTCAGATGCAGAAGCACAGAGAGTTTAGGCAACTTTCCTAAGTTCACACACCTCAGATATGTAAGAATGGCATGTACAGGCACCTTGGCTAAGATCACAGAGCTTAGAAGTAAAAGAACAGAGAGGCCAGGCAACATGCCTAAGATCACACAGCTGAGCAACGGAAGCACAGATAGGTTAGGCTACTTGTCTCCAGTGGGATGGGTGCAATCTCAAAAATGACAAAAAGATCTGTCTTTATTTCCAAGGGGAACCATTCAATATCACAGTACTCCAAGTCTATGCCCTAACGACTAATGCCAAAGAAGCTGACGTTGAATGGTTCTATGATTGGCTACAAGACCTTCTAGAACTAACATGATGAGGATTGAGCTCTTGCAGTCCTATGGCCACTGCTGGCTCTTCCAGATTTGCTGGCATATGGAATGCAGCACCATGATAGCATAATCTTTTTGGAAATTGCAAAGTTCCACTGGAATTCTATTGAATCCTCTAGCTTTATTA
The DNA here is from genome assembly GCA_020226075.1 of Hydropotes inermis. Lineage (NCBI taxonomy): Eukaryota > Metazoa > Chordata > Mammalia > Artiodactyla > Cervidae > Hydropotes > Hydropotes inermis. The sequence continues at coordinate 182,906 of JAGTXW010000036.1, forward strand.
ACAGTAGTACTTCCTAGGCCCTCTTGACTTCTCACTCCAGAGTGTCTGGCCCTGGGTGACTGACCACACCATCATGATAATCTGGTTCATTAGGCTCTTTATCGTACAGTTCTTCCGTGTGTACTTTCCATCTCTTCTTGATCTCTTCAGCATCTACTAGGTCTCTACCGTTGCTGTTCTATACTGTACTCATCTATGGCCAAAATGCTCCCTTGATATTTCCAATTTTCATGAAAAGATCTCTATCCTTTCTCCTTCTGTAGGTTGCTTCTAGTTTTATGCACTGTTCATTGATGAAGGCTTTCTTGTCTCCTGGTCCTCTTCTTTGGATTGCTGCCATTAGTTGTATGTACCTTTCCCTTTGTCCCTTGGTTTTTACTTCTCTTCTATTTTCAGCTATTTGAAAGCCTCCTGAAATAACCCCTTTGCCTTCTTCCTTTTCTTTTTCCTTGGGATGACTTTGTTCACTGCCTCCTGAACAGTATTAGGGACGTCCGTCTGTAGTTCCTCAGGCATGCTGTTAACTAGATCTAATCCCGTGAATCTATTTGTTACCTTCACTGCATATTCAGAGGGAGTTGGATTTCAGTCGTACCTGGCTGTCCTGGTAGTTTTTCCCACTTTTTGTAGTTGAAGCCTGGACTTTGCTATGAGGAGCTGATGAGCAAAGCCACAGTCAGCTCCAGCTCTTGCTTTTTTCTGGCTGCATATGGCTTCTCCATCTTTAGCTACAAATAATGTAATCAATTTTATTTCGGTATTGCCCACTTGGTGATGTCTGTGTGTAAGCTCGTCTCTTGTGTTGTTTAGAAAGGGTATTGGCTATGATGAGTGCATTGTCTTGGCAGAATTCAGTTAGCCTTTGCCCTGTTTCATCTTGTTCTCCAAGGCCAAAGTTGACTGGTACTCTGGGTATCTCTTGACCTCCTACATTGGCCTACCAGTCCCCACTGATGAATAGAATGATATCTGCTTTTGGTGTTAGTTCTAGGAGGTCTTCTAGGTCTTCTGGCTGATAGGACTCATCAGATTCAGATTCTTCAGCATCTGTGGTAGGGGCATGGATTTGAATTACTGTGCCATTGGATGGCTTGTCTTGGAAATGACCCGACATCATTCTGTTATTTTGGAGGGTGCACCCAAGCAGTGCATACCAGGACTTTTTTTGTAGATTATGAGGGCTCCTCCATTTCTCCTATGGGATTCTTGCCCACAGTAATCATTATAATGGTCATCTGAATCAAGGTCACCCATTCCTTTCCAGTTTAGTTCACTATTACCCAGGATGTTGATGATTATTCTCACTGTCATTAAGTGAGTACAAATATGAAGTGGACTAATAAGTTAATATGGATATGGCAAGCCCTACTGTAGTCACTAAGAAAATAAGAATTTATATATACCATTAAGGCAAACCAAATGCTACCCTGAAAACATTCATTTACAAATGAAGGTGTTAAAGATAAAAAGGTCCAAATATGAATTTTATAAAAATAAATAAATAAATAAAATGGCAGTCATAAATTTGATCGTATCAATAACGATATGAAATATGAACAAATTGAACAATCTAATCAAAAAGCAAACATTTTGAGACTGGATAAAAAAACATAGATCCAACTCTATGCTATCTATGGGAGACATAATTTAGAATCCAAGATACAGATTTTAAGTGAAATGACTGAAAACTATATATCAGGCCAACATCAACCAGAGAGAGAATTGGCTGTACTGTACTAATGTCAACCAAAAATGATTTTTATTAAAAATTGTTACTAGGGATAAAGAAGGACATTTTGTAGTGATAAATAGGTGACTCTATTTGGAAGACATACAAAGGCATCTAGCAAGACAACCCAAAAAAATGCAAGAAGGAAAAAAAATGATAGAATTGAAGAGAGAAATAGATAATTCAACAGTAATTGCTAGACTTTACTAGTCCACTTTCAATAAGGGATAGAACAACTAGGCAGAAGATCAACTATGAAATAGAGAATTTGAATGATAATATAAATCAGCTGGACCTAACAGAAATCTGTAGTGCGATTTATCCAATATAGGATATTCATTCTTTTTAAGAGTCCATGGAACATTCTCTAGGATACCCTATATGATAGGGCGTAAGACAAATATAAATAAATATGAAAGGTTTCAAGTAATATCAAGTATGCCCTCTGAATAAAGTGAAATTAGAAACCAAAACATTTCGAGAAACAGACAAATATGTGGAAGTTAAGCAACATACTCCTACATAAACAAAGGATCAAACAAAGAATCACAAGAGGAAGTAGAAAATACAGTTGACACTTGAAAGGTCAATAAATTGACACAACTTTAGTGATATTGATCAAGGGAGGGAAAAGACTCAAATTACTAAATTAGGAATAAAAAAGGAAAAATTACTAACTTTAGAGAAATAAATATAATTGTAAAGGAATACCATGGTGCTAATTAGAAAATTTAGATCAAACGGGAAAACCAGCAGCAATATACAAATGACTGAAATTGACTCAAGAAGAAAATGAAAATCTGAAGAGCAAAGAGATAAAATTAGTAAATTTTAAACATCTTCTCAACCCACCTCACAAAAGCCCCCCTACCTAGACCAAGATAGCCTTGCTGCTGAATTCTTCCACACATTTCATTTCAACAAATTTAAAGCATTTCAACAAAGTCATGGCAGTTCTCCATATATGCTTTCAAAATGTATTCATAGAAGTGGAAAGGAGCATTTCCCAGATCATTTTATGAAGAAGTATTTCTCCAATGCCAAAACTAGAGGTCAGTTAATTGATACAGATCTCCCCAATTTTGCTCCACCCAGTATTTGCTCATGATGAATTTCATGTGCTGCATCTTTGACAGGAAAATGACAGAAATGATACTGTGTTCATATCACCTCAGTCTATCAGGTGGTTCATAATTTCAATGTGTCCCAATGTTGATGATATTCACTTGGATCACTTGATTAAAGTGGTTGCTGTCAAGCTTTACCACTGTCAAGTTACTCTCCCCTATCTTGTATTTAAAACATTCTTTTGTATTTTAAAGAATATAAATATTTTATTCCTCACCAAACTTTGGATTTATTTATTTATATCTATTTGATCAATAGTCTCTTACTTTACTAAAGGAATCATGATCTGTCACTATCACTTATTTGTTTTGATGTTCACATTGTTCCAGCCTTGGACAGTGGGAACCTCCTTAAGCTGGCCTCTCTGTCCTTTCAACATCTCCCCATTCTTCTTTGAGCAATTTGATGCTTTTGGTATAAGATAGTCCAGGCTCATCTTGTACTGTCCCTTCCCTAGCCATGGAATTAATAATTTCTGCAGGAAATCCCAATTATTTTAATGGAAAATGGAATTTAGACTCCAATATATGAGATCTGTATGTACTCATTATTTCCAAGTTCCTATCACTGGACAGAGTCTGGGAAGTGCACAGGTGTGTGTGCATGCCTCTGTGTGTGTGTATCCTCCCTATGTATGTAGCTCAGTCTCTGATATCACACAATGTTGGATTGTCTCCAACCCATATGAATGCCTTTCTCAACATATTCAGGCTCTGACACCCACTCCATGAAACCCTTTTATAAGCGTTCCCCCTTATCCTACTTGGGCTTTGATTCTCTGCACTGGCACATCTGTATGTTCAGATACTGCTCTTGTTCCACTCAGACTCTAACTGCCCACACAGACCTGCCCCACCTCCATGCATGGATGCCCTCCTCACCTTGTTTGGCCTCTGACTTTCTGCACAAATCTGCCTCCTCCTTGTGGATTTCCTCTTCTCCGGACTTAGACTTTTACTCTGCATGCCTGGCTATCCTCCTATTTAATATCCTACAGACTAAACTGACTTTCATGGCAGGCTGATCTGCTTTGTGACTGCCTCACATTCCCACTTTGGCACTGACTGCCCATAACACATCCTAGCATGGATATCCTGTTTTCCTTGCTCAGTTTCTGACATCTCATGCAAAACACCTCTCTTCCCTACTTTTGTGGGTCTTGTCACTTCGCCCTATTTGAGCTCTGACTCACCATACTATGCTACTCTGACTGCATGGGTATCATCTGCACCTGCTCCTTCACCTCTAATATCTCACTCTGGCCCACTATGGCTCCATGCCCCATATGTCATGGATGCCTATCTGGACCAATCTCACCTAATTGCTTTATGATAAGTTGCTCAGCAAAGAGAGAAGGCGAATGGAGAGGGCATTTCTTGAATCAAATTTTGAAGCATAAGTGAGCATTGCTAATCAAAGATAGATAAGCCACATTTGAGGTAGGGAGATTATATGTGGAAAAAATGGGATGTAGAGAAAGGATTCTTCAATAATTTTTTCCAGAGGTTTACTAAGTAATTCATCAAAATTTCTCGAATAAAATTTGTTTTCCCAGTGTCAAATGACAACTTCTACCTTTACCACATTCTTAATGTGTATGTGTGATATGTATCCGAGTCCATATGGGCTGCTATAACAAAATACCAGGCACAGAGGTGCTTGTGAACAACAGAAATTTATTCTGGAGGCTAGAGGTACAAGATCAGGGTAGCAGTACGGACAGATTAGACCCTTTTCTGAGTTGCAGAGTCCTCTCCTATAGGAAGTCTCCTCTTTGTGAACTTGTCCCATTCAGAGAGTGCACTTGTTAGCCCAATTTATTTGGAAGTCCAAAAAAGTTAGCCTTGGTAACCAAATAACAGAACCGGCTAAATACTGCTGCTTTTACATATGCTTTCCAACATCCTGGGCTAGAAATAAAGGTAGTGTTCTAATGTACTCCATACAATAATGTGCTGGAAAATACACAAAAGCACAACCAGTTCTAGAGGATGTATGCATGTTACAATGTGCCCCAGACACGTGAACTGACTTCTGTGATTGGACATGGGAATGCAAGCTTGAATTTTTGAAAGTTGGCAGTTTGAATATACCTTTGTAAGGTACTTACTGTATTCTCACTTGTCAAAAGGAGTGAGGGAGCTCTATGAGTTCTCTTTCTAACAGGATTAATATCCATTCATTTTTTTTTTGTAGTGAATTTTATCATACATTGGAATAAAACAGCCATGGGTTTACATGTGTTCCCCATCCCGATCCCCCCTCCCACCTCCCTCTCCACCCGCTCCCCCTAGGTTTTCCCAGTGCACCAGGTCCGAGTGCTTGTCTCATGCATCCAACCTGGGCTGGTGATCTGTTTCACCCTAGATACTGTATATGTTTCGATGCTGTTCTCTTGAAACATCCCACCCTCTCCTTCTCCCACAGAGTCTAAAAGACTGTTCTATAAATCAGCATCTTTTTTTTCTTTCTGTTCTGCATATAGCGTTATTATTAACATCTTTCTAAATTCCATATATATGTGTTAGTATATTGTAATGGTCTTTAACTTTCTGGCTTACTTGACTCTGTATAATGGGCTCCACTTTCATCCATCTCATTAGAATTGATTCAAATGAATTCTTTTTAATGGCTGCGTAATATTCCATGGTGTATATGTACCACAGCTTCCTTATCCATTCGTCTGCTGATGGGCATCTAGGTTGCTTCCATGTTCTGGCTATGATAAACAGTGCTGCGATGAACATTGGGGTGCACATGTCTCTTTCAGATCTGGTTTCCTTGGTGTGTATGCCCAGAAGTGGGATTGCTGGGTCATATGGAAGTTCTATTTCCAGTTTTTTAAGAAATCTCCACACTGTTTTCCATAGTGGCTGTACTAGTTTGCATTCCACCCAACAGTGTAAGAGGGATCCGTTTTCTCCACACCCTCTCCAGCATTTATTGCTTGTAGACTTTTGGATAGCAGCCATCCTGATTGGCATGTAATGGTACCTCATTGTGGTTTTGATTTGCATTTCTCTGATAATGAGTGATGTTGAGCATCTTTTCATGTGTTTCTTAGCCATCTGTATGTCTTCCTTGGAGAAGTGTCTGTTTAGTTTTTTGGCCCATTTTTTGATTGGGTCATTTATTTTTCTGGTGTTGAGCTGGAGGAGTTGCTTGTATATTTTTGAGATTAATCCTTTCTCTGTTGCTTCATTTCTTATTATTTTCTCCCAATCTGAGGGCTGTCTTTTCACCTTGTTTATAGTTTCCTTTGCTGTGCAAAAGCTTTTAAGTTTCATTAGGTCCCATTTGTTTATTTTTGCTTTTGTTTCTAATATCCTGGGATGTGGGTCATAGAGGATCCTGCTGTGATTTATGTCGGAGAGTGTTTTGCCTATGTTCTCCTCTAGGAGTTTTATAGTTTCTGGTCTTACATTTAGATCTTTAATCCATTTTGAATTTATTTTTGTGTATGGTGTTAGAAAGTGTTCTAATTTCATTCTTTTACAAGTGGTTGACCAGTTTTCCCAGCACCACTTGTTAAAGAGGCTATCTTTTTTCCATTGTATCTCCTTGCCTCCTTTGTCGAAGATAAGGTGACCATATGCTCGTGGATTTATCTCTGGGCTTTCTATTCTGATCCATTTATCTATATATCTGTCTTTGTGCCAATACCATACTGTCTTGATGACTGTGGCTTTGTAGTATAGTCTGAAGTCAGGCAGGTTGATTCCCCCAGTTCCATTCTTCTTTCTCAAGATTACTTTGCTATCCGAGGTTTTTTGTATTTCCATACAAATTGTGAAATTATTTGTTCTAGTTCTGTGAAAAATACCATTGGTAGCTTGATAGGGATTGCATTGAATCTATAGATTGCTTTGGGTAGTATGGCCATTTTGACAATGTTGATTCTTCCAATCCATGAACACGGTATATTTCTCCATCTGTTTGTGTCCTCTTTGATTTCTTTCATCAGTGATTTATAGTTTTCTATGTATAAGTCTTTTGTTTCTTTAGGTAGATATATTCCTAAGTACTTTATTCTTTTTGTTGCAATGGTGAATGGTATTGTTTCCTTAATTTCTCTTTCTGTTTTCTCATTGTTAGTGTATAAGAATGCAAGAGATTTCTGTGTGTTAATTTTATATCCTGAAACTTTACTATATGCGTTGATTAGCTCTAGTAATTTTCTGGTAGAGTCTTTAGGGTTTTCTATGTAGAGGATCATGTCATCTGCAAACAGTGAGAGTTTCACTTCTTCTTTTCCTATCTGGATTCCTTTTACTTCTTTTTCTGCCCTGATTGCTGTGGCCAACACTTCCAAAACTATGTTGAATAGAAGTGGTGAGAGTGGGCACCCTTGTCTTGTTCCTGATTTTAGGGGAAATGCTTTCAATATTTCACCATTGAGGGTAAAGCATGCTGTGGGTTTGTCATATATAGCTTTTATTATGTTGAGGTATGTTCCTTCTATTCCTGCTTTCTGGAGAGTTTTGATCATAAATGGATGTTGAATTTTGTCAAAAGCTTTTTCTGCATCTATTGAGATAATCATATGGTTTTTATCTTTCACTTTGTTAATGTGGTGTATCACATTGATTGATTTGCAGATATTAAAGAATCCTTGCATTCCTGGGATAAAGCCCACTTTCTCATGGTGTATGATTTTTTTAATATGTTGTTGGATTCTGTTTGCTAGAATTTTGTTAAGGATTTTTGCATCTATGTTCATCAGTGATATTGGCCAGTAGTTTTCTTTTCTTGTGGCATCTTTGTCTGGTTTTGGAATTAAGGTGATGGTGGCCTCATAGAATGAGTTTGGAAGTTTACCTTCTTCTGCTATTTTCTGGAAGAGTTTGAGTAAGATAGGTGTTAGCTCTTCTCTAAATTTTTGGTAGAATTCCGCTGTGAAGCCATCTGGTCCTGGGCTTTTGTTTGCTGGAAGATTTCTGATTACAGTTTCAATTTCCTTGCTTGTGATGGGTTTGTTAAGATCTTCTATTTCTTCCTGGTTCAGTTTTGGAAAGTTATACTTCTCTAAGAACTTGTCCATTTCTTCCAAGTTGTCCATTTTATTAGCATAGAGCTGCTGGTAGTAGTCTCTTATGATCCTTTGTATTTCAGTGTTGTCTGTAGTGACCTCTTCATTTTCATTTCTAATTTTGTTAATTTGGTTCTTCTCTCTTTGTTTCTTAATGAGTCTTGCTAATGGTTTGTCAATTTTGTTTATTTTTTCAAAAAAACAGCTTTTAGCTTTATTGATTTTTGCTATGGTCTCTTTAGTTTCTTTTGCATTTATTTCTGCCCTAATTTTTAAGATTTCTTTCCTTCTACTAAACCTGGGATTCTTCATTTCTTCCTTCTCTGATTGCTTTAGGTGTAGGGTTAGGTTATTTATTTGACTTTTTTCTTGTTTCTTGAGGTAGGCCTGTAATGCTATGAATCTTCCCCTTAGCACTGCTTTTACAGTGTCCCATAGGTTTTGGGTTGTTGTGTTTTCATTTTCATTCGTTTCTATGGATATTTTGATTTCTTTTTTGATTTCTTCTATGATTTGTTGGTTATTCAGAAGCGTGTTGTTTAGCCACCATATGTTTGAGTTTTTAATAATTTTTTTCCTGTTATTGAGATCTAATCTTACTGCACTGTGGTCAGAGAAGATGACTGGAATGATTTCAATTTTTTTGAATTTACCAAGACTAGATTTATGGCCCAGGATGTGATCTATTCTGGAGAAGGTTCCGTGTGCACTTGAGAAAAAGGTGAAGTTGATTGTTTTGGGGTGAAAGGTCCTATAGATGTCAATAAGGTCTAGCTGGTCCATTGTGTCCTTTAGAGTTTGTGTTTCCTTGTTAGTTTTCTGTTTAGTTGATCTATCCATAGTTGTGTGTGGGGTATTAAAGTCTCCCACTATTATTGTGTTATTATTAATTTCCTCTTTCATCCTCATTAGTATATGCCTTACATATTGTGGTGCTCCTATGTTGGGTGCATATATAATTGTTATATCTTCTTCTTTAATCCTTTGATCATTATGTAGTGTCCTTGTTTGTCTCTTTTCACAGCCTTTATTTGAAAGTCTATTTTATCTGATATGAGTATTGCAACTCCTGCTTTCTTTTGGTCTCCGTTTGCATGAAGTATTTTTTTCCAGCCCTTCACTTTTAGTCTGTATGTGTCCATTGTTTTGAAGTGGGTCTCTTGTAGACAGCATATATAGGGGTCTTGTTTTTGTCTCCATTCAGCCAGTCTTTGTCTTTTGGTTGGGGCATTCAACCCATTTACATTTAAGGTAATTATGGATAGGTATGGTCCCATTGCCATTTACTTTGTTGTTTTGGGGTTCACGTTTATACAACCTTTCTGTGTTTCCTGTCTAGAAAAGATCCTTTAGCATTTGTTGAAGAGCTGGTTTGGTGGTGCTGAATTCTCTCAGCTTTTGCTTGTCTGTAAAGCTTCTGAATTCTCCTTCATATCTGAATGAGATCCTTGCTGGGTACAGTAATCTTGGTTGTAGGTTGTTCTCTTTCATTACTCTAAGTATGTCCTGCCATTCCCTTCTAGCCTGAAGGGTTTTATTGATAGATCAGCTGTTATCCTTTTGGGAATCCCTTTATGTGTTATTTGTTGTTTCTCCCTTGCTGCTTTTAATAGTTGTTCTTTATGTTTGATCTTTGTTAATTTGATTAATATGTGTCTTGGGGTATTTCGCCTTGGGTTTATCCTGTTTGGAACTCTCTGGGTTTCTTGGACTTGGGTGGCTATTTCCTTCCCCATTTTAGGGAAGTTTTCAGCTATTATCTCCTCGAGTAGCGTCTCATGGCCTTTCTTTTTGTCTTCTTCTTCTGGGACTTCTATGATTCTAATGTTGGGGCATCTCACATTGTCCCAGAGGTCCCTGAGGTTGCCCTCAGTTCTTTTGATTCTTTTTTCTTTTTTCCTCTCTGCTTCATTTATTTCCACCACTTTATCTTCTACCTCACTTATCCTATCTTCTGTCTCTGTTATTCTACTCATGGTTCCCTCCAGAGTGACTTTGATCTCATTTATTGCATTATTCATTTTTAATTGACTCTTTTTTTATTTCTTCTAGGTCCTTGTTAAACATTTCTTGCATCTTCTCCATCTTTGTCTCCAGGCTATTTATTTGTAACTCCATTTTGCTTTCAAGATTTTGGATAATTTTCATTATCATTATTTGAAATTCTTTTTCAGGTAGATTCCCTATCTCCTCCTCTTTTGTTAGATTTGGTGGGCTTTTTTCATGTTCCTTTACTTGTTGGGTATTTCTCTGCCTTTTCATCTTGCTTAGATTGCTGTGTCTGGGGTGTGCTTTCTGTATTCTGCTGGTCTGTGGTTCCTTTTTATTGTGAAGATTTTACCCAGTGGGTGGTGTTGGACTATTGGCTTGTCAAGGTTTCCTGGTTAGGGAAGCTTGTGTCAGTGTTCTGGTGCATGGAGATGGATTTCTTCTCTCTGGAGTGCAATGGAGTGCCCAGTGATGAGTTTTGCAATGGGTCTATGTGTTAGGTGTGACTTTGGGCAGCCTGTATGTTGACACTTATGTCTATGTTCCTGTGCTACAATAGAATTTATGTAGTATGTCTTGTCCTGGAGCTTCTTGGCTCTTGGGTGGCAGTTGGTTTTGGTGTAGGTATGGGGGCATTTGGATGGATTCTTATTCCTTAATGTTCTGTGTAGTCAGGAGTTTTATGGTTTTCTCAGGTTTGGGGCTTAAGTCTCCTGCCTCTGGATTTCAGTTTTATTCTACCAGTAGTCTCAAGACTTCTCCAACTATGCAGCACTGGTAATAAAAACTTCTAGGTTAATGTTGAAAAGATTTGCCACTGTGAGGGACCACCAAAGAGGTTCATAGAGTTACACGAATAATAGGAGAGGGAGGAAGGAGATAGAGGTGAGCAGGCGAGGGGAAAGGGGGACTCAGGAGGAAAGAGACAGATCTACACAGTTATCTGTTCTCAAAGTGTTCTCCGTAGCCCAGACACCCACAAAGATTCGCCAAATTGGATTGGGAAGAGAAGGGGAAAGGAGGAAATAGAGGTAGAAAACAGAGAGTCGAAAGTGGGAGAGAGTAATCAACACACTCCTGAATAGAAATGGGAACTGAATATTGGATTCTTAAATGTCCAACATTTATATCACATACTGATAAACAAAGATTAAAAAATTTAGCGTAGAGGTGAGACTCTTTGAAATAAAATATTTAAAAACAAAAACAAAAACCCAAAATTTAGAGATATATATGGAGTTCAGTTTAAAAATAGGGCTTCTCTCTTTCTTCTTTTTTTTTCTTTTTTTTTTTTGCAAGGTTATATTGAGATGAAAATGAAAATTAAGGAATAATAGAGAAGTATTAGAGGACTTTAAAAGGAAATAGGAGAGAAAAACAAGCAAAAGAAAAGAAAGAAGAAAAAAGAAAAACAAAAAAAGGAAAAAAAAAGAAAAAAGAAAAACAAATCTTTTTTTCCTTAATTGAAAAAACATCATAAAAATATATGAAAATGAAAATTGAGGAGTAATGGGGGAGTAGTGGGGAAGTTTAAAAGACAATAAAACAGAAAAAATTGAAAAAAAGAAAAGAAGAAAAAAAAGAAAAATAAAAATTTTTTTAATTTAGCAAGAACAACAACAACATCAAAATATGCCAATATATCTAGGAATTTCTCCGGAGCTGTTGCAGCCAGTGTAGGTTCAGTTCAATTTTAGATAGCTCCTTTTTCCAGCTTACACTTCTTGATATCTATAGCCCCTTCCGGTGTAGTCAGTGTTGCCTTCAGGGATTTTAACCTGTTGCACCGGACCTTTCTGAAGCGATTCCCTTTGTTTATTTGGCTTCTGTTTGCCCTCTCTTCGGTGTCTAGTTTCCGCCCTGACACAGGCGGGTGGAGGTGATCTCTTATTTAAGTTGGCTAGTTCAGTTCAGTCCTGCTGCGGGGAGGGCGGGGCGCTGCAGGCAGCTGTCGCTGTGTGTGGGGAGCACTCGCCGTGTTCTGGCCAGGCAGCCAGAGGCTTGGCGCTCTCTCCACGGGCGCGCCGCGCCCCCTCCCTCTGCGACCCCAGCGCGCACCGCGGTCGGGTCTCAGGAAGTCTTCAGACAGGAACCGGGGCCTGTTTGCCGCGTGGGAGGGGGTGGCTTCTCTGGGGCTGAGTTTGCCCCTTTCCCCTCCCCCTGCCTCCTACCTCCAGCGGGGACGGAGCGGCTCTTCTCTGGAGTTTCTCAGTCCCTTTGTTTTGTGAACCGCCGGCAGTGTGTTCCGGCCGGTCAATTCTCCCCTCGCTCTCCCACAGTTTAAAAAGATTTCCCTCCGACTGCTCTCAGGGCCTTCTGGCCTGTTCCCACCCTAAGGAATGCTGCCGGCTCCTCTCCGTTCCGCCCCCTCTTGCTGGTGGCAGGTGCGGGCGTCTGGGGTACTTTTCTGCTGGGAGTTGCTTTCAGGCACGTAATCTGTGGGTCTTATTTAATTTCTCCTCCCAGTTAGGTTGCCCTCCAAGATCTGAAAACTTCCCCCAGAACCGCCAGTGCGAGGGTTTCCTGGTGATTGGAAACTTCCTCTATTAAGATTCCCTTCCCGGGACGGGTCTCCGTCCCTCGTTCTTTTGTGTCCCTTTTTAATCTTTAATATTTTTGTCCTACCTCCCTTCTAAGACAATGGGCTGCTTTTCTGGGCGCCTGATGTCCGCTGCTAGCAATCAGAAGTTGTTTTGTAAACTTTGTTCACCATTCTGTTGTTCTTTCGATGAATTTGTAGAAGAGAAAGTGATCTCCCCGTCCTACTCCTCCGCCATCTTGACTCCTCCTGGATTCTAATATCCATTCTTGAGGGTTCCACTCTCATGACCTAAATATCTCCCAAGGGACCCACCTTCTAATATCATCACACTGGACATTAGGTTTACAGAATGAATTTCGGGGAGTCCACATTCAGACAAAACCTGTATGTTTGTGTATATGTGTGTGTAGTTGAGTTGACTTCTGCACTCACTCCTCACCTCATGGACCAGTACTAGTCATATACCATTACTTCTCTATGTAACTATGTAGGCTAACAATATGCTTTAAAATCTAGTAAGAACAGCCTTCAGGTTCATTAGTCTTCTTTTTCAGAAATGTCCTGAAAAAAAATAAAAATAAATAAATAAATAATTAATTAAAAAAAATAAAAAAAAAGAAATATCCTGCCTCTTATTACATGTTTATTTTTCCACATACATTTTAGAATTAGCTTATTTCTCACACCTATCATATTAATATTTTTCTTGAAATCTTATCATAATTATATGATAATTTGGTGACAATTGATATCTGTATAAAATCTTTTCATACTCCCAAAAGAGATATCTTTCTATTTTGTCATGCATTGCATTGTGTTTTTCGTAGGATTTCAGAGTTTTCTTCAAATAGCTACTGCATATTTGTTCTTAAATATATTCTTAATATTTATCTGTTTCTAGCTATTATAAATTGTGTCTTCCATTAAATGTAATTGGTTGTTAGTGTAAAGGAACACTGTTTTATATATTATTATATTTATCCAGCTGTCTAGCTCAAATCCTTAAAATACAGCTGTCCCTCAACTTCTGTGGAAGATTTGTTCTAGGACACCAGTGCCAACCATCTGATACTCAAATCCACAGATGCTCTAGTCCCTTATAGAAAACAGCATAGCATTTTAGGATTTTCATATGAACTACACATATTCTCCCATAAAATTAGATCACCTCTAGATTACTTATAATACCTAATACAAGGTAAATAATATGTAAACAGTGGCCAGCTGGTGGTAAATTTGAATTTTGATCTTTGGAACTTTCTATAGTATTTTCTTAAGTAAATATTTTTGATCCACATTTCATTGACTCTCTGCTTGCAAAACCCATGGACGGGAAAATGTGACTGTATAGAGCACTTTGGAGTCTCCAGATATACAGTTTTGTCATCAGCAAATAAAGTTAATGTTGCCTCTACTGCTCTATATTTTAAAAATGAATTAAAAAAAAACTCTAGAATGATGTTAGATTTACAAAAAGTGAAGATAGTTTCTGTATATCAGAAAGTTCCCAAATATCACACATATTGTTATAAATTAGAGTGCCTACTTTATTTCTAAGATTTTTCCTAGAAATATTTTCTTAGTTTTTACCTAAGGTCCTTTTTGTGATCCAGGAATCCATCCCAAGTCCCATGTTGCATACAGTAGCTATGTCTCTTTATGCTCTTCTTGGATGTGGCAATTTCCCAGGCTTCCCTTTTTTTTTAATGACTTTGATAGATTTGACGAGTACTAGTCAGGTATTTAATAAAATATCCTCAACTTGGATTTGTCTGATGTTTTCCTATTAGCCTGAGACTATGGACTTTTGGGGGGCGGGGTGCTTCCCTTGTGGCTCAGCTTGTAAAGAATGCACCTGCAATGCTTGAGACCTGGGTTCGATCTCTGGGTTGGGAAGATGCTCTAGAGAAGGGAAAGGATACCCACTCCGGTATTCTGGCCTACAGAATTCCATGGACAGTATAGTCCATGGGAATGCAAAGAGTCAGACACAACTGAGTGACTTTCACTTTCACTTCATGGATTTTGGGGGAGGAAGACTGCCTAGGTGAAGTGTCCTTCTCATCGAATGATATGATCAACATGCCTTATCCCTGTTCATGTTGACCTTGACAACCTGGCTGAAGTAGTGTTTGTCAGCTTATTCCACTGTCAAGTTACTCTTTTTTTCCCTCTCCATATTGTTGTATTGTTTGGAAGGAAGTCACTATGTGTAACTCACTCTTCAGGAACAGGTAGTTATACTCCTATGAGAGAACAATTACCTATGTCAATTATCTGAAATTCTTCTGCATGGGAAACAGGTCTATTGTCTCACATGTATTCAGTCATTTATTTATATCAGTATGGACCTATAGATATTCATTTTATACTTTGGGGTATAATCCAAAAAGCTGAACTTATTTAATTTGTTACATTGTGCATCTTGTTATAGTTTTGGCCATTGGAGGCTCATTCCTGTCTTCTTTCACATAACCCCATTACTCTAGGGCTTTTTTTTAGCACTTCCTTTTTGGTGCAATAAGATCCCCCAGACTCCTCTTCTGTATTTCCTCTCTGAGGTCTACAGTCAGTAATTTCTCCAAGAAGCCTGGTTCCTTGTATTGGAAAAGAGTACTGGGAACCAAGTTCTGTGCTAATTTCTACATCATTGTTTCTTTCTTTTTTGGGGAATATCATTTCTCTTAGACACTTTCAGCTAACAAGGCAAAGAGTTATATGTATGTATACTCATTTGCCATCTATTTAACTATTCGAGTACGCATGTGCCTCTACATCAGGATTGTTAACGTATACCCCTATGAGAAAGATAACTATCAACTAGATTATAGTGCTTTTTCTTTTGCTTTCAGTCTTGCAAACTCCATTCATTTCCAAAGTTACCTAAGTCAGGGGATCTTAGTGAGGTGGTCTCATACTTTTTTAATATAATTAGATGGTTTAGTCAAATTACGCATTCTATTCTTGATGTCAAAATGTGTTTTTAATATGCAAACATTGATTCACTTTTTGTGCTGTGAAATTCTAAGGGTTTTGACAAATACACAGTGTCATGTATTTAACATAACATCACTGACCTAAAACATCCTCTATGCCTGGAGAAGGAAATGGCAACCTACTTCAGTATTCTTGCCTGGGAAATTCCAGGAACATAGGAGCCCGTTGGGCTACAGTCCATGGTCTCAAAGAGTCAGGCATGATTTAGCGACTCTCCACAGTCATTTTTAGGAAGAGTATAGGGCACACAAAACACATCAGTGGCTCCTAGTTTGTGGCCTCTGGCTTGGTATCTTTCTTTCCACTTGGCTCCTTGCTCCACAGGGGCACATGCCCACAGGTCTGCTCTGCTCAGCCCAGGGTCTGGATTCAACAAATGGAATGATGAAAATCGAAGAGGGAACCACCGTCCCAGTAGAGTATCAACTTCAGAAAGAATACACTGGCAAGGAGATGGAATTTTGTCACTTCCTACCTCTTTTTCCATTGCCCACCAGAAATTGTGCCATTTCCCTTTAAGCCCTACTCCCAGTTGACCCCCACAAACCTCCTTATCCTCTGCTCTGGAGTCATCACCATGGCCACATGAGTTCTGGCTGGGGCACAGCCCTCTGTGACATTACCAAGGGCCCAGCCCTGGCTGGTCCTCAGTCTCCAGGTGCCAGGGCAGACCATGGCACCAGGGGCCAATTTCTCTTGGCTCACCATGTGGTCCCTCAAATGGCTCCTGTGCTTCTTCATGGGTACTACCTGTGTCTATGCCTTAATGTTTACTTTTCAGAGAGAAAGCTGAAGAACTCCAGGGGAAGGTGCTCTGCAGAGGAAACTTCCTAATTTGGCAGAATCTACCAGAGCAAGCCAAAGACTGGCTTGAGATCACGTTGTTCTGGCTTTTCCTCGTTGTGCTGATGTATGTGACAGTGAAGATGGCACGAGAGAGTGGCGAGGGTAATGTGCAGACTCCTCTTGCCCATCAGGGCGGGTCATTTCGCTCTCCGAGAAAGAAAAATAAAACAGCTTCCCCAGACAAAGACAGTGTTCTCTATACCTTAACCCTGCTGAAGATGGACCTTGTGAAATTTGTGTCCAGTGTGCGGAATCTGAAACTCGCCATGGCAACCAGTAGTAACCTCGACTGTCTCAATGCACCCAATAACATTGCAGTATATGTGCTCTGAGGCGATGAAGATTCCAACTGAGTGGATTTGTGTGCCACTGTAGGAGAGGAATTGTTGAGCATTAACATACCTTATCTAAATTAATAAAACTATTCTGAAGCAAAAGGAAAAAAGCCTCAGATATTTTTTATTCGCTCTACAATTTTACCTTTCCCAGAATATTGTACAATTGGCAGCATGCAGTGTATAGCCTTTTCCAGACTAGTTTGTTTTAACTTAATAATATTCATTTCGGTTTCATCCGTTTCTTTTTGTGATATAATAGCTCATGTATTTTTATTGTTGAATAATATTCTGTTATGTTGACGTACTGTAGTTTGTTAATTCAGTCGTCTATTAAAGCACACTTTGGTTGCTTCCAATTTGTATGTGTGTGTGGGTGTGTATGTGTGAGAGACAGTGAGATAGTATAAATTAAGCTGTTATAAAATTCATGTGTATGTTTTGGTGTGGGAATTACCTATCAAATCATTTGGTGAACTATCTAAGAGTGTAATTGTTAGATTATGTGGTATGGCAGTGTTTAGCTCTGTGAGAAATTGCTTGTGAGGTGACTTTACCATTTTGCAATCCATTAACAATGAATGAGAGTTCCTGTTGTTACTCACCTTTGCCAGTGATTGGTTTCTCAGATTTTTGTATTGACCATTCCAATAAGTGTGTAGTGGTATCTCATTGTTTTAGTTTCACCAGTCTACTCTAAAAAGTTATCTTACTTCCATATTTCCATTGAAGCATTTCCATTTTGTTTTATTACCATCAATTATTTAGGAGTATTGTCTTTAATCTGAGGTTTAAATAGATCTTCTGCTCAGCAAAACTTTTGCTGCTGTTTATACCATCAATGATTACTTTGCTTAATTATTCCTCTAATAATTTTTTTCATGAAGGACTCATAACTTGAAATCATGTATATTGGAAAATATTTATTTTTAGTTGAATAACACTGACCACATTTTCTTTTCCTGAGTATGGCTTTGTCCACTAATGTTGAGTGCCTCCATACAAAAGTTTAAGTTCAGCATGAACTTCTCCCCTGCTTTTTTTTTTTTTTTTGGTTTGTTTAGATTCTTAAGACTCTTACTCCTGCTACTGGTGCTAAGTCGCTTCAGCCATGTCCGACTCTGCACGACCCCATAGACATCAGCCCAGCAGGCTCCCCCGTCCCTGGGATTATCCACGCAAGAACGCTGTAGTGGGTTGCCATTTCCTTCTCCAATGCATGAAAGTGAAAAGTGAAAGTGAAGTCGCTCGGTCATGTCCGACTCTTAGCGACCCTATGGACCACAGCCTACCAGGCTCCTCTGGCCATGTACTGGAGAGTACATGTACTCCAAGAGTAGTGGAGTAGGGTGCCTTTGCCTTCTCCAAAGAATCTTACTAAGTGTTGACCAAATCTTTAATTCAACATGAATCTTAAGTTCAGCATGAACTTCTGCCCTGTTGTTTTTGGTTTGTTTAGATTCTTAAGAATCTTACTAGGTGTTAACCAAATCTGTGTCAGTACCAGTAGGAGTTGCAGTTGTTTTATGATAAGCTTATATGTATTCTATCAGAATATTGACTTTGTTGTATGTCATATTCATATAGTTTTTAAAAACTACATGCTCATTATTCAAGTTTTGAGTAGTCTGTGCCTTTTCTCCATTGAGATTCAAATGAATCCATACATAATGATAGAAACAGAAAATAATTGTAAAATAGTTTGATATAATTATTGAAGAAAATATATTTTACAAAGAAGAGTAACTAAACTCTTTGCTATTGATAACACAATAAATTTTCTCCCAGTGTATTTTGTAATTATGCAAGTCCAAATGCTCTTCGATATAATCTATAAACAGAGAAGATAAATCAGCAAGCACCTTGATCAAACATCAACTTATAGAAAATCTAATGTTCAGTTTTAACTAGTTTAACTTAGAGTCTTCTAGTTCAGTTTTCAATATTCTTGTTTTTCTGTCAGTAAAACGCGTGTGCTAGTTCATTTAGGGGGGAGACTTTTACTCAAAATTTTCTTGTGCTTTTGATTTTCAAAGGAAGAGAAATCTTAAGACACTTGTGTTTTAATGTCTGGTACTGTGCCTCATGAATATTTTTCTAATTAATATGTTATCATTAGCAAAATGTGCATTCTGTTAATTCCAAAACTGACTTAAAGTGACTTATGATAAAAGACATATTTCAGCTAAGTATGTTTGGGATTGACATGTACACACTGCTCTATTTAAAATTGATAACCAACAAAGACCTACTCTATAACACAAAAATTCTGCTGATTACTCTGTAAGAAAAGAATATGAAAAGAATATGAAAAAGAATATATATATATATATATATATATATATATATATAACTGAATAACTCTGATGTACACCTGAACCTAACACAACATTGCTAACCAATTATATTCCAATATAAAATAAAACATTAAGAAAACAAAATAAAGTTTCCCAGAAGACAAAAATAGAAATACAAACTAAGCAACACTGAGAATGAGGCAAAATACTATTGGACTTCAGAGTACTCTAGCTTTATCAATATAAATGTTAGTCATTATTTGAAATGGAAAGAAATTAACTCAGCATTGTTCCTTCACATAAAGGCATATAAATACAGAGTGGTTACCATGGGTTAGCCTAATACAAAGTAAGGCTACAGTAGACTGGTGAACTTATTCATTAGAGCACTGAAAATATTCTCACCACCTGTGCAAAAGGCAGCTCAATGTCAAGCCACTACTACTTGAGTTTGTTTGTTTGTTTGTTTTCCCATAGGGTGTGAATCTCTTCCAATGAAATCTCTAATCTCTCAAACCTAAGTAAAATAAATGAAAGATAAATAAAGGATAGAAACAGTATGGACCTAAAAGAAGCAGAAGGTATTAATAAATGGCAATAATACAAAGAAGAACTATACAAAAAAGATCTTATACAGACTATTAAAAAAAGATAACCATGATAGTGTGATCACTCACCTAGAGCCAGATATCCTGAAATGTAAAGTCACATGGACCTGAGGAAGCATCACTATGAACAAAGCTAGTGGAGGTGATAGGATTCCAGTTGAACTATTTCAAATCCAAAAAAAGAAAAAGAAACTGATCCTATGAAAGTGCTGCACTCAATATGCCAGGAAACATGGAAAGCTCAGCAGTGACCACAGGACTGGAAAAAGTCAGTTTCCATTGCAATCATAAAGAAAGGCAATGCCAAAGAAGATTCAATCTACTGCACGATGGCACCCATCTCACACACTAGCAAAGGAATGCTCCACATTCTCCAAGCTAGGCTTCAACAGTACATGAACTGAGAACGTCCAGATATTCAAGCTGGATTTAACAAAGGCAGAGGAACCAGAGACAAATTGCAAACATCCATTGGATCATAGAAAAACAAGAGAGTTCCAGAAAAACATCTACTTCTGCTTTATTGACTACACCAAAGCCTCTGACTGTGGGGATCAAAACAAACTCTGGAACATTCTTCAAGAGACCAGAATACCAGATCACCTTTCCTGCCTCCAGAGAAATCAGTATGCAGATCAAGAAGTAACAGTTAGAACCAGACATGAAACAGTAGACTGGTTCTAAACTGAGAAAGGTGTGTGACAGGCTCTATGCGGTCACCCTTCTCATTTAATTTATATTCAGAGTACATCTTGTAAAACTCTGGGCTGAATGAAGCACAAGGTGGAACTGAGATTGCTGGGAGACATATCAGTAACCTCAGATATGCAGATGACACCACCCTTATGGCAGGAAGCAAAGAGCAAGTAAAGAGCTTCTTAATGAGAGTGAAAAAGCTGACTTAAAACTCAACATTTAAAAAATGAAGCTCATGACATCTGGTCCCATCACTTCATGGCAAATAGATGTCAAACAGTGAAAACAGTATCAGACTTTATTTTGGGGGGCTTCAAAATGAATGCAGATGGTAACTGTAGCCAGAAAATTAAAAGATCCTTCTCCCTGGAAGAAAAGCTCTGACGAATCTAGACACCGTATGAAAAAGCAGAGACATTACATTGCTGACAAAGGTCTGTCTAGTCAAAGCTATGGTTTTCCCAGTAGTCATGTAAGGATGTAAGAGCTGGACAGTAAAGAAAGCTGAGCACTGAAGAAATGATGCTTTTGAACTAGGGTATTGGAGAAGACTCATGATAGTCTGTTGGAGTTCAAGGAGAGGAAACCAGTCCATTCTAAAGGAAATCAGTCCTGAATATTCGTTGGAAGGACTGATGCTGAAGCTGAAGCTCCAATACTTTGGCCACCTGATGCAAAAAAAAAAAACTGACTTGCTGGAAAAGACCAGTGAGTGGCCTTCTGCAATCAGAAGGCCAAAGTGAAGACAGAGGATGAGTAAGTTGGATGGCATCTCCGACTGTATGTACAGGAGTTTGAGCAAGGGACGGGAGTTGGTGATGAACAGAGAAGCCATCAGAGAGTTCAGGCAACTTCCCTTAGATGAAACAGCTCAGAAGTGGAAGCACAGAGAAGTCATGAAATTTGCCCAATATCAAACAGGTCAGATAACTTGCCTGAGATCAGCTCAGATGCAGAAACACAGAGAGATCAGAAGACTTGAGAAAGTCCACACAGCTCCGGAGTGGAAACAGAGAGGTCAGACAAGCTGTTTAAGATCACACAGCCCATAATGGTCAGGCAACGTGCCGAAGATCACACAGCTGTTTAAGATCACACAGCCCATAATGGTCAGGCAACGTGCCGAAGATCACATAGGTCAGAAGTAGAAGCACAGAGAGGTGAGGCACCTTGGCTAAGATCACATAGCTTGTATGTGGAACAACAGAGAGGTCAGGAAACTTGCCTAAGATCATACAGCTGACATGAGGAAGAACAGAGATGTCAGGATCTTGTCTAAGAACATGCAGCTCTGAGGTGGAAGCACAGAGAGTTCAGGCAACAATCCTGAGATCCAACTGCTCAGAAGAGGAAGCAACAGAGGTCAGGCAAGCTACTAATATAACACAGATCACAAGCGGAACCAGAGCGGTCAGCCAAATTGCCTAAGATCACACAGCTGACATGTGGAAGCACAGAGAGGTCACTTCACTTCCTGAAGGTCATAGAGTTGCAATGTGGGAGTACAGAGGTCAGGTAATTTCCCTAATATCAAACAGTTCAGATCTGGAAGCACAGAGAGGTCAGGCAACTTGCCTAAAATCACACAGCTCGGATATGGAAGCACAGAGACCTCAGGCAACTTATGCAACATCACACAGCTCTATGGTAGAAGCACAGAGAAGTCATGAAACTTGCCTAAGAGCATACAACTCAAAGTGGAAGCACAGAGATATCAGGAATCTTCCATAAGATCACAAAGCTAAAAAATGGAAGTTCAGAGATGTTAGGTAACTTGCCAGGATCACACAGATCATATGCGGAAGCACAAAGTGGTTAGGGAACTTCCTCCTTAGGATCAAATATGTCAGATCTGGAAGCACAGTGAGTTCAGGAAACTTGAGTAATATCACACAATTCCTAAGGGGAAGCACAGGAGGTTAGAAAATTTACTTAAGATCATACAGCTTAGAAGTGGAAGCACAGAGAGGCCAGGATACTTGCCTAAGATCATAGAGCTCATAAGTGGAAGCACAGAGAGATGAGGCAACTTACCTAAGTTCTTACAGTTCAGAAGTGGAAGCAGGGAGGTTAGCAAACTTGCCTAAGATGACACAGCTCAGATGCGGAAGCACAGAGAGTTTAGGCAACTTTCCTAAGTTCACACAGCTCAGATATGTAAGGATAGTGAATACAGGCAACTTGGCTAAGATCACAGAGCTCAGAAGTGAATGAGCAGAGAGGCCAGAAAACATGCCTCCAGATCACAGCTGAGCTATGGAAACACAGACATGTTAGGCTTCTTGCCTCTGATGGGATGGGTGCAATCTCAAAAAGGACAAAAAGATCGGTCTTTGTTTCCAAGGGGAAACATTCAATATCACAGTAATCCAAGTCTATGCCCCAATCACTAATGCCAAAGAAGCTGAAGTTGAATTGTTCTGTGAATATTTACAAGACCTGGAACTAACACACAAAAGTAGATGTCCTTTTCTTCACAGGGGACTGGAATGCAAAAGCAGGATATCAAGAGATACCTCCCATAACAAGCAAGTTTGGCCTTGCAGTAAAAAATGAAAAGCATGGCAGAGACTAAAGAGTTTTGCCAAGGGACTGTAGTGGTCATAGCAAACAACCTCTTCCAACAACACCAGAGACGACAGAAAACTTGGACCTCACCAGATGGTCAATACAAAAATCAGAATGATTATGTTTCTTGCAGGCGAAGATGGAGAAGCTCTATATAGTCAGCAAAAGGAAGACTGGAAGCTGACTCTGGCTCAGATCATGAACTGCTGATTGCCAAATTCAGACTTAGACTGAAGAAATAGGGAAAACCATGAGAGAATTCAGATATGACCTACATCAAATCCTTTACGGTTTTACAGTGGAAGTGACAGATAGATTCATGGGATTAAATCTGATAGAGTGCAGGAAGAACTATGGACAGAGGTTCGTGATATTGCACAGGAGGCAGTGATCAAGACCATTCCTGAGAAAGAAACTGATAAAAGCAAAATGATTTTCTGAGGAGGCCTTCCAAATAAGTGAGCAAAGAATTGAAGTGAAAGGCAAAGGAGAAAAGGAAAGATACCCATCTGAATGCAGCATTCCAAAGAATAGCAAGGAGAGATAAGAAAGCCTCCTCAGTGATCTATGCAAAGAAATAGAGGGAAACAATTGAATGGGAAGGAATAGCAACCTCTTCAAGAAAATTACAAGTATCACAGGGAATATTTCATGCAAATATAGGCATGATAAAACACAGAAACTTTATGGACTTAACAGAAGCAGAAGATATTAAGAAGAGGGTGAGAATACACAGAAGAACTATACAGAGAAGATTTAATGACCCAAGTAACTACGATGGTGTGACCACTCACCTAGAGCCAGACATCCTGGAATGCAAAATCTCGTTGGCCTTAGGAAGCATCACTATAAACAAAGCTAGTGGAGGTGATGGGATTCCAGTTGAGCTGTTTGAAATTCTGAAAGATGTTGTTAAAGTGCTGCACTCAATATGTCAGAAAATTTTGAAAACTCAGCAGTGGCCACAGGACTGGAAAAGGTCAGTTTTCTTTGCAATCCAAAAGAAAGGCAATGCCAAAGAATGTTCAAACTACAGCACAATGACACTCATCTCACACGCTGGCAAAGGAATGCTCAAAATTCTCCAAGTTAGGCTTCATCAGTTTGGGACCCGAGAACTTCCAGATATCCAAGCTGGATTTAGCAAAGGCAGTGGAACCAAAGACCAGATTGCCAACATCCATTGGATCATAGAAAAAGCAAGAGAGTTTCAGAAAAACATCTACTTCTGCTTTATTGACAACACCAAAGCCTTTGTCTGTGTGGATCACAACAAACTGTGGAATATTTTTAAAGAGATGGGAGTACCAGACCACCTTACCTGTCTCCTGAGAAATCTATGTGGGTCAGGAAGCAACATTTAGAAGCAGACATGGAACAACAGTTTGGTTCCAAATTGGGAATGGAATTCAACAAGCTGTGTATGGTCACCATGCTCATTTAATTTATATGCAGAGTAAAGAGTGCAAAATGCCGGGCTAGATGAAGCACAAGTTTGAATCAAGGAAGCACAAGGTGGAATCAAGATTACCGGAACAAATATCAATAACCTCAGATATGCACATGGCACCACCTTTATGGTAGCAAGCGAGGAGTCATATTAGGCTTCACAGGTGGTGCTAGTTGTAAAGAATCCACCTGCCAACACAGGAGACCCAAGAGATGCAGGTTCAACCCCTGGGTGTGGAAGTCCCCCGGGAGAATGAAATGGCAACCTACTCCAGTATTCCTGCCTGAAAAGTTCCATGGACCGAGAGACCTGATGGGCTAAAATGCACAGAGCCATAAAGAGTTGCACATTACTCAGGGACTGAACACAGACACAGAGACACACAGAGACACACAGAGACACACACACACACACGGTAAATTTATGCATCTTTGAATCTAAATTGTGTCCTCTAGAGACAACATACAGTTGCACCCTGTTGCTTTTCTTTAATATAGCCTATCAACATCTGCCTTTTGGTTGGATTGTTTTATCTATTCACATTTAATATTGATACAGACTCACATCTGCCAATATGTTTTTCTGTCTCATGTCGTTTTCACCTATGGTCCAACTTTTACTGTTTTCTTTTGCATTAAATGGGTATTTTCCAATGTAGCATTTTAAATTCTTTACTGATTTTTTCCACTACTTTTAAGTTATTTCCTTAGTAGCTGCTAAGGCTGCTATAAACTTACATTATCACAGTCAGCTTGAAATGTATACTAATTCAAATGAGATATACAAACATTACTCCTATATCACTCTATTCTGGTTTCCCTCTTTTATTCATATTGTCATATATAGTAAGTCTATAAAGTGTACATCCCATTAATACACTCTTATCATTATTATATATAATGTCATGTCTATGAAAAGCTGATATTAGGCAGAATGTCAGCTATATATTTATAGCTACTGGTAACAGTTGCTGATTTTATTTTGGGGGGCACCAAAATCACTGCAGATGGTGATTGCAGACATGAAACTCCTTGGAAGGAAAATTATGACCAACCTAGACAGCATATTAAAAAGCAGAGACATTACTTTGTCAACAAAAGTCTGTCTAGTCAAGGCTATGGTTTTTCCAGTAGTCATGTATGGATGTGAGAGTTGGACTGTAAAGAAAGCTGAGCACTGAAGAATTTATGCTTTTGAAATGTGGTGTTGGAGAAGACTCTTGAGAGTCCCTTGGACTGCACGGAGATCCAACCAGTCCATCCTAAAGGAGATCAGTCCTGGGTGTTCATTGGAAGGACTGATGTTGAAGCTGAAACTCCAATACTTTGCCCACCTGATTCGAAGAGCTGACTCATTTGAAAAGACCCTGATGCTGGGAAAGATAGAAGGTGGGAGGAGAAGGGGATGACAGAGCTTGAGATGGTTGGATGGCATCACCGACTCAATGGACATGAGTTTGAGTAAACTCCGGGAATTGGTGATGGACAGGGAAGCCTGGTGTGCTGTAGTTCATGGGGTCACAAAGAGTCGGACACGAGTGAGCAACTGAACTGAAACTTATACTAACTGTTTTTGTCACGAAATCTGATACTTTGCATATGTTCATGTGGATTTGACACCATCCAGAACGTTTCCTTACCTAATACAGCTTTGCTAACAACTGCCTCCTTTGTGCTATCGCAGGCCGATATCTTACATATTAAATGTTATTGCCCCAGCAATAATTTACATGATACTGTTTTATACAATTGCCTTTTAAATACAGGAAGAAAGGAATGAAAATGTGTATTCATAAAGTATTTGTGTTCATATAATTACCTTTATCTGTGCTCTTTGTGTTTTCATGTGGATTCTAACTAACATCTGAAGTCATTAATTGCAGCCTGAATAAATTCCTTTAGCTTTTCTTAAGCCACTTCTCCTACCAACGAATTCCTTGACTCTTTTAAACTTTAGAATGCCTTTAATTTTTCACTTCTGTTTTTTTAAGCCACTTTAGTGTGCTATGTTTAACATGTAAAAAGCTGAACATATTTAATGTGTACTTCACAAGCTTGGGAGTGTGTATACATGCATGAAATCATCACCAGCTTCAATGTACAGAACAACTGTGTTTCTATACTAGCAGTGAATACTCCTAATAAGTAAGAAAATTCCAGTTAGAATAAAAAGAACAATATACTTAGGAATTCATTTGACCAAAGAAGTAGAAGATTTGTACACTGAAAATGACAAAATAGAGTTGAAAGAAATGGAAGAAAACTTAACTAAATGGAAGGTTTCCCTGGTGGTTCAGTGGTAAAGAACCGCCTGTAATGCAGGAGATTCAGAAGATGAGGGTTCAATCCCTTGGTAGGGAAGGACTTTTGGAGGAGAGCATGGCAACTCACTTCAGTATTCTTGCCTGGAGAATCCCATGAACTGAGGGGCATGGTGGGCTACAGTGCATGGGGTCAAAAAGAGTTGGCTATGACTGAAGCACCTGAGCATACATCCACATAAATAAATGGAAAGATATTCTGCATTCATAGATTGGAAGACAATATCGTCACAATATAAATATTCCACAAATTGAAACAGACATTCAGTGTAATCCCTATTAATATTCTAACTGTATACTTTTTAGACATTGAGAGGCTGATCAGGGACAAAGAATACCTTAACTTCACAAAAGAAAACCAATCTTGGAGGACTCATATATTCCAATTTCAAATGTTATAACAAAGCTGTAATGACCAAGATGGCATGGAACTGGCCTAAGAATAAACATATAGATCAATGTTATAGAATTAAGAGTCTAGAAGGAAATCCACATATCTGTAGTACATTAATTTTTGACAAGAGTGCCAAGACAATTGAAGGGAAAGAACATTGTTTTAGCAAATGGTGCTAGGACAACCAGGCATCCACATGCAAAAGAATGAATTTGAATTCCAGCCTTATACCACAGAAAAAATTAAGTCCAAATGGA
Source organism: Hydropotes inermis (assembly GCA_020226075.1). Lineage (NCBI taxonomy): Eukaryota > Metazoa > Chordata > Mammalia > Artiodactyla > Cervidae > Hydropotes > Hydropotes inermis. The sequence continues at coordinate 210,091 of JAGTXW010000036.1, forward strand.
TGGAAATCCAAATGTAAGTGCTATTATAATAAAGCTCCCATAAGAGAGCATAGAGTCTTAATGCCTTCGGGTTAGGAAGTGGATTCCTCCATGTGACACAAAAAGCACAGGTAATGCATGAAAACTTAGGTTAAAATGACTTCATCCAAAAAGTGTGCTTTACAGAACATCATAATAAAGTGAAAACACAACTCAAAGAATAGGGTAAAATATCGGTACCTCATGTATCTGATAGGGTCCATGTTGTAATATGGAATCTTCATCTCTCATTTATCCATCCAGTGGTCACTATCAATGGGCACTAGTTTCCTCTAGAAATTTGCTGAAAGTGTACACACATCTCTGTGCATTTGTGGATAATTCCTTAAGACACATTCATAGTTGTGAAACTGGTTGAGACATAACTGGGGGTGGTGGTTGGTTGCAAAGCCTTTCTGGTATGGCAAAGTGCCTCCCTGCAGGGGAAGTTGAAGTCCTGTTTGGCTGTTTCCTCTGGGGCAGGCCTTTCCCACCAGTGGACTCCAGTTTCTTGGCTTCAAGGCAGCTCCTCCTAAGGTACACACACTAAGGGTCTTAGAACCTTTCAAGGTCGCTTTGCCCTACGGGTTACCTGCATTTCACAAGTGGACAGGGGATTGAGACAATGATGGTTCTCCTCTCATAGAACAACATCTGCATCCTGGTAACTGAAACACAAGCCACACGTGTTGTTGTGACGGCAAAGAAGACTAGCTTTTCACTCAAGAGGAACTAGTGTGTGACTCCCAGATCCAGCCTTTACTGCATCAGTCACCTAATTTCTTTCACCTTGCTTCTTTGTCTGTGAGAAGGCTGGGGATCAGCCTTCCCTCTCTTGGTCTGTGGGGAATAAAACCCATATGCCCGGCTCCCACAAGCTCCATAACTAGGCTCCAGGTGAATCACTTACAGTGCGCTCAGTATTAGGGACACATCAGTGGGAAGGAAGGCATGCCAGACCCCCTGGGAGTTTACTCCATCCTCTGGCTGGGGTTGGGCTTGGGGTGGTGGTGATGGAACTGGTACTATGTCCAACTTTTTAATTGTCTTTACATAACACAGGCACACACTTCATTTCATATTTAGGTGTGCTCTTCTCAGAGGAGTTGTAGTGAATGAAGTCAGTCCTTACAGTTGTATATGTAGCAGGCAGAAGCAGCAGTGGGTTCACTCCCTCCACTGAACATCACAGGAACTGGCAGTTTCCTCCAGGGGTTGATGGCACCTGGTGGAGACAGCTGAGGAGTTGCAAGAAACTGCTGTCACATTCCCTAGAAAGGTCCCATGCTAGCTGGCAAAACCCTCACCTCCCTGATAACCACAGGGACTAGTAAATCAAATCCCTGCATAGGGAGTATGTGTTAATGCACTTCCTCTTGTCCTTAGAGAAACTCAGAGTATAAAGTGAAAATTAGTGAAAATCTCATCGAAACACAGTGCATGCGTAGGGCAGTTCAAGTCCTGTTCCGTGTACTGGGGCACAGGCACTGTAAAGTGACCTTTTGAAATTCCCATGCTTTGACTGATCCCTCCTCACTGTGAAGCAGGTGGTCACCCTGGATGCCTTTATGCTTCCAACACTGTGACCGAACTCCAAAGGCCATATTCAAACAGAAAGATGGGCCCATATAAGCAAGCAGAGAGTTTTGCTGTCTGTATCCTATTCTTAGTAAGGAAGCCTTTCCCGGAAAAACTCTGCCATCAGATTGCCTTTTGCATCAGCACATCGTGCAGCAGGGTAAAACGTGTGACCATTTGGGGGATTCATAGTGAAATCTCTGTCACCTTCCATTTGGTAAATCTATCAACCCTGTCAACTGTGCCTTTTCATCAGGTACTCCCCAGGAAAAATGGAAATCGCTCTACCCAGCCTGACAGCTGAACCTAAGAAGGAATCAGACAGATGGGGTGGAAGGAAGGGTGTGTAAGATGGAGGCAAAAGCAGGAGTGAGATTATGAGATCTGTGGTTTGGGAGGGAGCGAGAGGGGGCAGGGAGGAGCTAGGGAGTACGAGTGTGAGGGCACTCTCCATCTGATGAACAGAGAGAGGTCTGGGTGGGCTAGAATATCACGTGGGGCAGGGATCAGAAGGAGGGGGCCTTGTGAAGATCAGGCTTTTGTGGATAGACAAGGCTTGCTGTGCCTAGTCCAGGAGACTGGACAGTATCCTAAGAGTAGCAGGCAGCCTGTGCAGAGATTTGAGCAGGGCTGTCATGCCCAGATTGGACTGAAGAAAGCTTCCTCAGGCAGTGGGACAGCCCATGTGTTGGAAAGCATCAGGATTGCTGGTGCTTGTCAAAGAGAGAGACAAAGGCCTAAGGAACTCACTGTGCTGATTGAGAGAAGGAACAGGATCTTACTTAGACTTCGGAGGCAGAGAGGTGAGGCTTGATGATTGAGAGTGTGGTGAGAGAGAGGCAGAAGGCAAGGATGGCTTTAAGCATCTCTGTCCTAAGCAGCTGGGGAGAAGGCTGCCTTGCACTTTCTCAGGCAACAGTAAAGGATGTGCAGCTGTGTGGGGAGTGGCAGAGATGGGTGCAGCTCGGACACATTGAATATTCCTTGCCTGTGGGACTCAAACACATTCTATCAGAATGTCTTAGGGGAGTTGACCTAACTTCTCTGTGCCCGTAATGCCTCATCTGTGATAGGGGGAATGAGAATAATAATTAAGAAAAAGACTTATTTCCTGTTTCGTTGCTTCAACCTAGGGGAATGTTCTCCTTTTACAAAGAAGAGCTGTTTCACTGTCAAACACTCCCAGGTAAAATGGGAATGTATCCACTGATATGTATATCCAATTGATTTTACATATCTGCTTCCTGTATTTTCACTATGTAGTATGTATTGCCAACCATAAAAGAAAAATAAGTTCAAAGGAACAAGTGTTTCTTGTCACGTGCATGCAGAGAGACAGTCCATCAACCTGTCTCTCAGAGAGACAGCCCCCTTTAGACCCTGCAATCCTTCTCCTGTAGCCATGAATCCCTCCAGGGGGTGGGTAGAAGCCTTTGGGACCCAGTGTTTCTAACACTTCTCTTTTCTGTGAAGGCATCTCCGGTGTCCCAGAAGTTGCCTAGCACTTATTGAGTGCAGTCTTCCTGCAGACCTGTCAGGAAAGTCTGTAGTTAAGAAAAGAGTGCTGAGACTGATGTGTGGAACTGGAAACCATCACTGTGTGCTGCCTAGCTGGGAGATGATGAAGACACAGATACCTAGATTTGAATCAAGGTGCCACCACTTATTCCTTTGGAGACCTTGGGTATGTTACTTACACTCTCTGTGACTCAGTTTCAAGAGGAAGGTCCAAGAGGGAGGGGACATATGTATACTTATAGCTGATTCACCATTGTCTTACAGCAGAAATCAGCACAACACTGTAAGGCAAATACAATCCAATTTTAAAATGGCGGCAGGGGGGTAGGGGGCCCAATCTCTTTGCCTATAGAATTAACGACTGGGACAGGCATGAAAGATGCTCATATTTATGGTGCTGACAAAGTTCAACTTCACCTGAGCTCTGAAAAATGTCACAGGAAAATCTTGGCAGACTTTCAAGTTCCCAGAATGACAATGCAAAGCACCAACCTTCCTCTTCTGCCTTTGGTAAGACTTGTCCTAAGTCTCCAGACTCCTATTACAAGTACAGACCTTCCTCCTTGTCATTAAAGGGCAGACACAGAACATCCAACTCCTTGTTTTTTGTCTCATGACTAGTAACAGACATTAAAAGTCAGTTCTCCTGAAACTAGCCGGTCACAAAGATAATCATTTCCTGTTCTGTTAAGAAGACTTCCCACTAAACGTTTTCCCACCTGCAAATGTCCCCACTGTAACTAACTAGAGAGTAGTAGAGCTACTCGCTATGGAATGAAGTAGAATGCAAAACCACCTTGCTGACAGTCTGATCTTCAGATCTGTGGTGCTCTCCCAGTTGCAATGGGTAGAATAAGGTCAGTGTCTTTATTAGTTTTTAGTCTTTCCCAGTGTGTTACTGGTAACAATTGATAAGAAAAAAGTCCAAGTAACAGGAGCTACTCCTAACGTAGACAGGCGACAATACAAATTACCAGGCAATCAGGGAGAAGCCCCCGCCTTCCACCCCAAGAGCCACCCCTCACCAGGTGTCATCTGTGATGTCATCTCCAAAACCTGGAAACTCTTGCTGCGACTTTGGAAGCGATTGTCCCTTCTAGCCTTCAAGCTTCTGGGAGAGGTTCTCTGGCGTGCGGCCGAGAAGACAGGGCACTAACTTCTCTTCCCCGAATACTCCCGCCCTACTGCCGCAGTCCCCGGGGAGGAACCTACGTTTCTTCAAGTCACTCCCAGCTCCCCCTCAACCCACTAAAACGCAGGGAATACCCAGGAAGGTCCTTTTATAAGGCCAGGAGGGGTACATGTCCCATCTTTGTGATGTCCACTCAGGCCCACAGACTCCTCCCTGCTGAAGGGCAGGTAGGCTCTATAGGACACTGGAGGACTCCTGCTCTCGGTGTTATTTACCCTTCTATTTCCAACACACTGAGGATGGGAGGTCAACCCCCCCCCCCGCCACCCCAGGCTCCTCGCCTGGGCTGAGAATGGGAAGCCCTGCATTGGCGTCCTGCTGGTGAGAACCTGATCTTGAGAAAGAACGTGTGAGAGCCAGGGATAGAGAGAGGGACAGACATGCAAACAGAGGGAGACATCTATCTCTCTAGGACTGACCAGGTGTGCGTTAGGGTCACAGGACCAAAATCGTCTTTAGCCAAGTGGGATCCATGATTCTCTCAGAACAGTTACTTTCTGCAGATGCCCCACCTCTTCAGTATCAGATGGCAGTTGGACAGTCTGTATATGACTTATTTCTCTTTCTCTCCTTGGGGATTGCCAGTTTTAAGCTGATATTGAAACATCCAATGGTCATTGGTCCATGTCCGGGATAACTGGGCTGCAATCGGTATTCACCAGGTTCAGAAGTCGGCTCTTTCCGTGGCATCACCTCCCTCCCCGCCTCATTCCCACTTCATAAAATGAGACAAGAGAATGAAGTATTATCAGTCAGTCAGTTCAGTCGCTCAATCCTGTCTGATTCCTTGGAACGTCATCGACTGCAGCACGCCAGGCCTCCCTGTCCACCACGAACTCCCAGAGTTTACCCAAACTCATGTCCATTGAATCGGTGATGCCATCCAACCATCTCATCCTCTGTTGTCCCCTTCTCCTCCCGCCTTCAATCTTTCCCAGCATCAGGGTATTTTCGAATGAGTCAGCTCTTTGCATCAAGTGACCAAAATATTGGAGTTTCAGCTTCAACATCAGTCCTTCCAAAAAACACTCAAGACTGATCTCCTTTAGGATAGACTGGTTGGATGTCCTTGCAGTCCAAAGACTTGATCCCTGTCTCCTGAACAATGTTACGAACCTCTGTCCATAGTTCATCAGACACTCTGTCTAACAGATCTAGTCCCTTAAATCTGTTTCTCACTTCCACGATATAGTCATAAGGGATTTGATTTAGGTCATACCTGAATGGTATAGTGGTTTTCCCTACTTTCTTCAATTTAAGTCTGAATTCATGATCTGAGCCACAGTCAGCTCCCGGTCTCATTTTTGCTGACTCTATAGAGCTGCTCCATATTTGGCGACAAAGAATATAATCAATCTGATTTTGGTGTTGATCATCTGGTGATGTCCACATATGGAATCTTCTCCTGTGTTGTTGGAAGAGGGTGTTTGCTATGACCAGTGTGTTCTCTTGGCAAAACTCTATTAGCCTTTTCCCTGCTTCATTCTGTACTCCAAGGCTAAATTTGCCTGTTACTCCAGGTTTTTCTTGACTTCCTACTGTTGCATTCCAGTCCCCTATGATGAAAAGGATATCTTTTTTAGGTGTTAGTTCTCAAAGGTCTTGTAGGTCTTCATAGAACTATTCAACTTCTGCTTCTTCAGCATTACTGGTCAGGGACACTGAAATTATAGCAGGCATTCTTTCCCAAGTGTGTGAGTTAGGCCCTGATATGACATAGGAATCAGTACATACTTTTAATAGACTCTTTGAGTCATGCATTCCTGAGCAATGCTTTTGAAAATTTATCTCATGAATGAACAAGAGGCAGTGTATAGTAATTTTAAAAGGAAAGTATATTTGCTTGTCTGGTTTTCTGGAGTACAGCTGATCCTGGACAGTAGACTTCTGCTGTGGTCAGGAATTTGGATATATGATTTATTAGGGGTTTCTGTGTGTATTTCGATTGTTGTTCATTAGTCCCTAAGTCATGTCCCACTCTTTTGCAACCCCATGGACTGTACCCACCAGTCTTCTCTGTCCATGGGACTTCCTAGGCCAGAATACTGGAGTGGGTGGCCATTTCCTTTACCAGGAGGTCTTTATGAACCAGGGATCAAACCCCAGTCTCCTGTATTAGCAAGTAGATTCTTTACCACTGAGCTAACAAGGAAACCTTTGTATTTCCAATGCAAATGCCTTATATTTGACATACCTCTACTGGGCATATTACATATGTCTGAGTGCCTGTGTGTTAGGCTTGCTTTGCTTGTTTGTTTTGTCAAAAACAGAAAAATGAAGTGGTTTTGCTTGCTTGAGTCTCTCGGGGAACCAGCAACTGAGAAAATGTATAAAAAAAGGATTTCCTTAAGGGAAAGAATTTCCACAACTCCCTATGAAAGGGGTTTAGTCTCCTGCCTAGAATGTGTTGACATTCAATGAACTCTTTCATGAGTGGTCATTTTAGGAAAGCAGTGGTTCTACTGTTCTTACTTGTATACTGGCTACATTTAAAATTATGCTTGAGATTGTGTGAAATAGGTAAGTAAAACTACAGATCTCAGCGATGCATTTTCTTTACCCTGCATATGGGTGCAGTACAAACCCAGTGTAAACCATCAGTTTGGGTGGGGCCAATGTGCCCTGCAAGGAAATTTTGTTTATATGGTGGAGAGACTGGAGATGCTAACAGGAAATCTATACTTTGTTCAGCAGATTATTTATCTAATAAAGGGAGATGTAGAGCCAAGGGAATGTATAAGGTGGTGATTGTGAGTTAAAATAGGTAACAACATTAAGGC
>JAGTXW010000036.1:217186-287424 GCA_020226075.1 Hydropotes inermis
AGAGAGAGAGAGTGGTGTAATGAATAGTGCAGAGACCTTTACATTTTAATAGATGTAGATGAAAAATGGTCAGGATCACTACCAAGCCCTGTGACCTTGTATAAGGTGGTGATTGTGAGTTAAAATACGTGACAACACTAAGACAGAGAGAGAGAGAGAGTGGTGTAATGAATAGTGCAGAGACCTTTACATTTTAATAGATGCAGATGAAAAATGGTCAGGACCACTACCAAGAAGTGTAACCTTGAGTAAGATGCTCAGTCTCTCTGATACTGGGTTCTCTTGTCTGAAATGAGGACAATAACAGTATATGTTATCCCACCCACAGGAGAATCCCATTCCTCACTATCTGATACCAGCCTCTGCTGGCTCCCGAGGCCAAGGCTATCATCACTCTTGTTGCGCTATTGTCTTCAGTCTGGCTCCCTGCCCACTGTGAGCTCCTTGAGGACCCTTTTCCCACATGAAACATTCCTGTGGGCACAAAGTCTGGAAAGAATCAGTCTGGGAGTCTGGTGCCCCACAGGTGCTCAGAACATGTTTATCATCTTATGAGTGATGATAAGGTGAGGTACACAGAGCAGTGAAACTGTTGTTATGCTGTCAATTTGCTTGTTGCAAACAATATATACGAAACGAGTGGCTAGAGCAAACTGATAGCCTATTTTCTGTTGTTCCAGGGCTGTTTGTGTCTTTTTTTTTTAACAGTTTAAAAAGAGGGGTTTTTTTCCCTATTTATTTTTATTAGTTGGAGGCTAACTACTTTACAATATTGTAGTGGTTTTTGCCATACATTGACATGAATCAACCATGGATTTACAAGTTTCCCCATCCTGATCCCCCCGCCCACCTCCCTCTCCACCAGATTCCTCTGGGTCTTCCCAGTGTACCAGGCCTGAGCACTTGTCTCATGCATCCAGCCTGGGCTGGTGAACTGTTTCACCCTAGATAATATACATGCTTCGATGCTGATCTCTCAAAACATCCCACCAGCACCTTCACCCACAGAGTCCAAAATTCTGTTCTGCACATCTATGTCTCTTTTACTGTTTTGCATATAGGGTTATCATTACCATCTTTCTAAATTCCATATATATGTGTTAGTATACTGTATTGGTCTTTATCTTTCTGGCTTACTTCACTCTGTATAATGGGCTCCAGTTTCATCCATCTCATTAGAAATGATTCAAATGAATTCTTTTTAATGGCTGAGTAATATTCCATGGTGTATATGTACCATAGCTTCCTTATCCACTCGTCTGCTGGTGGGCATCTAGGTTGCTTCCATGTCCTGGGTGTTATAAACAGTGCTGCGATGAACATTGGGGTGCACATGTCTCTTTCAGAGCTTGTTTCCTCAGTGTGCATGCCCAGAAGTGGGATTGCTGGGTCATATGGCAGTTCTATTTCCAGTTTTTTAAGAAATCTCCACACTGTTCTCCAGAGTGGCTGTACTAGTTTGCATTCCCACCAACAGTGTAAGAGGGTTCCCTTTCCTCCACACCCTCTCCAGCATTTATTGCTTGTACACTTTTGGATAGCAGCCATCCTAACTGGCCTGTAATGGTACCTCATTGTGGTTTTGATTTGCATTTCTCTGATAATGAGTGATGTTGAGCATCTTTTCATGTATTTGTTAGCCATCTGTATGTCTTCTTTGGAGAAATGTCTGTTTAGTTCTTTGACCCATTTTTTGATTGGCTCATTTATTTTTCTGGAATTGAGCTGCAGGGGTTGCTTGTATATTTTTGAGATTAATCCTTTGTCACTTGCTTCATTTGCTATTACTTTCTTCCAATCTGAGGGCTGTCTTTTCACCTTGCTTATAGTTTCCTTTGTTTTGCAAAAGCTTTTAAGTTTCATTAGGTCCCATTTATTTATTTTTGCTTTTATTTCCAATATTCTGGGTGGTGGGTCATAGAGGATCCTGCTGTGATTTATGTCAAAGAGGATTTTGCCTATGTTCTCTTCTAGGAGTTTTATAGTTTCTCGTCTTACATTTAGATCTTTAATCCATTTTGAGTTTATTTTTGTGTATGGTGTTAGAAAGTGTTCTAGTTTCATTCTTTTACAAGTGGTTGACCAGTTTTCCCAGCACCACTTATTAAAGAGGTTGTCTTTTCTCCATTGTATATCCTTGCCTCCTTTGTCAAAGATAAGGTGTCTATAGGTTCGTGGATTTATCTCTGGGCTTTCTATTCTGTTCCATTGATCTATATTTCTGTCTTTGTGCCAATACCATACTGTCTTGATGACTGTGGCTTTGTAGTATAGTCTGAAGTCAGGCAGGTTGATTCCTCCAGTTCCATTCTTCTTTCTCAAGATCACTTTGGCTTTTTGAGGTTTTTTGTATTTCCATACAAATTGTGAAATTATTTGTTCTAGTTCTGTGAAAAATACCGTTGGGAGCTTGATAGGGATTGCATTGAATCTATAGATTGCTTTGGGTAGCCATTTTGACAATATTGATTCTTCCAATCCATGAACATGGTATATTTCTCCATCTGTTTGTGTCCTCTTTGATTTCTTGCATTAGTGTTTTATAGTTTTCTATGTATAGGTCTTTTGTTTCTTTAGGTAGATATACTCCTAAGTATTTTATTTTATTGTTGCAATGGTGAATGGTACTGTTTCCTTAATTTCTCTTTCTGTTTTCTCATTGTTAGTGTATAGGAATGCAAGGGATTTCTCTGTGTTAATTTTATATCCTGCAACTTTACTATATTTGTTGATTAGCTCTAGTAATTTTCTGGTAGAGTCTTTAGGGTTTTCTATGTAGATGATCATGTCATCTGCAAACAGTGAGAGTTTCACTTCTCCTTTTCCTATCTGGATTCCTTTTACTTCTTTTTCTTCTCAGATTGCTGTGGCCAAAACTTCCAAAACTATGTTGAATAGTAGTGGTGAGAGTGGGCACCGTTGTCTTGTTCCTGATTTCAGGGGAAATGCTTTCAATTTTTCACCATTGAGGGTAATGCTTGCTGTGGGTTTGTCATTTATAGCTTTTATTATGTTGAGGTATGTTCCTTCTATTCCTGCTTTCTTGAGGGTTTTTGTCATAAATGGATGTTGAATTTTGTCAAAGGCTTTTTCTGCATCTATTGAGATAATCATATGGTTTTTATCTTTCAGTTTGTTAATGTGGTGTATTACATTGATTGATTTGTGGGTATTAAAGAATCCTTGCATTCCTAGGATAAAGCCCACTTGATCATGATGTATGATTTTTTTAATATGTTGTTGGATTCTGTTTGCTAGAATTTTGTTAAGGATTTTTGCATCTATGTTCATCAGTGATATTGGCCTGTAGTTTTCTTTTTTGTGGCATTTTTGTCTGATTTTGGAATTAGGGTGATGGTGGCTTCATAGAATGAGTTTGGAAGTTTACCTTCTCCTGCAATTTTCTGGAAGAGTTTGAGTGAGACAGGTGTTATCTCTTCTCTAAATTTTTGGTAGAATTCAGTTGTGAAGCCATCTGGTCCTGGGCTTTTGTTTGCTGGAAGATTTCTGATTACAGTTTTGATATCCTTGCTTGTAATGGGTCTGTTAAGATCTTCTATTTCTTGCTGGTTCAGTTTTGGAAAGTTATACTTTTCTAAGAATTTGTCCATTTCTTTCAAGTTGTCCATTTTATTGGCATAGAGCTGTTGGTAGTAGTCTCTTATGATCGTTTGTATTTCAATGTTGTCTGTCGTGATCTCTCCATTTTCATTTCTAATTTTGTTAATTTGGTTCTTCTCCCTTTGTTTCTTAATGAGTCTTGCTAATGGTTTGTCAATTTTATTTTCTCAAAAAAAACAGCTTTTCGCTTTGTTGATTTTTGCTATGGTCTCTTTAGTTTCTTTTGCATTTATTTCTGCCCTAATGTTTATTTCTTTCCTTCTCCTACCCTGGGGTTTTTCATTTCTTCCTTCTTTAGTTGCTTTAGGTGTTGAGTTAGGTTATTTATTTGACTTTTTTCTTGTTTCTTGAGGTAAGCCTGTAATGCTATGAACCTTCCCCTTAGCACTTCTTTTACAGTGTTGCATAGGTATTTGGTTGTTGTGTTTTCATTTTCATTCGTTTATATGAATATTTTTATTTCTTTTTTGATTTCTTCTCTGATTTGTTGGTTATTCAGAAGCGTGTTATTTAGCCTCCATATATTTGAATTTTTAATATTTTTTTCCTGTAATTGAGATCTGCTCTTACTGCACTGTGATCAGAAAAGATGACTAGAATGATTTCAATTTTTTTTTAATTTACCAAGGCTAGATTTATGGCCCAGGATGTGATCTATTCTGGAGAAGGTTCCATGTGCACTTGAGAAAAAGGTGAAGTTGATTGTTTGGGGATGAAATGTCCTAAAGATATCAACTAGATCTAGCTGGTCCATTGTGTCCTTTAAAGTTTGTGTTTCCTTGTTAATTTTCTGTTTAGTTGATCTATCCATAGTTGTGAGTGGGGTATTAAAGTCTCCCACTATTATTGTGTTACCATTAATTTCCTCTTTCATACTCGTTAGCATTCACCTTACATATTGTGGTGCTCCTGTGTTGGGTGCATATATAATTGCTATATCTTCTTCTTGGATTGATCCTTTGATCATTATGTAGTGTCCTTCTTTGTTTCTTTTCACAGCCTCTATTTTAAAAGTCTATTTTATCTGATATGAGTATTGCAACTCCTGCTTTCTGTTTTTGTCTTTTATCCCCCCATTATCCAGAACCTTATTGTACTAAAGTAACCCACCTTTCCCCTTCCTAGTGTGTAACCATTGTAGCAGCCATATCTTAACTGAATTGTCACTGAGTGAGCCCTGAAAATCCTCAGCTCAAGGTTTTGTTCCTTCACGTGAGTGAGGGACATCCTGTTTCCTATCCCCACTCTGTCAGGAGTCTCTAGTGTCTGTCTCTTCCCACTTTGCTTGCCCTTTATTCTGTGTTTTGGACAACCCTTTCCCCCCTGAGACTGAGGTGTCTCCTAGGTTATGGCTGCTTTCAGCACTGTGCTGTGGGCATTGATGACCAGGTGGGCGCTGGGGGGATACTTGTTGGATGAACACAGCTCATAGAGCTGGGCTACTTTATTTCACAGGTGAGAAGTATAGTTTCCACTCAGGCTGCCATCAGCAGGATGGAAAATTTGAACCCACTGATCAATGTCCCTGGGCAAGTCCACAGGAGCTCTGTCACTCTGCTCTCCTCATCTTCCTCTTGCTTCCATAGCTGCTTGTACTCCTTACCCTCCCCTGTGCCCTCCTTTGTGCGCCCACTGCTCTCCGTGAACATGTACTCTGTGTCTGAGCCTGAGCTGTCTCCTAACTTCATGTTGTATGATTGTCAGTTACATTTCTGATTAGGCCACTTTGAGGAGTTTTCTTTTCACTCGCAGCCCAAGGTGGATGCCCAAATACAGTAAGCATCTTGGGTTTCCTTTTATTTTTCTTCCTTCGTTTTTCCTTTTTTAATTTTTCCTTTTTTTTTTTCCTTTTATGAGGAAACATTATGGTGTTGTGGGTAAGGGCACTAGCTCTGATTCAGACAGCCTTGTTTTCAACCCAGTTCTGCCACTTGTTATCATATCATCTTGAGAAATTAAATTGGCCCACTGTGCCATACTATCTCACCTGAAAATGGGTGAATTATTGTTATGACAACATGAACTGAGCAGGTTGTAATTGTGAATATGGAATGATGTTCATAGAAATGTGCTGGCTTGTTCCCTGTCGTAACAACTACTGAGCTTCCACAGGGCAGGTCGCAGGTCAGACCTTACTTTCAACCATCAGGAAGCACTTCAAGGTCACATTAGACATCTGTGTCCAGCCCTAGAGGCTCCTTCTTTCTCAGCCACAGTCCTCAAGCTTTTCCCTCACAGCTGGATGAACCCTCAGCAGGAGGCTGGCTTTTCTGTTACACGTCTCCCACCTGGAAACCACCACCGGACTTCATCTTCCATTGCATGCATGATTCAGTTTGTAGCAGTTTTGTCCTCAGATGGATTGGGGCTGCTTCTATTGCAAGGGGATGCCCAGGACTGATAACAAGGGTGTGATGTTTCCCTGTTCCCCCATGGCACTGAAACTCTCTGGTGCCTGTGCCCAAACTTCTCTCCCCATGTCATCTTCCTCCATCTCACATTTCAAAGTTAACACTCAAGCTGTGTTCCAGTGCAGCCCCTGCCATCCCAGTCATGCTCCTTCAGGCTCAAATTCCTTATCTATAAAATGGCAATAACTCTACCTATTGGTGAGGTTTCTTGGGAGACCTACTGGAGATAACAGATGTAAAACACCTAGCGACCATGACCTGGCAGGGGGAAGGCACTAAATAAATGGCTGTGCCCTCTATCTATCAGTTTCTTCAATGCACAGCACCTGGTGTGGGGTAATACGGTGACTCAGTCAATGTCTTTGGATTGGACTGAGTAAGATGTGACATATTGGGAGTGTATCTGTCAGGCTTCTGCAGAGAAACACAACCAAATAGAGAGAGACTTATTTTAGGGAATTGGATCATGGGCTTGTTGGTGCTGGCAGTTCTGTTACCTTTAGGGCAAGTCGGCTGGCTGGAAATCCAGGTTGCCATCCAGATTGTGAAATCTGCAGAGCAGACCAGCAACTTTGAATCTCATGCAGGGTTTCTCAGGCTGTACTCTTGAGGCTAAATTGTATCACCGTCAGGAAGCCTCAGTCCCTGCTCTTAAGGTTTTTCAACTGATTGGATGAACAGGCTGTCCTACCCCATGCTGCCCCCCCCCCATTATGCACTTCTATTAAAGTCTCATTATTACAATGTGAATCACAGATCAAGTACCATCGTAGCCCACCATCTAGTGGCTAACATCTGAACAACGGGGCACCAGAGCTAAGCCAAGATGACTTTACTTTATTCATCACCATGGGGAAGCAGTACACTGAGAGACATCACCTCCCAAACAGAATCTCTGGCCAATAGGCTGGCTGTATAGCTTTACTCATCTCAAGTAAAATCTGTTCCCTGGCCTCAGAAGCCACATGAGATAAGGAAGGTAAGAGGCAGTGGTGACTGAAGCAGAGATTTGTTGCGAGATCTTTATTCATATGGGCCAAGTGAGTTCAGGGAATGAAATGGGATGGGGTGATGAAGGAAATGAGATGATGAATTTATTGCCCCAGCCACTTCCTTGCCCCCAGGCAGCTGACTTCACAGGACTGACTGGTGTTGATTTCTTGTGTATAGGCTCACTAGGAACATCATGTGTGTTTTATGAGAAACTTGGTGGGCAAACCAGATAGCATGGTCAAATATTCATTTCTCAGAGTGGATGGAGGGAGAAGAGAGAAGAGAATGGCCGGTTTTAAGTCAGTTTCTAAAATCTCAGTGTTTTTTCACAAGGTGTGTGTGTGTGAGTGTGGTGTGTGTGTGTGTGTGTGAGTGTGGTGTGTGTGTGTGAGTGTGGTGTATGTGTGTGAGTGCGTGAAATCTTTTCTTTATCTGAGAATTGGCTTTGTATGTGAAGAAATATTGTGAGAGACTCCCTGTGACATGTGAAAAGTGGTTGGGAGTGAACTGGGTACAGGTCATTTTCCAAATGTTTCACATGTGTTCATATAAGCAGATAGCAGTAGCCCTAAAGAACTGAACTAAGTGGTAGACGTACAGGTTTCTGTTACTGAAATCTGAAGAGGCTCTTTCTGGTATGTGTGTTCCTCCTAGCCTGCGGTCACAGGCAATTCATAGTATTTGAACCCTGTCTTCCTAATGTGTTTTTTTTTTCTCTTTTTTTCATTTATTTTTATTAGTTGGAGGCTAATTACTTTACAATATTGTAGTGGTTTTTGTCATACATTGACATGAATCAGTCATGGATTTACATGTATTCCCCATCTTCCTAATGTGTTTTGTTTCCTGCCCTTGAATGTGCTGGAGGCTGCAGGTCCGGTTACTAAAGTTGCTAAGTAACAGTTCTCTGAGAAAAGTAGCTCTGTAGAAAAGAGCAGTGCCTGGGAAGCTGATCTAAAGGTTTAATATGGACTGTGGTATAATTTTTGTTAGCTTCACCCAAGATATGGTTATGCAAAGAGTATAGAGAGATGCACCTACTTCAATATCTACCAATGGACTTTTCAAATGAACATACAGTAAGATTGGCCTGGTTTTCTTTCTTATTTATTTGTTTGTGGTTGGCTGGACTGAGTCTTTGTTGTTGAGTGAGGGCTTTCTCTAGTTGTGGAGAGGAGCACTACTCTCTGGTGACAGTGCATGGACTTCTCATTGCAGATACATCTCTTGTTGTGGAGCACAGGCTCTAGGCTCATGGGCTTCAGTAGTTGTAGCACACAAGTTCAGTAGTTGTGACACACAGGCAATTGTCCTGTGCCTCGTAGAATCTTCCCAGACTAGAGATTGAATGTTTGCTTGTTTCATTGGCATGTGGATTCTTTTTTTTAATTTTTGATAATTAATATAATTGGAGAATAATTATAATATTGTGATTTTTTTGCCATATATCAACATGAATTGGCTACAGGTATACATATGTTCGATAAAAGGCAGAAATGGTACGGACCTAACAGAAGCATAAGATATTAAGAAGAGGTGGCAAGAATACACAGAACTGTACAAAAAAAGATCTTCACAACCCAGACAATCAAAATGGTGTGATCACTCACCTAGAGCCAGACATCCTGGAATGTGAAGTCAAGTGGGCCTTAGATAGCATCACTACAAACAAAGCTAGTGGATGTGATGGAATTCCAGTTGAGCTATTTCAAATCGTGAAAGATGATACTGTGAAAGTTCTGCACTCAATATGCCAGCAAATTTGGAAAACTCAGCAGTGGCCACAGAACTGGAAAAGGTCAGTTTTCATTTCAATCCCTAAGAAAGGCAATCCCAAAGAATGCTCAATTGCACTACCGCACAACTGCACTCATCTCACACTCTAGTAAGGTAATGCTCAAAATTCTCCAAGCCAGGCTTAAGCAATACGTGAACCGTGAAGTTCCAGATGTTCAAGCTGGTTTTAGAAAAGCCAGAGGAACCAGAGATCAAATTACCAATATCCGCTGGATCATCAAAAAAGCAAGAGAGTTCCAGAAAAATATCTATTTCTGCTTTATTGACTCCACCAAAGCCTTCAACTGCTGTGGATCACAATAAACTGTGGAAAATTCTGAAACAGGTGGGAACCCCAGACCACCTGACCTGCCTCTTGAGAAACCTGTATGCAGGTCAGGAAGAAATAGTTAGAATTGGACATGGAAAAACAGACTGGTTCCAAGTAGGAAAAGGAGTATGTCAAGGCTGTATATTGTCACCCTGCTTATTTAACTTATATGCAGAGTACATCATGAGAAATGCTGGGCTGGAAGAAGCATAAGCTGGGATCAAGATTTCTGGGAGAAATATCAATAACTTCAGATATGCAGATGACACCACCCTTATGGCAGAGAGTGAAGATGAACTAAAAAGCCTTTTGACGAAAGTGAAAGAGGAGAGTGAAAAATTTGGCTTAAAGCTTAACATTCAGAAAACTAAGATCATGGCATCTGGTCCCATCACCTCATGGGAAATAGATGGGGAAACATTGGAAACAGTGTCAGACTTTATTTTTTTTTGGCGGGGGGGCCTCCAAAATCACTGCAGATGATGACTGCAGCCATTAAATTAAAAGACACTTACTCCTTGGAAGGAAAGTTATGACCAACCAAGATAGCATATTAAAAAGCAGACATTACTTTGCTAACAAAGGTCCATTTGGCCAAGGCTATGGTTTTTCCAGTGATCATGTATGGATGTGAAAATTGGAATGTGGAGAAAGCTGAGCACTGAAAAATTGATACTTTTGAACTATGGTGTTGGAGAAGACTCTTGAGAGTCCCTTGGACTGCAGAGATCCAACCAGTCCATCCTAAAGGAGATCAGTCCTGGGTGTTCACTGGAAGGGCTGATACTGAAGCTGAAACTCCAGTATTTTTCCACCTCACGCGAAGAGTTGACTCATTGGAAAAGACCCTGATGCTGGGAGGGATTGTGGGCAGGAGGAGAAGGGGCCAACAGAGGATGAGATGGCTGGATGGCATCACAGACTGGATGGACATGAGTTTCAGTAAACTCCAGGAGTAGGTGATGGACAGGGAGGCCTGGCGTGCTGCGATTCATGGGGTTGCAAAGAGTCGGACACGACTGAGTGACTGAACTGAACTGTTACATGTGTCCCCCCATCCTGAGCCCCCCTTCCACCCTCTCCCTCTGGGTTGTCCCAGAGCACCGGCTTTGGGCATGCTGCTTCATGCATGGAACTTGCACTGGTCATCTATTTTACTTATGGTAATGAATATGTTTCACTGCTATTCTCTCAAATCATCCCACACTTGCCTTCTCCCACCTACTTGAAAAGTCTGTTCTTTATGTCTCTGTCTCCTTTGCTGCCCTGCTTGTAAGATCATTGCTACTGTCTTTCTAAATTCCATATATATGCGTTAATATATACTATTTGTCTTTCTCTTTCTGACTTTGTCTAAAAGGCTCCAGGTTCACCCACCTCATTAGAATTGATTCAAATGTGTTCCCTTTTATAGCTGAGTTATATTCCATTGTGTGTACATACCATGACTTGCTTATCCATTAATCTTCTGAAGGACATCTACCTTGTTTTCATGCCATGGCTATTGTAAACAGTGCTGCAATGAACATTGGGGTACATGTGTCTCTTTCAGTTCTGGTTTCCCCAGTGTGTGTGCCCAGCACTGGGATTGCTGGGTCATATGGCAGTTCTAGTCCCAGTTTTTTAAAAGAATCCCACACTCTTCTCCAGAGTGGCTATACCAGTTTGCATTCCCACCTAGAGTGTAAGAAGGTTTCCTTTTCTCCCCACCATTTACAGCATTTATTGTTGGTAGACTTTTTGATGATAGACATTCTGACCACTGTGAGATGACACCTCATTGTGGTTTTGATTTGCATGTCTCTAATAATGACTGATGTTGAGCATTTTTTCATGTGTCTATTAGCCTTCTGCATGTCTTCTTTTGAGAAATGTCTATTCAGGTCTCTTGCCCACTCTTTGATCGAGTCATTTGTTTTTCTGGTATTGATCTGTATGAGCTGCTTTTATATTTTGGAGATTAATTCTTTGTCAGTTTTTTCATTTGATATTGTTTTTGCCCATTATGAGGGCTGTCTTTTCACCTTACTTATAGTATCCTTGGTTGTGCAAAAGCTTTTAAGATTAATTAGGTCTCTTTTGTTTATTTTGTTTTCATTTACATTACTCTGGGAGGTAATAGCAAATCACTTCATGGCAAATACATGGGGAAATAGTGGAAACAGTGGCAGACTTTACTTTTGGGGGCTCCAAAACCACTGCAGATGATGACTGCAGCCATGAAATTAAAAGATTCTTACTTCTTGGAAGAAAAGTTATGACCAACCTAGACAGCATTAAAAAAAAAAAGCAGAGATATTACTTTACCAACAAAGATCTATCTAGTCAAGGCTATGTTTTTTCCAGTAGTCATGTATGGATGTGAATGTTGGACTATAAAGAATGATGAGCACAAAGAATTGATGCTTTTGACTTGTGGTGTTGGAGAAGACTCTTGAGAGTCTCTTGGACTGCAAGGAGATCCAACCAGTCCATCCTGAAAGACATCAGTCCTGAATATTCATTGGAAGTACTGATGTTGAAGCTGAAACTCCAATACTTTGGCCACCTAATGTGAAGAGCTGATTCATTGGAAAAGACCCTGATGCTGAGAAAGATTGGAGGTGGGAGGAGAAGGGGATGACAGAGTATGAGATGGTTGGATGGCATCACTGACTCAATGGGCATGAGTTTGAGTAAACTCCGTGAGTTAGTGATGGACAGGGAGGCCTGGTGTGCTGCAGTCCATAGGGTTGAAAAGAGTCGGACACGACTGAACAACTGAACTGAACTGAATTCTAGGAGGTGGTTGTAGACGATCTTGCTGTGATTTATGTCAGAAAGTGTTCTGCCTATGTTTTCCTCTTTAGAGTTTATAGTTTCTGCTTTTTCGTTTAGATCTTTAATCCATTTTGAGTTTGTGTTTGTGTATGGTGTTAGAAAGTGTTCCAGTTTCATTCTCTTACACGTCTTTGACCAGTTTTCCCAGCAACACGTGTTGAACAGATTGTCATTTTTCCACTGTATATAAGTGCCTATTTTGTCAAAGATAACGTGTGCATAGGTCTGTGGATTTATCTCTGGGCTTTCTATTTTGTTCCATTGACCTATATATCTATATTTGTACCAGTAGCATACTCTTCATGAATGTAGCTTTTTAGTCTAGTCTGAAGTCAGGAAGGTTGATTACTCCAGTTCCATCATTCTTTCTCAAGATTGCTTTGGGTATTTGGGTCTCTTTTGTTTCCATACAAGCCATGAAATTATTTGTTCTAGTTCTGTGAAAAATACCATTGGTAGTTTCATCAGGATTGTGTTGAATCTATAGATTGCTTTGGGTAGCATAACAATTTTCACTATATTGATTCTTTGAATCCAGAAACATGGTACATTTCTCCATCTGTATGTGTCATCTTTGATTTTTTTCATCAGTTGTTTTTTTCTTTATAGTTTTCTGTATACAGGTCTTTTGTTTCTTTAGGTAAATTTATTCCTAAGTGTTTTATTCTTTTCATAGCAATAGTGAACAGGATTGTTGCTTAATTTCTCTTTCTGATTTTTCATTGTTAGCATATAGGAAAGCAAGAGATTTCTGTGTATTAGCTTTGTATGGCAGGTGGATTCTTAACCATGGGACAACCAGGGAATTCCTGGCCTGGTTGTCTTTGGGTGTGCAGCTCTCTGAGCACTGACACCCAGAGAGAATCCAGTGACCACCACCATGGATCCTGGCCATGTCCATCATCCTGAAAACGCCCAGTTGCTGTCCCTTTCTGGTTTCCACTTCCACACCCCAACCCCCAGCAAAAAGATCTGTCCTTCTTCACTACACTTATTCCTTTGCAGTTTTAAAATTCCTTACATATTCTGTATATAAGACCTTTCTCAGATCTGTGATTCACAAACTTCTTTCCTGTAATAGCAAATAGCTTCCCTTTTCATTACAGGAGACATGAATGATGAAATCTAGTTTTCTTCCCCACACTCAAAGCCCAGTGTTGTATACCAAACAAGTGCCCATGAGATTCTTCAGAAGTGAAAATGAATTCTGCTCTCTGTCATTCTGTGCTCTCAGCTAGTCCCCATAGTTATATTTCTACAGACATCCCCGAAGCTTCTTCAGATAGAGGTGCTTGAAAACAGGTGAATTTTCTGACGTCTGAACTTGTGATCTCATCAGAGAACTTCAGAGCTCAACCAGTCTTGCAAGACTTGTGTCCCAGCTTCAAGGGAGAAAGTCAGGCCAGGCTTTTCTTCATGAACCTCGGAGGCCTGAATTTACTTACTGTGGGTTTGTTTAGCAGGGTAAAATGGCAATATATGCTGGATCATAGAAAAAGCAAGAGAGTTCCACAAAAACATCTACTTCTGCTTTATTGGTTATGCCAAAGCCTTTGACTGGGTGGTTCACAATGAACTATGGAAAATTCTTAAAGAGATGGGCATGTCAGACCACCTGACCTGACTCCTGAGAAATCTGTATGCAGGTCAAGAAGCAACAGCTAGAACTGGACTTCCAACAGACTGGTTCCAAATCGGAAATGGAGTACATCAAGGCTTTATACTGTCACCCTGCTTATTTAACTTATATGAAGGGTACATCATACGAAATGCCAGGCTCAATGAAGCACAAGCTGGAATCAAGATTGCCAGGAGAAATTTCAATAACCTCTGATAGGCAGATGACACAACCCTTATGGCAGAAAGCAAAGAAGAACTAAATAGCCTCTTGATGAATGTGAAAGAAGAGAAAGGAAAACATTGACTTAAAACTCAACATTCAAAAAACTTAGATTATAGCATCTGGTCCCATCACTTCAAGGCAAATAGTTGGGGAAACAATGAGAGACTTTATTTTCAGGGGCTCCAAAATCACTACAGATGTTGACTGCAGCCATGAAATTAAAAGATGCTTACTCCTTGGAAGAAAGCTATGATCAACTTAGACAGCATATTAAAGAGCAGAGACATTACTTTACCAACAAAGGTCTGTCTAGTCAAAGCTATGGTTTTTCCAGTAATCATGTATGGATGCGAGAGTTGGACTATAAAGAAAGCTGAGCACTGAAGAATTGATGCTTTTGAACTGTGGTGTTGGAGAAAACTCTTGAGAGACTACTGGACTGCGAGGAGGTGAAACCAGTTCATCCTAAAGGAAACCAGTCCTGAATATTCATTGGAAGTACAGATGCTGAAGCTGAAACTCCAATACTTTGGTCAACTGTTGTGAAGAACTGACTCATTGGAAAACAACCTGATGCTGGGACAGATTAAAGGTGGGGGAAGAAGGTGACGGCAGTGGATAACATGGTTTGATGGTATCACTAACACAGTGCCATGAGTTTGAGTAGTCTCTGGGAGTTGGTGATGAACAAGGAAGCTGGGCCTGCTGCAGTCCATGGGATTGCAAAGAGTCAGAAATGCCTGATAGACTGATC
Source organism: Hydropotes inermis (assembly GCA_020226075.1). NCBI lineage: Eukaryota > Metazoa > Chordata > Mammalia > Artiodactyla > Cervidae > Hydropotes > Hydropotes inermis. The sequence goes on from JAGTXW010000036.1 coordinate 231,736, forward strand.
TGATATGATGTTAGTTCCAGTTTTCAGTTTTTGAGGAAACCCTCATTTTCTCCATTGTGGCTTCACCACTGTACATTCCCACCCACACTGCCTGCCAGTTTCCTTTTCCCTACATCCTTGGCAACGTTTCTTACTCACTGTCTTTTGGATATTAGCTTCTTGACAAGTATGAGGCAGTATTCATTGTGGTCTTGATTTTCAAATCCCTGATGATGAGATGTTGAGCATTTTTCATGTGTCTATTGGCCACCAGTATCTCTTCTTTGGAGAGATGTCTATTCAGTGCTTTTCCCCAAGTTTAAATCGGGTTATGGGTCTTTTTTGTAATACATTCTATGAGTCCTTTAGCTATTTTGGATGTCTACCTCTTTTCAGATATATATTACTTGCTCATATCTTCTCCCACTCAACAGGTTGCCTTTTGGTCTTCTTGACAGTTTCCCATGCTTTATCAAAGCTTTTTAGTTTGTTGAACTGTCATTTGTTTCTTTTTGCTTTTGTTGCTCCTGCTTGAGAAGATAGGTCAAAAAAGCTATTCCTGAGACCAATGTCAAAATGCATACTGTCTGTTTTCTTCTAGGAGTTTTATGGTTCAAGGTCTAAAAATTTCATCTTTAAACTTTTGTTCTTGTTGTTTGTTTTTTGAGTGTTGTGTAAGAAAGGGGTCGAATGTTCCCATAACCATTTGTTGAAGAGACAGCATTTTCCCTAATGTATGTTCTTGGCCCCTTTATCATAGAGTAATATACCATATGAGCACAGGTTTATTTCTGACAGAGCATCCTCAGCTGTACCGTCTGTAAACGCTGGGGTGATGTGAGAAGACCCAATGAGTTCAGTGTCCATCCACAGCTGGTGGCACACCAAGTCTGGATAAGATATGTCATTGATGCTACCCACAATGCACTGGAACTGGAACAGGCATCCCCACCTGGCACAAGATCCCCAGGGTGGGGATGCCACGGGCTCACTCCAGCAGCCAACCCAGTTTGATCATGCCAACCACAGTCCCTCCTTTATCAAATCATGAAGGTTTTCACTATATCTGTTAGAACCCCCCCCCCATGTCATGCCAGGCTGACTATTGAGACAGGGAGGTGAGGAGGAATTACATGGACTGTCACTGCCCTCGAGAGTTGAGTCATTAAGTCCAGAGGAGACCTGACACCCTTAGACGTGGTGGCAAGTGCATCACTGATCCCCTGTGAGGCTGCATTGCTAGCAGACAAGAGGAGTGAGAAGGATCAGTGTAGGGTGAAGTGGACATGGTGGGGGAGGGGACAGGATATTCTGGGTGCTTGCTGTGCCAGTCCCAACTGCAGAATTGCCCAGAGTCTGCATGAGCGCACCCAGAATATGGATGGGCAGATGCAAATGAGGGTATTAGTAGTGCCACCCTTTCCCGACCTCAAAGTCTGTATCCCCAACCTGCCTATTGGGTGTTGGTGATCTGGAGGTCACTTCTGAGACAGCATACTCTCCCGAGTTGCAGAGTAGGAGCCAGAATCCTGTGATGTGTAGATGTCCAGCAGGTCAAATTCTAGGCCAGAGTCCAAGCCATAGGAACCAACAGGCCAGAGAATATTGGATGGGAGTTGGCTGAAATGCAGTGGCCAAATATCAAATCTGAATTTACCCATAAAAAGCAAAGTTATTGAAATATTATGTTTAAAGACCTTTCCACAAAGGGAAGTCCTGGGCCTCCTTGTTTCATTGTTGAAATCTATCAAAAGTTTTATGAGGAAATAACACCCATTTTTCACAGATTCTCCCTAAATAGACAGCAGGGAGAAGGGAACATTTCCTAACTCATCCTATAAGAACAATATTACTCCAATACCAAAGCTGGACTTGATATCAGCAGAATGCTACATACCCATATCTATCTTGAATAGCAATGCATACACCTTCAACACAGCATTAGCAAGCCAAATCGTGAAATACTTGCAAAGGGTTGTGCAAGATTGATGCCAGGGTTGCAATATTGGAGAAACACTCAACTTCAGTTATGGGAAACAGTGTATTAATATAATGAAGGACAGAACCACCTGTCATCTTGACAGACAAACAAATAGCATTTGACACAATTCAAGACCCTTTCATGATAATTAAGTAACTAATTAAATCAACAAACACAGTCAACTAACTTGGGATAGAAGGGATCTTCTTCATTGTGCTGAAGAACATCCCAGAGAAACATCCAACTCGCATCACATCACATCTAGTAATGTTGAGTGAATGCTTTCCTCTTGAGATCCAGACCAAGGATAGGAGGTCTGCTTCAACCACCTCTATTCCACACTGACTGAAGTGTCTAGTATGTGCACCGTGCAAAACAAGAAATGAAATCGTGGAGAAATGAGAAATGAAACCTATGTTCACACAAATACTTCTCTTTAAATGTCTTTCACAGCAGTACTGTTTGTAATATCCAAATAGTGGAGCAGCCTAAATGTCTGTTAGCTGGAAAGTGGTAAACAAAGTATTCTTTACCCATATAGTGGAATAGCATAGATGGATGAAAAGTGATGAATTTCTGCTTTCTGCTGCCACATGGGTGAGCCTCCAAAGCATTATGCTAGTCAAAGAACCCAGACACAAAAGGCCACTTCCTGTAGGAGTTCCTTGGTATGAAATGCCCAGAAAGGGCAAAATTATAGAAACAGAAATTAGATGAGAGGCTGCCTGGGCCTGCAGGTCCTATTGGTGATTGACTGCTGATGGGTACACAGAACCTTTCTGTGGTGCTGGCAGTGTTCCACACCTGCACTGTGGTGGTGGTTGCACCACTGTGTGAAGTTATGAAAATTCATTGCACTGGATGCCTTAAATGGGTGTGATTTGTGGTATGTAATTATATAGTAAAGCAGTTTAGGAAGGTAACACAGATGTCCAAGTGAGACATGTGGGAAAAGATATGCCATTGCTTTCCTAACAGTGAGGAGTGCCCCTGCTCCTTCCATGTTCTGAGTCCAGCCTCCTCTACATGTGATAGATGCTTCCACCAGAAACATTCACTGTGCATGTCAGGACAGAATCCCCAATGAGCACACATGTCTAGTGTGTCTCTCTGTTCACTCACAGTTGCCCGTTGTGTGACCACAAGTCAATGGCTCTGGGCAGGTTCCCAGAATCTACCCTATATCAGAAATTCTACTTAGCTGTTTTTCCGTTCTTCTCAAATCACATGGGCCCAGCTTCCATTTTCCTGATAACAGACCTCAGCCCTTAGCTCCAAACTCTGGTCACAAGAATACCTGTATCCAGGTGTGAGGCCCCCTGCCTGAGCTCAGCAACCCAGGAGGGATCCTCAGCACAGCAGTAACCAAGACAACAGAACTCCATCTATCCTCCTTCTGTTGCCAGGACTGAGGTGTGTTCCCTCCCCTCCATCTGCCTGAGTGTTTGGTAAGGAAGGGCACTTGGGGACATAACCATACTACTGAGTCATTGAAATTGTTCTAAATATGGCTGTTAATAAATACATCAAAAATACCTCTCTGAAGGGAAGACACGTAATTACATTAAAAAAAAATTCATAAGTAGCAAACATGGCTCTTCACTTCAGGATTCTACTTAAAACCAGAATGGGTGAAGCATCATGAGCTTGTGCTTCTCAACCTAAACTGTGCATCAAATCACCCCTGGAGAGGCTTTAGAAGAGTTGATGCTGGCAGGACACACCCAGAGAATCTGAAGTAGTAGGTCTGGAATGTGGCCCTGGCGTGAGCATTATCTGAAAAAATTCTCTTACGAAAGCCGAGATTGCAGCTATGGAAACAGAACCCATTCTTTCAGGAAGAAATGGAAAATTTTCAAATTCTCTCTATCAGGAAAGCAGGCTTTCATCATGATCTGCTACGCTTGATGGCTGTTTTAGGCTGAAGAAAGGGACAACTTACCCAAATTAATACTTGTTTGAAAACTGACCTTGTGCTTGCTCTGCTGCATGGTCTGAATCCAAAGTTTTACAGTTAAAATCCTGCTGTTGTTAATGAAACTCAGTACGTTTTAGTTCTTGCCAGGATCCATTTTGCCTAGTTAGTTGAATACATTTCTAAAATACTGTAGAGATAAATTCATACAACAGATCAGAATAGTGCTTCAAAGATTAAAGATGGCTGAGAATTGTAGCTGTTGATGTAGATGTAGAAGGATCGGCTGTCAGCTTGTCTGCTGTCTGTGCTCAGTTGCAGTTCTAGACTTTTTCCTGTGTTATCAAATGAACTCCCATGCTTAGATGAAGACCAAATAGGAACAGGAAGTCTATTGGGAAAAACCCAGTTAAGCAATCCCTTGTTTGGTGCACACCCATGAAGACCCACCTTCCTAAACGTTCTTCCTTAGGGATCTCTTCTGAATATTCTTTGATACATTCCCCAAAGATGGGCTTACACTGCTGTGTCCTGACTCATTGTCTTGTTAAAAACAGGGCTTTCAACCTCTCAGGGGTATTAAAGTGCCTGGGTTCTCTCAGAGATCCAAAAGAGAGTAAAGGCCTTTGCTCAGGACACCTTCAGAATGTGTCTCCAGGAACAGGCCCTCTCAGAGGAACTGATCCCCACCTGTGGCTACAGGAAGATCTCGGGTGAGCCTTTTCCAGAACAGCTCTGGGGAAGTAATGGCACGGTGAAGATCATACCCAACAGCATGCGCAGGATTGTGGTTTAAGGAACTGGGTGGATGACAGTGCACATCCGTGAGACAGAGAATGTTGGCCTGGGGCTACTTGCAAGTCTGCAGAGCTTATGCGACATCTGAGTGCAGACGTCTCATACGTCTCGACCTGTGGGGGTTGGGGCCCAGTTGAGACGTCTTACATGGTTTTGGTGATAGGAAAAGCCATCAGCACACAGGGGATACTGATGAAAAGAAGTCAGATGGGTAAAAGCTCTGGGGGCTAACGTAGTCACCCAAGGATCATGTATACAATGGAAGAGCACGGGGCAGAGGTTGGAAACCAGAGGAAAATGAAACCAAGTTTTAGGAGGGGATCAAGGTAAATGGACAGACAATGAGACGTAGAAGTAATGGACTGAGAGGTAGGGGGAAAGCCATGGTGGGCTTCTGTCACAGTCTCTGACTAAGGAAAGTGGTTTTGAAAACAGAATGTGTCTTTGGCCAATACAGCAATGGGTACCATGGTTAGGTCCATGGAACTCTTGGGAGATGTTCACAAGTGGATATTCTGTGGATAGGCGCTTGAAGGAGGAATTGAGATGTAAGCAGGTAAGGATGCTCCTGGAGTCTACACGTTCAAGAAGCATGACTTGAAAGGAATCAAAGATGCAGGATATTGGAAGTAGAGGGCTGTGTGCTTGCAGGGTATGCTATTTTCTGTTCCCATACCAAAAGGACCAGGATACAAGGTCCAAAAATCCCTAAGAATCATCAGGACTGTTGTCTAGAAGACAGAGTGGAGAATTGGAATGATCCACATAGGTGAGTCTTCAAGTTGAGGAGTGGGGAGTCTGGTGGATTTGAAGCAGCTGTGGAGTTCCAGGAAGACTTCCTTCTTCTCCCTCTGAGCCGCATTCTGCTTCGGTGACCCTGGTCATGGGAAGAGCTGGGGTTGTGGTGGTTAGGGGTAAGGGATGCTGAAATCACAGTCTCCATGTATGTGCCTCAGATTCCACGGGCACTTTGGTGTATTTGTTCTCCCTGGCTGATCTGATCTTCATCATGAGTGTTCACCCTTTGTACTGGTTAGTAAGGGGGAACCCCAACTGAATTTACTTCTGACCTGAAAAGTGTGGTTGCGTGCAACCAACTCAACGTCCACAGATACAAATGCTCAGTCTGTTCTGGTGAAAATACTCTCTACTTCTTTCAGCCACGGGGCAGGACTATGTGTCTCTTCCAAGGCTCGAGGTAATTGTGGGAGGGGGAATTTTTAACATAGCACACCTTGCTCCTCAGAGTGGCCTCATTGGTCCCTGAGGGAAAGTTGACTCTCCTCTCCTGGCTCCAGCTGGTGATGCTGACCTGCACTGCCCACAGGTGGAGGTGGTGAAACTTGCCTTTTTGTCTCCCTCCTCTTGCTGTGGGCCCGGTGCTCCCTGGATCACTGAGCCTCAGTGACCCTGCTGGCATCTGCAGATCCCTCTGAATCTGGGTCTCATCGTCCAGCCCATCCCTGGGCAAGGACATCCACTCCTCATCTTCAGCTGCAAGGTCCCCTAGTCCATTGCCTGGTTAAGCTTCGTCTGGATTCAGTCCCTTTCCACATTTCTTCCTCAGGTGATGCAGATCCCTCCCTTGGATCTCAGCAGCACCAGAGCAGGAACCAAGATCAGCTCCAGAAAACTAAACACCTAAACTGCAGCTACCCATCAGCCCAAAGACATTGTTGGGTCATTGTACAGTATGCCCCTGCGAGTCCCAAGTGTGAATGGGGTGGAATCCTGTCCCTGGGGTTCCTCTTCATTTTTTGTCACACTTCCTTTGCTAAATTTTTGTTAGTTTAATATGTGTCATGGTGTGTTTAGCCTTAGGTTATCCCATATGGGCCTCTCTGGGCTTCTTGGACTTAGGTGGCTATTTCCTTACATGACTTCTGATATCTTTTCATGTGTATATTTGTGATCCATATATCTTTGGTAAAATATTGATTCCAATCTTTGGCCCACTTTATAATTAGTCTGTTTATTTTTATATTTTCTTTATAAACATTCTTTTAAAATTAGTTAGTTGTTTATTTCTGGCTGCTTTAGGTCTTCCTTTCTGCACACAAACTTTCTCTAGTTACAGCGAACAGGGGTTATTCTTCATTGTGGTGCATCGGCTTCTCACTGTGGTGGCGTTTCTTTTTCTTTTTCTGTTTTTTTTTTCATTTATTTATATTAGTTGGAGGCTAATTACTTTACAATATTATAGTGGTTTTGCCATACATTGACATGAATCAGCCATGGATTTACATGTGTTCCCCATCCCGATACCCCCTCCCACCTCCTTCTCCACATGATTCTTCTGGGCCTTCCCAGTGCACCAGGCCTGAGCACTTGTCTCATGCATCCAGCCTGGGCTGGTGATATGTTTCATCCTAGATAATATACATGTTTTGATGCTGTTCTCTCAAAACATCTCACCCTCGTCTTCTCCCACAGAGTCCAAAATTCTGTTCTACAAAGGAAGCTGTGGTGGTACGTTTCTTATTGCAGATCAAGGGCTCTAAGGTGTGTGGGCTCAGTAGTTTCAGTGCACGGGCATAGTTACCCCCCTGCAGGTGGCATTGTCCCAGTCCCGGGATTGAACCTGTGTCCCCTGCATTCACAGGTGGATTCTTAAACACTGGACCACCAGGGAAGTCCAATTTTCTTTTGTTCTTGAGATTTGAGGATTTCTCTATATTCTGGTTAAAAGTGATTTATCAAATAGTTGTTTTAGAAATACATTCTCCATTTATGTGGCTTGTCTTTCTTTCTTTTCAAGATGTCTTTCTAACAGCAGTCTTGAAGTCTAATGTATCTATTTTTCTTGTATGGATTGTGCTTATAAGAAATCTTTACTTATCTATAATAGTTTGGGGGCTGCCATGACATATTATCACAAATTTTGTGGCTTAAAACAACAGAAATTTATTCTCTACACTTCCTGAGGTCAGAAGTCCCAAATCAAGATGTCAGCAAAGTTGCTTCCTTTTGGATGCTCTAAGGGAGAATGTGTTTCATGCCTCTCTCCCAGCTTCTTCTGGCAAGACTTGATGTTAGTTGGGCTATGGGTGCATCACTTCAGTCTTCACCTTCGTCTTCACATGATTTCCCCTCCACTTGTTACTGTGTGTCCTCTTCTCTTCATATCAGAGCACTGTTCTTTGGATTTAGGGCCCACCTTAATCTAGTATGACCTCATCTTAACATAACTAATTACATCTGCAAAGACTGTTCCCAAATAGTCACGTTCTGAAATTCTGGGAGAACAAAAGGTTTGGAGACACACTATTCAACTCACTGCACTAACTAAAGGCCACAAATATTTTCTTCTACAAATTTTATGAATTTTGGTGTCACATTTAGTTCAGTGATGCATATTGTTTTAATTTTTGTATGTGATGGTAGTTATAGTAAATGTTTATTTTTGTTCTTATGGAATCCAATTACTCAAAGTCTTCCCTTTTGTTAAAAAGATTGTCTTCTACCTTGAATTGTCTTTGCCTTTTTTGAAAATTGATCGATCCTCTATGTATGAGCCTATTACAAGACTTTGTTGACTATTAGGTCAATGTCACACTGTCTTCATTCCTATAGTTTTATAGTAAGCCTTGAAATCATGTATAGTGAATGCTCTAGCAAAATTCTTCAGAATTATTTTAGGCACTGTAGTTAAATTGCTTTTCTATATAATTTTGAAAGTCATATTTATTAAAATAGGTTGAAGACAGAGTGGTCCCAAGATAAGTTGAGATAATCTGCTGTGAAGAACAACACACAAAGGTGACAGTAGCTGCAGAAGGACGTGTGGTAAATGTATATTTCTGCCTCCAAATTCCATATTTGAGAATGTTCTAATATAAAATAAGTAGCTGTGGGTTCAGTGGAGACTTTGGGATACTTTCTGCTGTACCACAATGTGGATCAGCTCTAAGTATACATATATCCTCTCTCCTTATGCCTCACTCCCACTCTCCCTTCCCACTGCTCTAGGTCATCACAGAGCATGAAGTTGAGCTCACTATGCTATACAGCAGCTTCCCACTAGGTATCTTTTTTACACATAGTACTGTATATATGTTAATGGAACTCTCTTGATTCATCCTACCCTCTCCCTCCACCCAACTTGTGTCCACAAGTCCATTCTTCACATTTATGTCTCTACTCTTGTCCTGAAAACAGGTTCATCACTGTTTTTCTAGATTCCATATATATGTGTTAATGTACAATGTTTGTTTTTTCTTTCTAACTTTCTTCACTCTATATGAAAGATTCTAGGTTCATCCACATCACTACAAATGCTCCAATTTCATTACTTTTCTGGCTGAGTAATATTTCATTTAACATATATATCAATCTTCTTTATCCACTCATCTGTTGATAGACATCTAGAGTGTATCCACATCCTGGTTCTTGTAACTAGTGCTGCAATTATCATTGGGACACATGTGACGTTTTGAATTATGGCTTTCTCAGGGCCTATATTCAGTAGTGGGATTGCTGGATGAAACGGTAATTTTATTCCTAGTTTTTTAAAGATCCCCCATAGTGTTCTCCATAGTGGCTGTATCAGTTTGCTTGTCCAGAAACAGTGCAAGAGAATTCTCCACCTCTTTTCCAGGATTTATTGTTTGTAGATTTTTTCATGATGGTCAATGTGACTGGTGTGAGATGATATCTCATTGTTCAGTTCAGTTCCATTCAGTCGCTCAGTTATGTCTGACTTTTTGGAACTCCATGGACAGCAGCATGCCAGGCCTCCCTATCCATCACCAGCTCCCAAAGTTTACCCAAACTCATGTCCATTGAGTCAGTGATGCCATCCAACCATCTCATCTTCTGTTGTCCCCTCTCCTCCTGCCTTCAATCTTTCCCAGCATCAGGGTCTTTTTAAACGAGTCAGTTCTTCACATCAGGTGGCCAAAGTATTGGAGTTTCAGCTTCAACAACAACACTTCCAGTGAACACCCAGGACTGATCTCCTTTAGGATGGACTGGTTGGAACTCCTTGAAGTCCAATGGATTCTCAAAAGTCTTCTCAAACACCACAGTTCAAAAGCATCAATTCTTTGGTGCTCAATAGTTTTCCAGGGACAGAGTGTCAAGACGCCCTTTGACTCACCACATGGACCTTGCAGTATCATTTCAGCCCTTCAGGGCCTCAAGAACGGAGTGTATGAGGCATGGGGGAAGGATTTTTTTTTTAAGCATAATGAGTATTCGCCTCTTCTTGTGGGGATATTGTAAAGCCTAAATGCAACACTGAGGTTTCATCAAGTGCTCATATGGAAAAGTTTAGTGCATGTTCTCTGTGAAGTTGCAAGTCTAATGACCCCTTCGTATGATCTGTATAATGACAGGAAATAAGTGGTCACTGGACAGTTATAGAACATAAATATATAATGTTTTAAAATCCTTATAGAGGGAAATTTATTTTTCATTGATTGATTATTGTTTTCATTGATTGATTATTGATTGATTATTGTTGATTATTGTTTACAGTATTGATTTGATTTCTGTCATACATCAACTGGAATTAATTGTAGGTGTAGGTGTACATATGTTGCCCCCTCTTGAATGCCTCCCACTTCCCGCTCATTCCCACCCCTCTAGGTTATTACAGAGCCCCCATTTGAGTTCCATTTGAGTCATACAGCAAATGCCCATTGGCTCTCTATTTACATATGTTAGTGTATATGCATCCATGCTACTCTCCATTTGTTTCACCCACTCCCTCTTCTCCCCTACCCACGTGCATAAGTCTGTTCTCTATGTCTGCATCTCCACTGCTGCTCTTCAAACAGGTTTATCAGTACCATCCTTCTAGCTTCCATATATATCTGTTAATATACAGTATTTGATTTTCTTGTTCTAAATACTTTATATAATAGGCTCTGGGTTCATCCACCTCCTTAGAACTGACTCAAATGCGTTCCTTTTTTCTATGGCTGAGTAGCATTCCATTGTATATATGCACCAGAGCTTCTTTATCCATTCCTCTATCGATGGGCATCTAGCTTGGTTCCACATCTTGGCTACTGTAAATAGTGCTGCAGTGAACACTGGGGTATGTGTGTCTTTTTCGGGTTTGGTTTTTGAAGGGTATATGCCTGATAATGGGATTACTGGGTCATATGGTGCTTTTATTCCTAGATTTTTAAAGGAATCACCATACTGTCTTCCATAGTGGCTGTATCAATTTACATTCCTACCAGCGGTGTAGGAAGGTTCCCTTTTCTCCACACCCTCTCCAGCACTTGTTGCTTGTGGATTGTTTGATGATGCCCATTCTGTCTGGTGTGAGGTGATATCACGTAGTTTTGATTTGCACTTCTCTAATAATGAGTTTCCCTGATGCCTCAGATTATAGAGAGTCTTCCTGCAGTGTGGGAGACCCGGGTTCAATCCCTGGGTCAGGACAATCCCCTGGAGAAGGAAATGGCAACCCACTCCAGTATTCTTGCCTGGAAAATTCCATGGACAGAGGAACCTGACAGACTACAGTCCATGAGGTTGCAAAGAGTTGGACACAACTGAGTGACTAACACTCTAATAATGAGTGATGGAGAGCATTTCTTCATGTGTTTATTAGCCATCTGTATGCCTTCTTTGGAGAAATATGTTTACGACTTTTGCCCACTTTTTTGACTGGGTTGTTTGTTTCTCTGGTACTGACTTGTATGAGTTGTTTGTATGTTTTGGAAATGAATACTATGTCAGTTGTTTCAGTTGCTGTTATTTTCTCCCATTCCGAATATGCTCTTTCGCTTTCTTTATAGTTTCCATTGCTATGCAAATACTTAAATTTTATTAGCACCCACTTATTTATTTTTGTCTTAATTTCCTTTATTCTAGGAGGTTTGTCATAGAGGATCTTACTATAATTTATGTCATATAGTGTTCTGCCTATGTTTTCTTCCAAGAGTTTTATAGTTTCTGGTCTTACATTTAGGTCTTTAGTCCATTTTGAGTTTATCTCTGTGTATGGTATTAGGAAGTGTTCTAAATTCATTCTTTTGCACTTAGTTGTCCAGTTCTTCCAGCACCACTTACTGAAAATGCTGTCTTCTTCCCATTGTATATTCTTGCCTCCTCAGTCAAAGATAAGGTGCCCATATGTGTGTGGGTTTTTCTCTGGGCTTTCTATCTTGTTCCATTGGCCTATACTTCTGTTTTTGTGCCTCTAACGTACTGTCTTGATGACTGTAACTTTGTAGTATAACCTGAAATCAGGTAAGTTGATTCCTTCAACTCCATTCTTCTTTCTCAAGATTACTTTGGCTATTCAGGGGTTTTGTGTTTCCTTATGAACTGTGACATTTTTTGTTCTAGTTCTGTGAAAAACGCCATTAGTAATTTGATAGGGATCACATTGAATCTGTAGATTGCATTTGGTAGTATAGTCATTTTCACAATATTGATTTTTCCTACCCAGGAACCTGGAATATCTCTCCATCTGTTTATGTCATCTTTGATTTCATTCATCAAATTACAATTATCTGTATAAAGTTCTTTTGTCTCCTTAGGTAAGTTTATTCCTAGATGTTTTATTCTTTTTGTTGCAGTGGTGAATGGAATTGATTCCTTAATTTCTCTTTCTGGTTTTTCATTGTTAGTATATAGGAATGCAGATGATTTCTGTGTATTGATTTTCTATCCTGTGACTCTGCTAAATTCACTTATTAGCTCCAGTAATTTTCTAATATTATCATGGTTTTCTAGTACAGCATCCCATCATCTGCAAACAGTGAGTGCTTTACTTCTTCCTTTCTGATCTGGATTCCTTTTATTTCTTTTTCTTCTCTGATTGTTGTAGCTAGGACTTCCAAAACTAGACTGAATAATTGTGGTGAAAGTGGACACCCTTGTCTTGTTCCTGATCTTAGGGGGCATGCTTTCAGGTTTTCACCTTTGAGAATAATATTTGCTGTGGGCTTCTCATATGTGGCCTTTACTTGTTGAGGTATGTCCCTTCTATGCCCATTTCTTGAAGTGTTTTAATCAGGGCCAATGTCCCCACAGACTGAGGGGTCCAGAGGTAATGATTTTAGAGTCCAACACCACTTGATTTATGCTCTATGACTCTGCAAACCCTCCAAGCCTTCTTATGGATACAAACACACACAACAGCACAGCAGAAATTGTGAGCCTGTCCTTGTCTTCTGAGGTAATTGCAGATTTGTGGACTCACTACCCAGAGTTGTCACAGGCCATCCTTTGCTCTTTCTTGTCCTGACAGGGGCACTGCAGAGATGCGAGGACCAGTCTCCCCCTAGTCTGTGGACGTCTCTTTCCTCCTCTACTCGTTGTTAGACATCTCATGTTCTTTCGCCTTCATCTCCATGTCAGCAGGGGGCTGGGCTCATGCACACACACATAAACACAGGTGACACAAGCACACACCTGTACACAACGCATGTGCAAGGCACAGGGACACAAACGGAACAAATGTGTCGGTACCTGAAGAACCAGTGGTTCATACAAAATACAGTGATTTCTTATTTCTGTAGGAAAATCTCCATTCTGATCTTCAAATGTGAAATATACAGAAGTCCAACTTCCATGAAAGAGTGTTCAAGCCTAGATTTTGATGTAAGAAATACAAAGAATTTTATGTCAGGAAAAAACAGTGGTGCACATATTTTCATTTGTGAAATAAAGATAACTCCAATACCATATTGGTTCTCCATATCTTAAGAAAACCAAAGCTGTGATTTTCATCTGTGAAATATAGAGAATTCCATATTTGATGTAAGGAAGTCACCACCCAAATTTTCATATATGAAGTATAGAAAATACCATATTTCATATAAGAAAGTCAGCATACAGATTTTCATAAAGTAAGATACAAAAAGTTCAATACTTCAGGATGTCAATTCAGCACTGACATTTTCATATGTAAAATATAGACAATTCCTTTTTTAACTGAGTAAAATTTTACCCTGATTTTCATATGTGAAATATGCATATTTTAGGTGGTAAATCAGTGCACAGATTTTGATATCCAAAATATACATGATTCCAGATTGCACATGTTTTTAGCACCCAGTTTTTCATGTGTGACATACATAATGTTCAGTACTTCCTAGAGGATAATTTGGGCAGAGATTTTCATATGTGATATATAGAAAATTTTATAGTTTGCAGTAAATGGGTGGCCAGGTTTCAAATGTGATATATAGAGAATTCCACATTTCATGTGGGAAAATTTGCAATCATATATTCATATATGAAATATAGAGTTCAGTGTTTTTTTGTATGAAAATCTGTTCACTGATTGATAAATGTGAAAAGTAGAGATTTCATATTTCATGTAGGTATAGTTTTTCCCAGTTTTGTATAATGTGAAATATAGACAGTTGCATATTTATGTAATAAAATCTTTAGATTTTTCATGTATGAAAAATACAGAATCCCATGTATCAGTATAGCAGAAAAACCTTTCCTCTAATTATCATCTGTAAAATATACAGAGGTCCATATTTCATTTAGGAAAACTTCTAACGTGATGTCCACATGCAAAACACAAAATTCCACATTCACATTTGAGAATCTATGCCTACAGAACCCATGCTAATATTTTAATATGTGAAGCTTTGGGAATTTAATATTTAGTGTAGGAAAATGAATGTTTATGTTTTCAAATGCTAAACACAGAGAACTCCGCATACCATGTAGGAAAATGTGCAACAAACATTTATAAATGCAGTACAAACAATTCAATATTTCATTTGTGAAATATAGAGAAATACATATATTGTAGAATACACAGCACCCATATTTTCATATGTGAAATACAGATTATTATATGTTTAAATTAAGGAAATCTGTGCTCAGATCTTTTATATGAAATGTAAAGAGCACCACACATCATGTTAGACAACCTCTATGTAGATTTTCATTTGTGAAATGTACACATTTCATATTTCTGGAATGAATATTTGCTTCTGGAATTTCATATTTGAGCTATAGAGAATTGCATATCTCTTGTCAGAAAATTTAATTGAGAAATTCATTTATGAAAGTAGAATTCCATAATTCAGCAGGAGAATGTATGCTCAAATTTTCCTATAATACCGAATTCCCTATTCATTCAGGAAAATATGTGCCCATATATCCATATGTGAAACATGCAATATTCCATATATCATGACCAAACATACACAGCTAGATTTTCTACCATGAAATACAGATTTCATACTTCATGTAGAAAAATCTGCACCCATATTTTTGTGTATGAAATATAAAAAGCTACATATTTCTGATAGGAAAGTCCTCATTCAGGCTTTCCTATATAAAATATGGAGAATTCCATATATTAAGCAGGAAAATATGCACTAATACTTTAATACAAGAAATGTACAGAATTTCATATTTCATGTGGACAATATACACCTAGATTTTCATATGTGAAATGTAAAGGATTCCATCTTTCATAAAGTTGACCTGTCCTCATATTTTGATAAGGAAAATACATAAAATCCCATATTTCATGTGGGGAAATCTCGACCACAATATTCCTATGTGACATGTAGCAAATTGCACATATTATGGAGCTAAATCAGAGTCCACATGTCATATAGGAAATATAGAGATTCTGTATTTCATAGAAGCATATCTAATGTAAGATTTCCATGTTTGAAACATAGAAAATTCCGTATTTCATGAAAAAGAATCTGAACTCAAATTTTCATCTCTAAAATATACACGGTTCATATGTCATGTAAGAAAGTCTATACCCTGCTTTTCATATGAGAAATGAACAAAAATCCATATTTCATCTAAAAAATCCCTTATCTTGGGAAATATAGAGAGTTCCATATATTTTCTAAAATATATAGACAGAGATTTCCACATATGAAATGTAAAAATTTTCATATGTCATGTATGAATATCTGTACATGGATTTCTATATGTGAAATACAGAGATTTCATATTACATGTAGGAAAATCTGTTCCCAGATATTTATATGTGAAATTATAATTACATATTCTATGTCAAAAAAATCATAACAAAGGTTTTCTTACATGAAATATGCAGAATCCCATATAGCAAAATAGCAGAAAATCTACACTTATCATCTGTAAGATATACATGATTTCATACTTCATTTAGGAAAATCTGCACTCAGATTTCCACATGTGAATCATACAGAGTTACATATTTTCACAGTTGAAAATCTAGGCCCACAAAACCTGTGCTAATATTTTAATATGAGTTCTATAGATAATTTAATGTTTAATGTAGGTTAAGGAATGTCTATATTTTCCAAAGTTAAACACAGAGAATTCCATATATCATGTGCAGAATGTACACATAGACCTTAATAAGTGAAAAATAAAACATTCACCATTTAAGCAGGAAAACCTTTTTCCAGATTTTCGTATGGCATATGGCGTGTTTAATGCAGGAAAACCTGTGTCTAGATTTCCAAATGGGAAATACAGAGAGTTATATATTTAATGTAGAAACATCAGCACCCATGTTTTCATATGTGAAATATAGAGTATCCCAAAACAAGGAAATCTGTGTCCATATTTCTTTATGTGAAGTATGATATATATCAACTTTCATGTAGGAAAATCTGTACCTAGATGATCATTTATGACATGTACAAATTTTCTAGTTCAGTAATGAAAATTTGCCTCTGTGTTTCACATTTGAACTATGGAGAATTATATACTTCATGTCTGAAAATCTTAACTGAGATTTTCATTACAAAACTGCAAAATATTCCATACTTGATTCAGGAAAATATGTGCTCAAATCTTCCTATGTGAAATATACAGCATTCCATATTTATGTAGGGAAAAGTGTGCAGAGATATCCAAATGTAAACTATACAATAGTCCATCTATCATGATGGACTATATACAGCTAGATATTCAAACATAAATACAGATTTCAAATTTAATGAAGAAAAAACTACACCCATAACTCATGTGATATAGAGAAAATTGCATATTTCATGCAGGGAACTCATCATTCAGGTTTATATATGCATAAATCAGGGCATTCAAAAGCAGTGCTCTGGAACCACTCATGGGAATAAGGTAGGGAGGGAGGTGAGTGAGGCTTGAGGATGTGTGGAACACATGTATACCTATGGCTCATTAATGTTGATATATGGCAAAAACCATCACAGTATTGTACAGTAATTATCCTCCAGTTAAAACAAATAATTTGAATTAAAAAAAGAAAACAATGGAAGGAACTCTACTCGGTGCTCTGTGGTGACCTAAATGGGAAGGCAACCCAAAACTGAAGGGATCTATGTATGCCTATAATAGATTGACTTTGATGTACGACAGAAACTGATATAAGGCGGTAAAGCAACTCCATTCCAATAAAAATTGTTTTAAAAATATTACAGTTTAACTATAGCTCCAGCAGTGAAGGAATAAATGGTTCCCCCATTTGCAATATGTATCTCCTAGGGGACATTATGCTTTTTAAGTATAATATTTCAGTTAGAGGAAGATAAAAACCATATCATCACATGATATTGTTAGTTAATTTACCTAAGTTGTAGAAAAAGAGTAGAATGTGATTTTCTGGGAGTAGTGGAAATAGACCATGATGTTTTAAGTTCCCAATTTTCAGTGAAAGGTTGAATAATCTCACCAGGGAAGATACTGTAATAGGGGCAAGATGGGCATGGAGCTGCTGTCCTTAGCTGAAGACCGTAGAGGTTAGAAGACCAGGTCCTCCAATAGTCAGCCTGTCAGCAGAGTGTAGTAAAAGAAATATTTCAACCTTCGTCCATGGCCCTTCAGGTCCTCTGGCCTTGGTCTGGGTAGCAAGGTGTGGAGCCTCAGGACAGGCTAAAGGCTGAGTCTTGCAGAGGTCCAGAGACCTTGCTAGAGCCACTCACTGGCCTGGCCCAGGGTTCAGAGCAATAGGCAACCTACCTCTGCCATCCCCATCTCCATGACCTAACGCTTGAGGCAGTCTGATTGGGTCAGAGTCTACAGGACCAACCACCAACCCCCCCCCCCCCCCCCCCGCCCCCCCCCCCCGCCAATTAGGTTAGACTGAGAAGACTGAGGGCAGCTGTGGGCTAGGCACCTGGCTCCCTCATTTAAGGTGGCTGGGTAGAGTATGGGGACCTTGGTAAGAGGAGGGCCCAGAGACTGAGAGCTGCCTCTTCAGCTGTGACTGGCCACTGGTGGGAGGACCAAGACTGTGTGCTGGATGAATGTTTCAGACAGGATAATCAGCTTGCCCGGGAACTCTCTCCTCCTAAACAGGACCTTTGAGTGTGAAAGTCAAGCTTGGAGTCTTACCTTTCAGCATAGAGAATAGTATTGGTTTTGCTAGAGGTTTACAGGAACACAGTTACCTCACCATGACTTCTCTATGTGTACCCCAATGTTCATCGCAGCACTATTTATAATAGCCAGGACATGGAAGCAACCTAGATGCCCACCCGTAGACGAATGGACAACAAAGCTATGGTACATATACACAATTGAATATTACTCATCCATTAAAAAGAATACATTTGAATCAGTTCTAATGAGATGGATGAAACTGGAGCCCATTATACAGAATAAAGTAAGCCAGAAAGATAAACACCGATACAGTATACTAACGCATATATATGGAATTTAAAAAGATGGTAATGATAACCCTATAATGCAGGACAGAAAAAGAGACACAGATGTATAGAACAGACTTTTGGACTCTGTGGGAGAAGGCGAGGGTGGGATGATCTGAGAGAATAGCATTGAAACATGTATATTATCAAGTGTTAAACAGATTGCCAGTCCAGGATGGATGCATGAGACAAGTGCTCAGGACTGGTGCACTGGTAAGACCCAGAGAGATGGGATGGGGAGGGAGGTGGGAGGGGGGATCAGGATGGGGAACACATGTAAATCCATGGCTAATTCATGTCAATATATGGCAAAAACCACTACATTATTGTAAAGTAATTAGCCTCCCACTAATAAAAATAAATGAAAAAAGACTATGAAATAAAAATAAATAAATAAATATATTAATTAATTTAAAAAGAATAGAATATCTGACAGCAAGAAGTTTATCACAGCTAATCACATCCCTCCCTCAAGTTTTGTATAAGTGGAGATTCTTGAAAAATTTTGGGAACTCCAGGATTTTTAAAGGCACAAGCCACCCATCTCCTTGCATAGTCCTGCAAGAAAATCTCTTCTTTAAACTCCAGTGATGTAATATTGTTTGTCTAACTAACCCATGGGTACATCAGTTCAGTTCAGTTTAGTCACTCAGTCGTGTCCGACTCTTTGTGACCCCATGGACTGCAGAACGCCAGACCTCCCTGTCAATCACCAACTCCCGGAGTTTCCCCAAACTCATGTCCATTGAGTCAGTGATGCCATCCAGCCATCTCATCCTGTCGTCCCCTTCTCCTCCTGCCTTCAATCTATCCCAGCATCATGGTCTTTTCAAATGAGTCAGCTCTTCGCATCAGGTTGCCAAAGTACTGAAGTTTCAGCTTCAACATCAGGCCTTCCAATGAACACACAGGACTGATCTCCTTTAGGATGCACTGGTTGGATCTCCTTGCAGTCCAATGGACTCTCAAGAGTCTTCTCCAACACCACGGTTCAAAAGCATCAATTCTTTGGCACTCAGCTTTCTTTATAGTCCAACTCTCACATCTATACATGACTACTGGAGATACCATAGCCTTGACTAGACAGGACTTTGTTCACAAAGTAGTGTCTCTGCTTTTTAATATGCTCTAGGTTGGTCATAGCTTTTTTTCCAAGGGGTCTTTTAATTGTGTGGCTGCAGTCACCATCTGCAGTGATTTTGGAGGCCAGAAAAATAAAGTCTGCCTCTGTTTCCACTGTTTCCCCATCTATTTGCCATGAAGTGATGGGACCAGATGACATGATCTTAGTTTTCTGAAAGTTGAACTTTAAGCCAACTTTTTTACTCTCCCCTTTCTCTTTCATCAAGAGGCTCTTTAGTTCTTCTGCACATTCTGCCATAAGGGGGCTGTCCAAGAGACTCAAGACTCTTCGGCAACACCACGGCTCAAAAGAATCAATTCTTTGGCACTCAGCATTCATTATGGTCCGACTCTAACGTCCATACATGACTACTGCAAAAACCATAGCATTGACTATATGGAACTTTGTTAGTAAATAATGGGTCTGTTTTTTAATATGCTGTGTAGGTGTGCCATAGGATTTCTTCAGAACAGCAAAGCTCTTAATTTCATGGCTGCAGTCACATTCTGCAGTGATTTTGGAGCCCAAGAAAATAAAGTATGTTACTGTTTCCTTTGTTTCCACATCTATTGCCAGGAATTGATGGGACCGAATGCTGTGATCTTAGTTTTTTGAATGTTGAGTTTTAAGTCAGCTTTTTTCAGTCACCTCTTTTACTTTCAACCAGAGGCTCTTTAGTTCCCTCTTTGCTTTCTGCCATTAGACTGTTGTCATCTGCATATCTGAGGTTACTGATATTTCTCCCTGCAGTCTTGATTTCAGCTTGTGTGTCATCCAGTCCTGCGTTTCCCATGATGTAATCTGCATATAAGTTAAATAAGCAAGATGACAATATTCAGGCTTGACGTACTCCTTTCCCAATTTGAACCAGTCCGTTGTTTCACGTTTGGTTCTAACAATTGCTTCTTAACCTGCACACAGATGTCTCAGGAGGCAGGTAACGTGGTCTGGTATTTCTATCTCTTTAAGACTTTGCCACACTTTGTTGCGACCCACACAGTCAAAGGCTTTAGCACAGTCAACAGTTTGCTAGGATACATGTTTAAAATATCTCTTCTCTCTTTGCTGCTGGTATTTCTATCTCTTTAAGACTTTGCCACACTTTGTTGCGACCCACACAGTCAAAAGCTTTAGTGTAGTTGACAGTTTGCTAGGACACATTTTTATTTTTTTTCCATTTATTTTTATTAGTTGGAGGCTAATTACTTTACAATATTGTAGTGGTTTTTGCCATACATTGACATGAATCAGCGATGAATTTACATGTATTCCCCATCCTGATCCCCCCTCCCACCTCCCTCTCCACCCGATCCCTCTGGGTCTTCCCGTGCACCAGCCCTGGGCACTTGTCTCATGCATCCAACCTAGGCTGGTGATCTGTTTCACCCTTGATAATAAACATGTTTCGATGCTGTTCTCTCTAAATATCCCACCCTTGCCTTCTCCCACAGAGTCCAAAAGTCTGTTCTGTACATCTGTAGGACACATATTTAAAATATATATTTTCTCTTTGCAGTCTTTTAGTAGTTTGCTTATCATGTGCATCACATTATGCTTTAATGCTTATTCAATAATAGAAATGTTTTCCATCCATTATGTCTTTGTGGATAGGATTTCTAGATTGATAAGGTATGTGAATTTTGTTTTCATCTGTATTACTCCCAAACAACCCATTTTTGCTTAAGCAGCTGCTTTCTGTGTTCAGGCAACCTGGTTAGTGGGATGAGCTTTGGGAGACAGATGAATACAGAGCAGTATCAAGTTGAGGGAAGAAAATCAACATTAAGAATAAATTGTATTATCTCAAAATTTGTATGCTGAAGATATAACTCTCTGTACATGATATTTAGTCAAAATGTGAGTAGATTGCCATTTCTTCTGACCCTATTTGGAAATAGGGCCTCTAAATAAGTAGTTGGGTTAATTCGACTGATTCTTTATAAGAAAAGGAGATAAGTCACAGACAACACAGAAACATTACTGTGTGAAGACAAAGCCAGAAAATTGTGGACTGACACAGTCCAGACAGAACAAATCTCCTGACCCTTTGATTACTGATTTGATCCCCAGAAGCTTGAGAAAACATTTTTAAAGCTGCCTGGTATGGTTCTCCTTATTCTGGCAACCCTAGAAAACCAGTACACCCACTTCCTCTTGAAAAGAGGCTTTCAGTTTCAAATGAGGCCTCCTTTTCTTACCTAGGTTCTCATGGAAAGGAAACTGGTAAGGGAATCTCTAACACATAAACTGTTGATCCTCACAGATACCTAACTCTCCCTAAGAGTTTTCATTGTTTCTTTAGAGATTCAATTGGGCTAGTACTTGTTCCTATTTCATGGGTAAAGCTGGCCTGGGAGTACTAGAATGAGCATCATTTACAGTAAGTGGTAGAAGAAAATAAGCCTATCATGAAGGCAACCCCGCCTCATAAAATAGATGCAGTCCTCTCCTTTCATCTGTAAGAGGCAAAGGGAAGTGATCAAGGCATTGCTGTCTATTGCTTTAGTAATGACACAGTCGTGAAGTCATGGCAACCATGCCTCCCTAAACCTCCCCTAACCAAGACACTAGGCTGTAGTAGCCATGGGACAGCCTAGAGAATCACAGGCCCTCCCAAACTGTTAAAACCACCTGGGCTTTTCCCCTAGAGAATTTGCGAGGTGTGTTAGTGTTACCTTCTCCATGGTAGAATTTGTAGTCTGTGGCCGCCACTCTTATCAGCAGTCCTCTGGTTTCCTGAGAACCGCAAGAGACCAGCATTCCTACTTGCAAAGTGCATATCTGGAAGCAAAGAGAGGGAGAGAGAGAATGCAATCCAGTCCAAACTGAAGGGCTCCAACACATGGAGATGTACAGGGTCCTCAATCCCAACAAGGGCTGTACGAGCAGGAAAACCACAGTTCCAGGCAACCTCAGCATTAACACCTGCAGCCATGTCAGGGATATGTCACAAGTTCCACACTTCAAGACTGCAGACTTCAAGGCCTATATGAACTTGAGAAATTGTGCCAACAAGATCTCTTGACTTCCGTCTTAACCAAGCCTAAAAGACAGACTCTGTAGTGTAGCACATCAGGCCAAATGCATGATCAACTGAGAATATTTGTATGTAAGAGTACCAGGTACAGGGTATTGTGGAAGAAGATGTGCAGTACGAGTGAAGTCTCATGAAAGTCTTTTGTGCCACTTTCAGAGGGAAACTATTCATCTTCCAGATGATCCAGTCGATAGGATTCATATCACTAATAAAATTCAACTCAACCACAAGGCAGTGCAGGGTCCCTCTGTGGAACGTAGTAAAGACATTCCCGTGCAAGCCTGTCTGCAGCCTCTAATTTCCATTCCTCAAATGTTGTCATTCAATCAGCAGACAGTCAAAAATATGGACAATGGGCATGCACTCGTGGAAGATGATGAAGACTGCAAGAACAGAGCATCTTTTCAGGGCAGTGAACACAGAAAGCTGCAGGTTGGCGATAAGATGGAAGAAAGATGGACTGGAGAATGAAGGGGAGATTTCGGAGCTAGGGTCTGGCTTTTTTGGGGTGGTGGGAGCTGCTCCAGACCTGCCTGCAAGCCTTGGGGACATATTTCAAAGTGTAATAACCCATGTGATCTCTGGCCTCAATGAGCTTTGACAGTCTTGATGCCTCAGCATTCTAGACTAGACCAATTGCAGTGCAACAGCTTAGAAATCCAGGAGATATTATTTGGGGGAAGGGGGGCAGTGACTTAAAGGAGACTTGCTTGGTCACACTTGTTCAAATAGCGTGAATACTTAATAGAGCTGGAACCGGGATTCACCTATATACAGACTGTTCTCTTAAGCATATTTCAATTTCGAGATCATAACGAGATAAACACGTATCTGTGATTTCATTTTCTTTCTCGTTGAATACTTCTCTACTTATACAACCAGAAGATAGCATTAACTTAGAAGTTACATTTTTGTATTAGGACTTTTCTCTCACTTTTCCAACTGTACCAGTTGTGCTAAATGACTTCCTACCAATAAAGATGGCCCAGTTCATAGTAATTCCTCCTGCCATACAAGACTCTCTCAGAAAACCAAAACGACAGATAGAATGCAAAAGCACAGACAAGCCAAGTTTCTGAAGACTGTTTGAAATAAAGAAAGGCCATGGGAATGTAGTCCATGAGTTGGCTGATTGACATAGTAGTGTTGTTATAGAATCCGTGGCACCAGAAAGAGACAAGCAGCACTCAAAGAAGCAGAACAGCCAGGTACATTTAGCAGCGGTGTGGGCTCAGTGGAGTCGCCTCCAAAGACTGAGTGCCCCGGCTTTGTTCTGGGTATCTTTTTGTTGTTGTTGTTGTTTGTTTGTTTTTCATTTATTTGTATTAGTTGGAGGCTAATTATTTTACAGTATTGTAGTGGTTTTTGCCATACATTGACATGAATAGCCATGGATTTACAGGTGTTCCCCGTCCTGAACCTCCCTCCCACCTCCCTCCGCATCCCATCCCTCTGGGTCATCCCAGTGCACCAGCCCTGAGCACTTATCTCATGCATCCAACCTGGGCTGGTGATCTGTTTCACACTTGATAATATACATGCTTCATGGCTATTTTCTCAGATCATCCCCTGATAACCCTATATGCAAGACAGAAAAAGAGACACAGATGTATAGAACAGACTTTTGGACTCTGTGGGAGAAGGCAAGGGTGGGATGATCTGAGAGAACAGCATTGTTCTGGGTATCTTTTATACACTGTAAATTTCCTGCTCAAACGGCTCAGATCCCTCCCTTCCCTAGGTAGCTGTAGTTCCGGAGGAGGTAACCAGCAAGAAAGAGATCAGATACGGAAGTTGTGATTGATGAGCAGCAGCTGTTAACACAAGATAAAGGAAGGGAAAACAAAAGGTTGTTACTTTAATTGGGGGCTTTGACTGGTTTCTACCTCATTCCGCCCTCTTGATGTTTAGGGTGCATCTGAGCTGTCAGAGGACATCATCATTCAGAACTGGCTGGCAAACCTTTAAAAGTAACAACTAGGTGGCTATTCTCCGTTTGACAACTGTTTCTGTGAATGAACCCTGTTACGTTTTTTATTAGGATGGGTATGAAGCAGGGAATAAGCAGACATTGGTGAGTATGACTACGGCAATCCCAATCATTGTTTTAAACAAAAACATTGTCTGAACCAGAACATGTGCAATCTTCCCAATATTTTTAGCTTTGTCTGCCACAACTTTTCCATTGTCACCTATTTGGATGCAACAGTTACAGTCAGTTTGGTAGAATTTCCGACAAGCTCCTCCTTCCTCCGTGATTCGACTTGGATAGATGGCAGTCCTGTCTGTGGACAGGGTCCAACTCTGAATAGCAACCCCTGCCCGCCTGCTGGTTGTTTGATTCCATCCGAATAGCAGAAAGGCATCCAATGCAGTAGACTTCCAAGGCCATGTTTTACACATCAGATCCCCTGCACAAACCCAGCAGCTAGTGACATGAATTCTGGGACCACCTCCTCGTCTAGATGGATAAAAGGATTATTTCCAATAGTGGGAATTTCTAACTTAGCTTTGAGAGGGGCTCGAAGCTGGTTGTACAGCCCAGAGGACCCCGTCTTTGGACCTGATGCCAATGGATCTGGCTTGATTACTTGGGCCTTGAGCCATTTGACCACCTCTTGGGCTGGTTCTTTCCTATCCTGGACTTGCCCCACCCCCATCTGACATCCCAAAATGAATCTGTTGAGTCCAGCAGACCATCTGTCTTGGGGTGCCATAGCACGTTAGGCCATTCACACTGTGGGCTCTAATTTCTCCCTCCCAGTAATGCTTCCCTTCCCTAGTGCATGGGAAAACTGAACTATAACATGTGGCTATCTTGTATGTATGGTCAGTGAATCCTTGGGCCCATTTACCCTCATGGGAGAAAGACTCCATACATTCAGAACAATCACCCTAACTCTCAGATGAGGAGGGGATTTTACTACTTAACAGAACTGTGAGGCAAAAATATGTTCTTTTCATATCTAAGTTGATCACAGTTGGAGAAGACTCCAAAAAACAAGAATTATGAAGAGGTAGGCAAAGCAGAGAGAGAGTTTCTGCATACAAGTCCACTCTTGAGGAAAGAGTAAAGCCCTATTCCAAATAAGATGAATAGGGGGAGTCCCAGACCAATTACTAACCAATACATCTGCCTTTTGTCAGTCCTATTGGTTCCTCAAGCTTCAGCTGTGCTTTTATTGACCAGCTTCCAGTGTGCCCAGCGCTGTGTTTTGTGGTGCTTCTTTCCTTTGCAAGGTCAGGCACAGGGCTTCCTCCAGACTAAGGGTCGTTTCTCACTTCTGTTGGCTATCAGTTGGACTTGCAGGTTTGACTCTGGAGTAATGGATCCAAGCATCTGTTCCTGCCACCTTGAGATCAGTGTGCATAGTTAAGATTACAAAATAGGGCCCTTTCCACTTGGGTTTTTAAGACTCTTTTTTGCAATCCTTTACCCATACTCAGTCCCCTGGTGGGTGAGGATGTAGTGTTATGCCTAAGGAAATGGGTATTCTATTAATTATCCATGTATGTATTTGAGAGATTGTGTGTCCTAACCCTTGTGGCTGCCTATATAAGTCCGAGTTCCCCAGTTCTCTGGTGTCTCCCCTTAAGTTGACTAGCAGGGGTGGTCATTCATACAGGATTTCAAATGGCAAAATCCCTATCCCTGCCCAGGGTAAACACCTCACATTTAAGATGGCCGCAGGCAACATTCCTACGCAAGATAAGCTGGTCTCCTGGCATAGTTTTGCTAGGGTTTGTTTGAAGGTTCGATTCACGTGTTCCACTTTCCCTGAGCTCTGGAGATGGTAGGCAGTATGCAGTCTCCACTGGGTTTTCAAAGCCTTTGCCACCTGTTGTTCTGTGTCAGCTACCACTGCCGGTCCATTGTCCGATCCTGTGGTCAGAGTCATTCCATATCTGGGGACAATGTCTTTCAGGAGTGCCTAGGCTACTTGTCTTGCTTTTTCAGTTCAGGTAGGAAAGCCTTCCACCCAGCCTGAAAAGGCGCACATACAAACTACAAGGTATCTAAATCCTTGATTTGGAGTGATTTCAGTGAAACCTGCTTCCATATCCTCAAAGGGGGATAGTCCACAATGTTGTGTCCCTGCTGACCTACTAGGCCTCTGGCGAGCATTATTTTGTAAACAGATTACATATCCCCGGGAGACAGAAGAACAGAGTGTGGGAAGGTGAGCAATGAGATAGTATGGGCCTAGCAAAGTCTCTGAGTCAGTCTTGCCCATATGGGTCAGTGCATGTTGCTGGTGCACCAGTCTGTAGGCAAGTTGTTCCGGAACATAGACTCATGGTCTTATGTCAGCCACCATTCCTTCTTGGCCTTGGTTTCCACTTCTTTTTTATCCATTTTTCCTCCTTGGGAGAGTATCTGGGAGCAGCTGGTATCTCCAGGGCTAGCAGGACTTTCAATTTGTCTGGCGGCTGCCCCCAGAAGCCTCCTTAGTGGCTGCATCAGTGTGACGGTTCCCTTTGGCCACTGGGTCATCTTCCTTCTGGTGGCCTTTGCAGTGGACAACTGCCACTTCCTTTGGTTCCCAGACTGCTTCCAGAAGTTTCAGCATTTCGGCTTGGGTTTTGATCCCTTTTCCTTCTGCTGTAAGGAGTCCTCTTTCCTTGTATAAGTCTCGGTGGACATGTAGAGTAACAAAAGCTTAGTGCAAGTCTGAATAGGTATTGACTTGCTGCTCTCAGCTGAGTTCCAGTGCCCTGATTAATGCCCATAACTCCACTCTCTGTGCTGACCATCCTTGAGGAAACACCTCTCCTTCCTCCACTTCAGAGTCAGACACTATAGCATACCCAGCCATCTTCTTTCTGTTTTCTATTAAGCTGCTACCATCAGTATATAGGACCAGGTCTGGGTTGTGGAGCGGGTTGTCAGTCAGGTCTGGTCTATTAGAAAATACTTCATCTAGTAATTCCAAGCAGTCGTGTTCCAAGGGCCCTGCTTCTTTTGGTAGGAAGATAGCTGGTTTAAGAGTTTGCACAACTTCTAGTTTTACTCGTGGATGTTCATATAGTAACCCTTGATACTGAGTCATCCATGCATGTGTGAGCCAATGTTGGCTTCTGCTATCCATCAGGGTTGTAACTGAGTGCATGACCTTAACATTTAGGTTTTAACCCAACACTAGTTTGTCAGCCTCCCTCTCTAGCAAGGTAGTGTCTGCTACTGCTCAGAGGTAGGGTGGCCATCTATTTAGACAGTTAGGCTGCCGGCCTTTGCCAAGCCTGGGTTTTTGGGTCAAGACTCCCAGGGCCATTTTGTACTTTTGATGAGAACAGAGATTTAACTCTCCAGTTACATTGGAAAGCTCTAGGGCTCAGGCATCAGAGACTTTGGCCTTAATTGTTTGAAATGCTGCCTCTTGGCTCCCATTCAAGGGGAGCCTTTTCTTCTCCTTTCAGGACCTCATATAAGGGTCTGACCAGGTCTGAACATCCAGGGATCCATATCCTGCAGAATCCTTCGTCTCCCAGGAGTTCATTGACCTTCCGGTGAGTGGTAGGGGGAGGCTTGGCACAAACTGCTTGTTTCCTTTCAGTTCCCAGCATTCACTGGCTCCAGATGATGCTCAAACCTAGATATTTGACTTGTCTTTTACAGATTTGTGCATTTTTCTTTGATACCCGGTACCCAGCTTCCATTAACAAGAAGACAAGGGCCTTTGTTCCCTCTAGGCATCGAGCCTGTGTTGTGCTCAATGACCTATTTCAGCAGGGCACGCTCTAACTCCTGTCCAGGAAATTTCACGAAGTCAGTGGCCAAAGCCCCACTGAAGAGAGTAGGGGAGTTCTTGAAACCCTGAGGAAGCCTCATCCAACAGAGCTGTTCCTTGTTTCCCATGTGTGTTTTCCCATTCAGGGGCAAATAGTGGCTGGCTGGCAGGTGCAAGCTGGAGGCAGAAGAAGGCATCTTTCAAGTGCGAGCAAGTAAACCGTTCAACTGTGGAAGGGATCAGTCCTAGTAGGGTGTACGGTTTAGGCACTGCCAGGTGCAGAGTAATTGTTGCCTTGTTTACAGCTCTTAAGTCCTGAACCGGATGGTAGTCATGCATCGCTGGCTTCTTCACGGGTAGTAGTGGGGTGTTCCAGGGTGACTGGCATTTCATCAGAAGTCCGTGTTGAAGCAGTCTGTCTAAATAAGGCTGGATTCCCAGCCAGGCCTACTGGGGAATCAGGTACTGTTGTAGTTTTACAGGCTGAGCTCCTGGTTTCAGATCAGTCAGGATAGGAGCAAGGGGTTTTGCCAAACCTGGAGCATTTTCCTCGGCCCAAACTGGTGGATACTGTCTCTGATTGAGGAGGAATGGTCCCTGCTCCTGGAAGGAAGAAATATAGGCGCCATTCTTCTTCTCACCTTATGGCAAGAGTCATAACCAAGGAGGAGGGTGAGCCTGCTAGCTTTAGATGAGGTTACCCATCAGCAGAAAAGGAAATCTGGGCCTCCATCATAGGAAGCAGGTCTCTTCCCATCAAGCAAATAGGGTGAACGGGGCAGATAGAGGAATTCGTGTTCTACCTAATTGCCCCCCAGTCAGCATTGTCAAGGACTGCAAAATGGCCTGCCAGTCTGAGTGCCTGTGGGTCTGGGTACCTGTGCCCACGATGATGGTAGTTTCTTTTCCCGATAAGGGGACTATCTTCTGGGTGACCTCAGAATGCTCAGTGCCAGTGTCTACCATAAAGTCCATTGGATGGCCCCCTACTTGAATTCTGACCATGGGCTCTCAGGGACCCAGTCGGTGGGAGTTCAGTCCCCTTTAATTGGATTCTGCTTGAGCTAGCCCGATCAGATTAGTGCTGGGTGCCTCGGGTTGATACCGGCTTTGTGGACCTGCTGCTTTGGTTTTCTTCTCAGGGCGCCTGGGGCGCTCGTTTTTCCAATGTCCCTTTTCCTTGTAATAGGCACACTGATCGTGGCTGAGGGGAATTGTCCTTTTCGGATCTAGGCCCCTTGCCTTATGATGTGGTCCCACCGGGGGTGCATGCTTTGACAGGCCAAGTGCCAAGAGTGGAACTTTTTGCTTCATCCACTTTTTGCTATTTGGTTGTAATTGACAAAGACTTTGTTGGCAAAGCAGTTCTGTGGCACTTTTACCTGAAAACCCTTCTAACTTCTGTAATTTTTTTTTTCAGATGTTCGATGGGGCCTGTCCCTCAAAGGCTGAATTTATCATCTATTGATGTTCAGGGGTTTCAGGATCAAAAGGGGTGAAAACACAGAAGGCCTCACAAAGCGTTTCGTAGAAATCGTCCAGGCTTTCATCTCGTTCCTGTAGCACCTCAGTGGTCTTTGCCACGTTCCCGGGCTCCTTAGCCCTGTCTTCTACCCCCTATAGGAGGGAGGGCCTGTGGATATCTCTCCACCTGGTTTCTAACCCACCCCCTTCAGTATTGGGGTACCAGCGAGGCTCTTCTTCTGGGAAGTTCTCCCAAGAGCAGTTCTCCACATCTAATTGGGCCCCTGGGGCATTGGCCTGGAGTCATTTTCTAGCCTTTGTCATGACTCATTGGCGTCCATCTGTATTGAATAAGGCAAGGAGATGCTGCAGGCAGTCTCCCCAGGTGGGCAGTGGGTCTGGAAGATGGATTTTGAGACACCAATCACCTCTTGGGGCTTTTCAGAACATGAGGGAGTGTGTTGTTTTTAGTTAAGGAGATCAGTCATGGAAAAAGGCTGGTAGTAAAACACGGGTCAGCACAGCAGAAACTGTGAGCTTATTTATATCTCTTGATGTAATTGTGGATTTCTGGAACCACTGTCCGGAGCTGTCACTGACCATCCTTTCCTCGTTCCTGTTTTGGACAGGGGTGCCACAGTGATACATTGACCCATCTCCCCGAGCCTGTGGATGCCTCGTGCCTCCTCTTCTTGTTCCTCCAAGTCTCATGTTCTGTCACCTTCTTCTCTGCATCTGATGTGGGCCAGACACGGGCACACACACAGAAACACATGCAACCCAGGTGACACAAACATACCTGTGTAAGCACAGACGGGGAAGGCACAGTGACACAAATAACAAACAGGGAGCACAGGTGTTTCAGTAGCTGAAGATGCCTGGGTCCAGCAGTATGGGAGATGGCGTCAGTAGGCACCGTGTCCTGCCCTTTTGGGATCCCTGTCCATTTCTTCCCCCAGCTGTTCAGTATTATCACCAGCCAGCCTTAAGTCGTTTCTGGCTTTTCCTCTGTGGTAGTGGTGAGAGAGAGGTCAATCGGTGGATGTGGAAATTCACAGAAGACCCGAAAGTCAGCACAAAAGTGCCAAGGGACAGTGGAGAGAAACCCATTCCAACTGGTGGTGCTTTCCAGGAGGAGGGCGGGACTTAAGGGCCCAGGGGAATCTTAAAGTCAGTGAGCAGCAGGAGGCCTGGGAGTGGCAACCTGGGAAAAAATGATTCTGACAAAGGTGCTTGATTCACCCTACCTCTATCAGAATCACCTAGGGCTCTCTCATCTTGTAATCACAGCTTCTTCGAGTAATGCTTGGACAGACAAAGTCCCCACGCCTCCAGTCTCAGCTTGTTACTTGCTACCAGTATGACCCAAATCCAGGCTCCACATCCAGCCTGGATGAGCCTGAGCATCCCGACTTGGGAAAGGAGAGTGTCCCAGCCTCTGCATGGCTGTCCCTTCAGATCACACCTTTGATCCCCTCACAACCTGTGTTTCTGTCAGTAACCTCCCGTGGCAAGATCTGCCTGTCTGGGAAATACTGCAGGAGGTCTTTGCTGATTCTCTGCTGGCAACACAAACGAGATCAGCACGGGGCTCACGAGGACCCGAACCCTTCATGAACAGCGAAGAACTCCAACACAACTCGCCAATTCTGCAGAGGCCCAGAGCAACCCCATCTCAGCTTTCCTGTTTGATCCTGGGCTGTTGTGATCCAACAACCAGTTGAGGAAGTTAAGGCTGCTGGTTTCCAGCCTGCGGCTTAGAGCTCCCAATTTATAAACCCAGAACCAGTGGACTGGAATGCAGTGACATGGCGTATATCCTCGAGGAAGACGAGGGAGGCAGGGAAGGATCATGCAGGAGGAGCATCCACTCCCTTCCCCACCCACCCACACCACCCTGGGAGGCAGGTTGTACCAGTGATGTCAAGGTAGTACTCCTTAATGATCACTGTGTTCCTGAAGTAGGGTTTGCTCCGAAGAGAAACTTAGCAGTGTGCAGCGGGACCAGAGATACCTCAGTTCCTACACCTGCCAGGACCAGAAGGAGGGGAAATGTGCAAGTTTCTAGGGTCTGCAGCTTGCCTGCGGTGCAAGCATCAACAGCTTCTGCCTCTCCACTCAAGTGCTCTCACCACATCAGATGATACCCCACTTCCCTGCCCAGCTCCCCTACCTGTCCTCATTCTCCCTCACTGACCTTCAAATCCATCATGTAGCTAAGCAAGACTTCATCTTGTTCACTGATCATGACGGATAGTTGGTGGTTGTTCGCAATCTGCTGCAGGTCAAGGAGCCAGTCATGCCACATGCCAGGCCAGGTAGAGCCACAAGCAACAGGGCTAGTCTGGGACAGAACAAGTGAGAGGGTAAGAGGCAGAAAGCCTAGGGGCCTGCATACGGAAGAAAGGGTCAGACATTTATTATCTTTTTCTTAAGCGGCAGGAGAAAACAAACTACAAATGTCAGAATTTTTGTCCCTTCTCTATACAAAATTAAAAGGAGGTTTCTTTTAAAATTCTTTGTCTCCATGAGGACACCGGGTTCCACCTGAACTTAACTTTCTCAAACCTTGAGATAACCAATGCATTTTCCTTATGGAAATGTTTTTCTTAAGTTATGTTAATGAACTATCTGTTTACCCTAGACTCTGTCGGTGTTCAAATTGGTTGCACCCAAGGCTCAGAACCAAATATGCCTCAATAAACAAGTATGTTTTACTCATACTCAGTGGTTCTCCTAATCTGTGTTAATGAGACTATGTATTTGCTTGGAAACCTGACTTTTTTTCAAAATTCATGTCAGTTGTTTTATGGCCCAGGATGACTCAACTTGTGCCAATGTTATCTCGATGCATGTTGTGGGTGAGAGGCCTGGTGCCACTCTCTTAGGCTTGAGATATTTCCTTTCTCTAACTAGCAGACAATATCTGCTAAAGACTAGCAGGGGGACACTCTTTCTGCCGCCTTCTGATGTCTATGTCATCATAAAGAAGGCTTTCTCTATCTCTTTTATACTTTAATAAAACTTGATTACACAAAATCTCTGAGTGATCAAGCCTTGTTACTAGCCCCAGACAGAATTCTTCTCTCCAGGCCAAGAATCCCAGCGTCTTTCATGGCTCAGCAACAACATATCACAGGGGTACTGGAACAGGCATCTGCAAGCACTCTGGGCACTCATGGTTGCCTGCCCACCCCACCAATGTCCCCAGCCAGTGCCATAACATCAGACATGCTCACGGCTCTTGGTCCCCTGTGGTCTTCAGCGTCTGAAGGTGTCTGCATTCTCCAAGGGAGGGTCGGTTTCTGACCACTTCTGATCTCTGACTGGCCTGTGTGTGCTGAGTAGTGGCATGTCACTGCTTAGAATGTCAGGAACTGCAGTCCCTTTGGCACACCTTGTCTGCAGGCAAGTGTGTGGGGATATGTGTGTGTGTCTTTGTGTGTGTGTGTGTTTAGCAAGAAAGCCTTGGGTCTCTCACCTGCTCCCTTTCTTCACAAGGGTGTGAAGTCGTCTGGAGTCATCTGGCACTCATAGCGTACCACACAGCAGCCCCTTCCAGCTCCACCTTGGGTGTGGAAAACCTTGTGCTTCTGCACTGCACTAGTGGGGCTGTCTCTGTTATGTCCTGAGATTATCCACAAATACAATAATAAACCTCTGGGAATGCTACTCTGGCTTAATGTTTCTGGTCACTTCTGATATAGAATCCCCACCCGCAGGTACTGCTCCTCTTCAGATGCAGGCCAAATGGAGTCACCCAAAATCACAGCTTAGACACCTACAGGTGTTTTGGCCATGTCCGAATTCTGCTCCTGCAGTATCATTGGACCTCAACACCTCCAACACCCAATTCCCTCGGCCACCCCATACCCTGCCTGTGCCCTTGTCCCAAACTCTATTCCTGCTCCTGGTCCTCCTCCTCCTCCTGAGCTGCTGGCTCTGAGGAACAGCAGTCAGGATAGGGCTTCATCCCAGGAGCTTGCGATGCCCTGGAAGATGGCACATCTCTGAGCCAAGTGACCCTTCCTCTGATGGTTGTTCCACCTGATACAAATATAGGCCCTGTGGTCTTTCACATTCCCAGAGTTAAACTCACTGCCTGAAGGGCTGCCAGTGACTCCAGCCCCTCCAGCGTCAGCCGGTAGATCACTCAGGGTTCCTGGCCTTGCACATTCCTGGCTCTGCTCCTCTGGCTTCTGCGAGGACAACTGCTCCTGCTCCACATCTGCCACCACCTCCACCTCCTCCGTGCTGTCTTCTTCCACCAGCAGCCTGATATCTTGCCCAATCCCCTCCTTCTCTCCCTCTTCCAGGGCCTCACCTTCCTTTCTTTGCCTCCACACTGAAGAGAGCTGCCTCCTTGCTTGGTGCGACAACTGGTGCCTGAAAGGTCCCCGACGACTCCATCTTGAGGGCAGGCCCCAGGGCCTCTGTCCCCTGAAGACCTGGCCTCACAGCTAAGAAGATCCAGCATCCCTGGGTGCTCCTGCGATCCTCTAGCAGCGTCTCACTCTGGACGAGGCCCTGGCTGTGGCCCAAGCTGGTGCAGCTGTGAAGGGATTGGACGTGATGGCACAGCAGGTGGCCTGCACAGCCAATGCAAATGCTGCCGTCACCTAGGGGCCATAGCTGCCTCCTTCTGGGGGTGTCCTGAGACTGAAGAATGCGGTGGGGAACCACCTGGAGCAAGGTGCACAGGCCAGCCGGATTGCCCAGGCTAACGGGCCCTCTAGGATGCTGGAGCTGTGAACCACTCCCAGACTGCTGGGCCCAATCTCAGCCACTGGCAGAGAACGTAGTGGGCGTCATGCTCTAGGAACAGGCCCCTAGCCCAAAGGAAGTCACCTCGGTCCCACCCCCTCCCCCCGGGGCCCTCCCTCCCCCGGCTTCCAGGGCTCCAGCAAGCCACCTGATGCCTCTGCTTCACTGAGTGCCTGCCTCCAGGCACATTGCCTGTCTTCCATCTGGCAAAACCCAGGTGCAAGCTGCCATTTCCTTGGCCTGTAGAAATTCAAACGATGAATTCCCACTTCCTTATCTGAAGAGGACACTCCTGTGTTCCGCAGGACCTTTAAATTCTGGGTGCTCTCCCAAAGTGTCCAGTGAAAGGCAGGGGGGCAATGTGGCTGGATAATTTCCTCCATTGAGCAGAGGGCCCGATGTGGTCCGGATTTCATGCTCACACCCTGTCTCTCCTAGGATGCCTGGGGATTCACTCTGAGAGCCCACCTTAGCATGTCATTTTCTCTCATGGTGCCAATATGTAACACACTTGGAGAGGGAGTGTGCTGGCTGACAGGCTGATCCTAGGCAGCATTAGCCCAGGACTTTCCCAGATCTCCTTCTCACGTGTGTGGAACAATCTGCTGTGAAGCAGGCTCTCATTCCAATCTTCCTCCTTCCAGTCTCTTCCTTTTTCCAAAGGACCCTGGCCTCTTCAAAATCACGAGTCCTGCCCTAGCCTCGTCCAGCATTTCCACAGGGTAGCCAATACACCACAGACTGAGTGGTCCACAGACAGTGGTTTTAAATCCCCACATCACTTGATTTATTTCCTCTGGGTGGCTCCTGAAACCCCCCCATCACTGTTTACTGATAGAAACACACCACACAGCAGAAATTGTGAGCTTGTTTATGCCTCTTGATGTAACTGCAGGTTTGCAGAGTCACTGTCCAGAGATGTCACCTTTCATCCTTTCCTCATTCCTCTCCTGGACAGGGGCATCAGAGAGATTCATGGACCAGTCTCCCCTAGTCTGTGAACAAACACCACGTGTCTCCTCTTCTGGTTGCTCCACATCTCATGTTCTGTCACGTTCATCTCTGTGTCTGCAGTGGGCAGGACCCATGCACACACATACATACACACATGCAACAGAAGCACACACGTGTAAGGGACAGGGACACAAATGGAAACAGGGAACACATGGCAGTACATGAAAAACCACTGGTTCATACGAAATCTAGAGATTTCCATATTTCTTATAGGAAATTCTCCATTCTGATCTTCAAACGTGAACTATACCAAAATCCAACTTCCATGAAGGAGCATTAGCACCTAGATTTTGATATACGAAATATAGGGAATTCCATACTTCATGGCAAAAATCGTTGTTTTTTTTTTTTTTTTTGTAGTGAATTTTCTCATACATTGAAATGAAACAGCCATGGGTTTACATGTGTTCCCCATCCCGATCCCCCCTCCCACCTCCCTCTCCACCCACTCCCTCTAGGTCTTCCCAGTGCACCAGGTCTGAGCGCTTGTCTCATGCATCCAACCTGGGCTGGTGATCTGTTTCACCCTAGATAATATACATGTTTCAATGCTGTTCTCTTGAACCATCCCACCCTCGCCTTCTCCCACAGAGTCTAAAAGACTGTTCTATAAATCTGTGTCTTTTTTTTTCGTTGTCTTGATATATGTATGAGAATTGCAAAGAATTCCATATTTCATGAAGAAATAGTGGTGCCGATATTTTCACTTGTGTAATGGGGCAATTCCAATACCACATTGGATCTCCATATCTTAAGAGAACCAATGCCTAGACTTTCATGTGTGAAATGTAGAGTATCCCATATTTAATGTAAGAAAATCACCACCCAGGTTTTCATGTAGAAAGTATAGAAAATTCCATATTTCATGTACAACACTCTGCATACAGATTTTAATAAAGTGAAATACAAAAAAATTAATATTTCATGTAGTAAAATCAGCATTGTGATTTTCATACATAACATATAGAGAATTCTATTTTTAATAGAGTAAAAGTGTCACAGTGACTTTCATATCTGAAATATACAGAATTCCATATTTTATGTAGTAAAATTGGTACACAGAATTGGATAGATATCTTAAATATACAGAATTCCAGATTGCTTGTGAGGAAACTGGCACCCAGGTTTTTCTATGAGATATACATAATCTTTAATACTTCCTCTAGGAAAATTTGAGCAGAGATGTTCACATGTGATACTTAGATATTTCATATTTATGTAGAAAATGGATGGCCCTATTTCAAATATAATAGAGAATTCCATATTTCACATGGGAATATTGGCACATATATTTTCATATATGAAGAATAAAGATTTCCATATTTTTGTACAAATATCTGGGCCAACATTTTCTTATACTGTATGTAAAAAATCTGATATGACATGTATGAATATCTGTTCACAGATTTCTATATGTGAAATGTAGGGAAGTCGATCAGTCGTGTCTGACTCTTTGCAACCCCGTGGACTGTAGCCTACCAGGCTCCTCCATCCATGGGCTTCTCCAGGCAAGAATACTGGAATGGGTTGCCATTCCCTTCTCCAGGGGATCTTCCCGACCCAGGGTTCAAACCCAGGTCTCTTGCACTGCAGGCAGATATTTTACCCTCTGAGCTACCAGGGAAGCCCATGTGAAACGTAGAGATGTCCTAATTCATGTAGGAAAATCTGTTCCCTGATTTCTATAATGTGAAATACAGAAAATTACATACTCATGTCAGAATATCTTAATTAAGATTTTCATATATGAAATATATAGAATCCCATATGTCAATATGGGATATATCCCAATATGTCAATATAGCATAAAAGTCATTGTTCCAATTATCACCTGTAAAATGTATGTGTTTTTAAGAAAATCTGCACACTGGTTGCCACACGTGAAACATACAGAATTCTGTATTCCACATTTGAAAATCTATGCCCACAAAAGCCATGCTAATATTTTCATATGTGTTATAGGGATAATTTAATATTTAATGTAAGAAAATGAATGTCCATATATTCAAAGGTTTAACACAGAGAATTCCATATATTGTGTAGGAAAGAGTGCTCACAGATATTCATCAATGTAACATACAGAAGTCAATATTTCCATTGCGAAAACTTTTTCCAGATTTTCATAGAGTGAATTCCATATATCATGCAGGACAATCTGTGCCTAGATTTTCAAATGTGAACTTTAGAGAATTACATATATTTAGTGCAGAAATAACAGCACTCATATATTCACATGTGAAATAATAGAGGATTGCATATGTAAATCAAGGATTCTGCACCCAAATATCTTTGTGTGAAGTATAAAATATATCAAATTTCAGTTAAGGTAATCTGTACCTAGATTTTCATCTTTGAAATATACAAAGTTTCTATTTCATGAGTGAAAATTTGCATCATTCTTTCATATTTGAACTACTGAGAACATACTTCATGTCAGAAGATCTTAATGGAGATTTTCATATAGAAAACATAAAATTCCATACTTCAAGCAGGAAAATGTAGGCTCAAATTGTCCTGTGTGAGATACACACAATTCCATATACATGTAGGAAAAAGTGTGCACAGATATCCAGATGTGTAACATCCCATAAACCATGTATCATGACCAAAAATATACAACTAGATTTTCAAAAGTGAAATGCAGATTTCATATTTCATGTAGAAAACTCTGCACCCATATTCTCATATGTGAAACATAGACAAGTACAATTTCATGCAGGAAAGTCATCCTTCAAGTGTACATATGCATGAAGCAGGGCATCCAAAGTTAGTGACCTGGAAGAAGCCAGAGGAATAGGGTGGGGAGGGATGTGGGCTGGACTGAAGGATGTGTTGGACCCATGTGTACCTATGGCTCACTAAGGTTGATGTACAGCAAAAACCATCACAATGTTGTATAGTAATCATCTTCCAGTTAAAATAAAGAAATAAATTTAAATTACTAACAAAATAAGAAAGAAAACCACAAGGAACTCTACTCAGTGATCTGTGGTAACACAAATGGGAAGACAATCCAACATGAAGGGATCTATGTAAGCATATAATTGACTCACACTGATGTACAGCAAAAACTAATACAACAATGCAAAGCAACTATACTCAAATAAAAATTGACTTAAAAATATTACAACGCAACTGTACCTCCAGCAGTGAATACATGGTTCCCCCATTTGTAATATATATGTCTTTAGGGACATTACGCTAAGTAAAATATTTCAGTTTGAGGAAGACAAAAACTTTCTCATCACATGATATTGTTAGTTAAAATACCTGAGTTATAGAAACAGGGAGTTGAAAGTGGTTATCAAAGGC
Source organism: Hydropotes inermis (assembly GCA_020226075.1). Taxonomy (NCBI): domain Eukaryota; kingdom Metazoa; phylum Chordata; class Mammalia; order Artiodactyla; family Cervidae; genus Hydropotes; species Hydropotes inermis. The sequence goes on from JAGTXW010000036.1 coordinate 270,429, forward strand.
TAGTGGAAATGGGCCATGATGGTCCAAGGTACCAACTTTAGTCATATGTTGAATAATCTCACCAAAGAAGATACTATAAGAGGACAGGAGGAATATGGAGCTGCACATTTTGCTCATGTCCATTAGTGAAGTTCTGAAATCCAGCCCCACCAGAGTCAACCTCTCAGAAGAGTTTAATTAAAGATATATTGCAGGCTTTGCCCAGGGCCCTCCAGGTCTTCTGGCCTTGGGCTGGGGAGCAAGCCAGGGCACCTAGGGACAGGCTAAAGGCTGTATCTTACAGTGCCCCAGAGCTGCTTGCTAGAGCCACTCACTGGCCTGGCCCCAGGTTCAGAGCAATAGCCAAGCTCTCCCAACCCACCTCCATGACCGAATGGTTGTGGCTTCTGCATGAGTCAGTCTACAGGACCCAGCCCCCACCCGCTGGGTAGACTGAAGAGACTGAGGGCCAGCTGCATGCTGGAAGATGGTTGGGCAAGGTATGGGAAAGGTTAGTTCTCATAGAGAACCGAGAGCTGCCTCTTCAGCTGGGACTGGCCAATGGTGGGAGGATCAAGACTGAGTGCTAGATGAATGCTCCCAGTCAGGATAACCAGCCTGCCCAGGGATCCCCTCCTCCTAAACAGGACCTTGGAGTGTGAAAGTCAAGCTTGGAAGCTTTTCTTTCAGCATAGGGAATAATATTTGTTTCACTAGGGGCTTACATGAACACTGTTATCTCACTGTGATCTTAGTTCAATAGCAGAGGATGTGACAGGCAGACATTTGCGACAGCTAATCACACCCCTCCCTCACTTCTCCCAGAAGTGCATTTTGCTGAAAACTCTTGGGGACTTCAGGATATTTAAAGCCATATGCCACCCATCTCATATCATAATCATGTGGTAAAACTGTCTCTGCTTTAAGCTCCAATGTTCTGATATCGCTTGGCCTAACTATGTTGGGTACATGGGTACTCATTAACACTGGCACCTAAGGTCTCATTTCTGTAGAGGGTAACTATCTGAGAGAATGACTCATTCCAAAACCACATTCAGTCATTGAATTATGTGCAATTTATCGTTCTTCCATAGAAAGCAAATTACCAAACCCTGATGGCTACAGCCAATTACCAGGTGAATTTAGGACAAAATAACTGTGACAAAGGTCATTAGGTCTTATTTGAGGACTATGTGTTATTTTGAAAACTTTGTAATGACTGTGCTTAATAGGATCATTTCAATCATTCACTTGTGTCTCCTTTTCTTGCAACCCATGTACTTTTTGTGACCACACATGCCAGGCTTTCCTGTCCTTCTCCGTCTCCCGGAGCGTGCTGAAATATATGTCCATTGAGTCCTGTGATGCCAATCGAACTTGAAATCAGTGTTGGAAGTAAACAGAATGTACATTTTACTAGTGATAACATATTAAATAGAAAAATATTCATCAGGCATTTGAAAACAAGTGTCTGTAGATTTCTCTTCTCTTGAAAATCCAAAGCATATGAAAAGATTGATTAAAATAGTCTTCCCCACAAAGAGAACTAGCACACTCTCCTTGCTGACACGAAAACAAGACTGTGGATAACTGAACTATAACAAGATTCTAAGTGGACCTACTTAAAACTGAACATTAGATTTTCTGTAAATCTATGTTCTATTCAGTTGCTGGCTAATTTATCTTCTCTGTCTATAGACTATATCCAAGAGCATTTGGACTTTCATAACTACAAAAAAATAAAGAAAACTGAGAGAAAATTAATTTTACTATCAAAGAGCAAACTATTTAATTACTGTTCTTTTTGTAATATATTTTCTTCAATAACTATACCAACATATTTTATGATTGTTCTCTGTTTCGAATATTATATAAATGGATTCATTTGAATCTCAATAGAAAAGAGGCACAGACTGTTAAAAACTGGAATAATGAGCATATAGTTTTTCAAAACAGTATGAAAAAGAATCATAATAAAGTAAAGATTCCATTAAAATACACATATGCTTGTAATAAAACTTCATGATAAATGTAAAACTGCAACTGAAACAACTGGTACAAATACAGATTTGGTTAACATCTAGTAAGTATAGAAGAGAATCAAAACAAACCAAAGTAAAAGGGGAGAAGTTCATGCTGAACTTCATGCTGAAGTTTGTGTGCACTAAACATTAGTGGACAAAGCCATACTCAGGAAAAGAAAATGTGCTCAGTGTTGTTCAACTAAAAATAATCTTTTTTCTAATATATGTGATTTCAACTCATGAGTCCTTCATGAAAAAAAAATTATTAGAGGACTAATTAAGGAAAGTAATTACTGATGGAATGAACAGAGGCAGAAGTTTTGCTGAGCAGATCTTTTTAAACCTCAGATTAAAGATAAAACTCCTGAAGAATTGAGGGTAATAAAACACAATGGAAATATGGAAATAAGATAACTTTATAGAGTAGACTGGTGAAATTAGAACAATGAGATACAACTACAGACTTACTCGAATGGCCAAATACAAAAATCTGACAAACCTTTTACCAGCAATGATGAGGGAAAACAGGAACTCTCATTCGTTGTTAGTGGGAATGCAATTTGGAAGCAATTTCTTACAGAGCTAAACATTGTCATACCACACATGATTTAGCAATTATATTCCTAGATAGTTCAGCAAATGATTTGATAGCTACTGCCCACACAAAAACATGCACATGGATTGTATAACAGCTTAATTCATACTATCTCTCTTTCTCTCTCTCACACCCACACAAATTGGAAGCAACCCAAGTGTCCTTTAATAGATGACTGGATAAACAAACTATGGTACATCAGCACAACAGAATATTATTCAACAACAAAAAGAAATGAGCTATCAAATCACAAACAGAAATGGATGAAACCTGAATGAATGTTATTAAGTAAAATAATCTAGCCTGGAGAATATTATACACTGCATGCTGCCAATTATGTGACATTCTGGAAAAGGTAAAATGATAGAGTGAATGAAAATTATCAGAGGCTCTTTTATTTTGCCTCAGAATAGTTTGATTATTTTGGATAAGGTATATCAACGCTCAAGGATTCCTTTCCTACTTTGACTCACAAATCCACTCAGTCGGATTCTTTGTTGCCCCAGAGCTCGTAGGTCTGCAGGACTTTCGGCATTGAGGGTGCTGAGGTTACCACTGGGTGATGTGCCGAGTTTCAGATTCCGCACACTGGACACAAATTTCACAAGATCCATCTCCAGCAGGGTTAATGTATGGAACATATCGTCTTCTTCACAGGAAGTCTTTTCCTTTTTCCTCCCGAGAGAGCCAAGTGAATGGGTCTGAAGGGCAGCAGGAGTCTGCACTTTACTGTCGCCGCTCTCTCCTGCCAACTTCACTCTCACGTACATGAGGACAATGAAGAAAAGCCAGAGCAACGTGATCTCAAGCTAGTCTTGAGTATGTTATTGTCGAGTCTGCCCAATTAAAAAGTGCCCTCTGCAGAGCATCTTTCCCTGGATTTCTTTGGCTTTCTTTCCCAGAGAAGTAAACATTAGGCGTAGACACAGGTAACACCCATGGAAAAGCACAGGAACGATTTGAGGGACCACATGGTGAGCTGAGAGGAAATGTCTCCTGGTATGCTGGTCTGCCCTGGCCCCTGGAGACTGAGGACCAGCCAAGGCTGGGCACTTGCTGAGGTCAGAGAGGGCCCCAGCCCAGCCAGAACCCTTGTGGCCATTGTGATGACTTCAGGGCTGAGGATAAGGAGGCTTGCAGGGGTCAACTGGTAGTAGCGCTTAAAGGAAGATGGCAACATTCCAGCGGGTAGTTGAAAAAGAGTTGGGGGAGTGACAAATTGCCATCTCCTTCCCAGTGTATTCTTCCTGAAACTGGTGCTCTACTGGGAGGATGGGTCCATCTTTCATTTTTATTTTTCCCTTTGTTAAATATAGACAATGCCTGAGCAGAGCAGACCCATGGGCATGTGCCCCTGTAGAGCAGAAGGCCAAGTGGAAAAGAAAGATAGTAAAGGAGAGGCCACAAACTAGGAGCTGCTGATGTGTTTTCTGTGGCCTTCACTGTGTCTAAAAATGACTATGCTCAGTTGCTAAGTCGTTTGTGACTTCTTGAGACCCCATGGACTGTAGCCAACCAGGCTGCTCTGTCCTGGGATTTCCCAGGCAAGAATCCTTGAATGGGTTGTCATTGTCTTCTCCAGGCATAGAGGATGTTTTAGGGCAGTGAAACTATTCTGTATGATGTTATGGTAAATAGAAGACACTGCATATTTGTTAAAACCCTTAGAATGTTACAGCATATAAAGTGAATCAATGTATGCATATTAAAAAAGCATACTGACATCAAAAATGTAATACAGAATTTGACTAGACAATCTAATTATGTTGCAGATATTTAAAACTACCTCACTCAGATCCCCTGACTTAAGTAACTTTGGAAATGAACAGAGATTGCAAGACTGAAAACAAAAGATAAAAACACTGTAGTCTAGTTGATAGTGTTCTTTCTCATAGGAGTCCAGGTTAACAATCTTGATATGGTTACACATGCATACATGAATTAAACCATTAAACAGCTGGCACATAAGTATACATACATATATTTCTTTGTTCTGTGCACTGAAAGAGTCTAGGAGAAATGATACTTCCAATGTCTGAAAGAAACAATGATGTAGAAATAAGCACAGATTTTGGTTCCTAATACTTTTTCCAAGGAAAGGAACCAGGCTTCTAGGAGAAATTGCTGATTATAGGGCTCATAGAAGAAATATAGAACAGGAGTCTGGGGAATCTTAATGTATCAAAACGGAAGTGCAAAAAAAGCCCCTCAGTAATAGGGGTTATGTCAAAGAAGACAGGAATGAGCTTCCAATGGCTAAAATTGGAACAGGATGCGCAACATAATAAATTAAGTAAGTCATCCTTTGGGATTATATCCCAAAGTATAAAGCAACCATTCACAAAGCAATTCGGTGAGGTCTATCAAGACAGGCATCCATGATGGGGGGCATGGGGTGAAAGTGGACCAGATGAGATGGTAGAGGTGAAGAAGATATCCATGCATACAGAGTAGCCTATTATGGGGAGTCAGAACTCAAATAGGGTGAAATGATAAGATCCACAAGAACAGGGAAGGGAGGTGTGTAGTATGAGATGTGAGAACTTGAGCAGGGAAAAAAGGATATCCATTCGAGGATGTATCATGGAAGTCAGTGCCAAAGTGGGATTAGCAGGCCTTCACAGAGCAGAGAAGCCTTCCACAAGAGTCAGTTTAGTCCAGAGGATATTAAATAGGAGTCTGGCCAGGCATGCAGACTAAATGCCCACGTCCAGAGAAGCATAAATCCACTTGGAGGAGGCAGATTTGTGTAGAAAGTCAGAGGCCAAGCAAGGGGAGGAAGGCATCCATGCATGGAAGAGGGCAGCCCTGTTTGGGCAGTTAGAGGCTAAGTGGAACAAGGGGAGTATCTGAACATGGGGGTATCCCACTGCAGAGTATCAAAGCCCAAGCAGGATAAGGGGGGGTATGTTTATAAAATGGATGCCTGGAGTGGGTGTCAGAGTCTGGATATGTTGAGGCAGGCATCCACATGGGTTGGGGACAATCCAGAGTTTTCTGATATCAGAGCAAGAGTTATGCAGGGAGGATACACACACAAAAGCAAGGAAACACACATGTACACATCCCAGACTCTGTTCAATGACAAGAACTGGGAAATAATGAATACATACCAGTCTCATATATTGGATTCTAAATTCCATTTTCCACTAAAACTTTTTGGGATTTCTAGGAGAAATTGTTAATTCAATGGCAAGGTCAGGGAAAGTAGAAGATGAACCTGGAATATCTTGTATCAAAAGCATCAAATTGTTCAAAGAATGATGGGAAGATGTCAAAAGGACAGAGAGCCTGGCTTAAGGAGGTTCCCACTGTCCAAGTCTGGAAAAATATGAACATCAGTATAAATAATGATAGTGACAAGTCATGATTCCCTTAGTAAAATAAGAGGCTGTTAATCAAACAGATTTAATTAAATTAATAAACATAAATTTTGGTGACGAATTAAATATGTATATACTTTAAAATACAAAAGAATATTTTGATTACAAGATAGGGAAGAGTAACTTGAAAGTGGAGAAGCTTGGCAGCAACCACTCTATTCAAGTGATCCAAGTGAACATCGTCACTACTGGGACACACTGAAATCATGAACCACTTGATAAAATGAGAAGATATGAACTCAGTATCATTTCCACCATTTTCCGGTCAAAGAGGCAAAACATGATATTCCTCATGAGCAAATACTGGATGGAGTAAATCTGAGGAGAATTCTACAAAATAACTGGCCTCTAGTATTGGCATTTGAGTAATTCTTCCTCATAGAATGAGCTGGAAAATGTTCCTTTCCACTTCTCTGGATACATTTAGAATGCATGTGTAGAGAATTGGCATGACTTTTAGTTTAACTGGCCTTCCCTGGTGGCTCAGAGGTTAAAGTATCTGCCTGCAATGCGAGAGACATGGGTTCGATCCATGGGTCGGGAATATCCCCTGAAGAAGGAAATGGCAATCCACTCCAGTATTCTTGCCTGGATAATCCCATGGACAGAGGAGCCTGGTAGGCTACAGTCCATGGAGTCACAAAGAGTTGGACATGACTGAGCGACTTCACTTTGGTTTAACTATTTGGTAGAATTCAGCAGTGAGGCTATTGTGTCTAGGTATGGTAGGGGACTTTTGTGAGGTGGGTTGGGCAAGAAGTTTAAGAATGAATAATTCTAACTCTTTGCTTCAGATTTTCAGTTTCTTCATGAGTCAATTTCAGTCAATTGTGTATTTCTAGAAATTTGTCCCTTTCATCTAAGTTGTCTCATCAAGGTGTATTCCAAATTGGGAAAGGAGTCAACAAGGCTGTATATTGTCACCCTGCTTATTTAACTTATATGCAGAGTACATCATGAGAAATGCTGGACTGGATGAAGCACAAGCTGGAATCAAGACTTCCAGGAGAAATATCAATAACCTCAGATATGCAGATGACACCACACATATGGCAGAAAGTGAAGAAGCACTAAAGAGTCTCTTGATGAAAGTGAAAGAGGAGAGTGAACAAGTTGGCTTAAAACTCAACATTCTGAAAACTAAAATCACGGCATTTAGTCCCATTACTTCAGAGAAAATAGATAGGGAAACAATGGAAACACTGAGAGACTATTTTTTTGGGCTCCAAAATCACTGCAGATGGTGACTGCAGGCATGAAATTAAAAGATGCCTGCTCCTTGGAACAAAAGCTATGACCAACCTAGACAGCATATTAAAAACCAGAGACATTCCTTTGCCAAAAAAGGTCCATCTTGGAAAATGTGGTTTTCCCAAAAGTCATGTATGGGTATGAGAGCTGGACTACAAAGAAAGCTGAGCACCAAAGAATTGATGCTTTTGAACTGCTGTGTTGGAGAAGAGTCTTCAGAGTCCCTTGGCCATCAAGGAGATCCAACTCGTCCATCATAATGGAAATCAGTCCTGAATGTTCATTGGAAGGACTGATGTTGAAGCTGCAACATCAATACTTTGGCCACATGATGCGAAGAACTGACTCATTGTAAGACTCTGACCCTGGGCAAGATTGAAGATAAGAGTAGAGGGGGACAACAGAGGATGAGATAGTTGGATGCAATCACAGACTCAAAGGACATGAGTTTGAGTCCACTGTGGATGTTGATGATGGACAGGGATGCCTGGCATGCTGCAGTCCACAGGGTCACATGGAGTCAGACACAACTGAGTGACTGAAATTTCTGATTCCTTTATAATTGTATTCATTTCTCTAAAGTGGTAGTAATTTTTCCTATTTTATTCCTAATTTTAATAATTTGAGTCTTCTTCCTCCCTTGATCAACATCACCAAAGTTGTTATTTTTTACCTTTCTAAATAACCAAATTTTCATTTGTTGAGTATATCTGCATTTATTCCATTCTCTATTTCCTTTATTTTGCTCTAATATTTATTGCTGACTATGGCTGTATATTTGAGTTCAGTTTGCTACATTCCCTAACTTAGGGGTGGTGTGTTTTTGCTTTCATTCCCTCAAAGTAATTCAAGTCAATGTGCCTACCCCAGATACCGAAGTAACTCAAGCTGATCAGTCATATGAAGACCTAGAAGACCTCCTAGAACTAACACCACAAACAGATGGTCTATTCATCAGTTGGATGGGTATGCCAAAGTAGGAAGTCAAGAGCTACCTGGAGTAACAGGCAAGTTTTGCCTTGGAGAACAAAATGAATCAGGGCAAAAGCTGACTAAATTCCACCAAGAGAATGCACTCATCATAGAATATTCCATTTCTGAACAGAACAAGAGGCAAGTTTACACATGGACATCACCAAATGGTCAATACCGAAATCAAAATTGATTACATTCAGTTCAGTTCAGTTCAGTCTCTCAGTCGTGTCCGACTCTTTGTGACCCCATGAATCGCAGCACACCAGGCCTCCTTGTCCATCACAAACGCCTGGAGTTTACTCAAACACATGTCCATCGAGTCGGTGATGCCATCCAGCAATCTCATCCTCTGTCATCCCCTTCTCCTCCTGCCCCCAATCCCTCCCAGCATCCGGGTCTTTTCCAATGAGTCAACTCTTCACCTGAGGTGGCCAAAGTATTGGAATTCAGCTTCAGCATCAGCCCTTCCAATGAACACCCAGGACTGATCTGCTTTAGGATGGACTGGTTGGATCTCCTTGCAGTCCAAGGGACTCTTTGTAGCCAATAATGGAGAAAGTGCATGCATTCAAAAAAACAAGACCTTGTGCAGACAGTGGCTCTGCTCATCAGCTTTTAATAGCAAAATAAAGTCTTAAACTAAAGAATGTGGGAAAAACCACTAGGAGAGTCAGGTGTGACTGAAATTCAATCCCCTATGAATATTCAGTGGAGGTGACCAATAGATTCAAGGGATTAGATCCTGTTAACAGTGCACCTGAAGAACTATGGATGGAGGTCCATAACACTGTACAGGAGGCAGCAAGGAAAATGAAAAGGAAGAAGGAAAATTAATTATCTCAGGATGCATTCAAATAACTGAAGAAAGAAGAGAAGCAAAAACCTAGGCAGAAAGGGAAAGGTGCATCGAACTAAAGACAGCATTCCAAAGAAGAGCACCCAGAGAAAAGAAGGCCTTCATAAATGAACAGTGCATAAAACTAGAAGAAAACAACAGAAAAAGAAAGAAGAGAGATCTCTTCAAGAAAACTGGAAATATTAAGGGAGCATTTTGGCCATAGATGAGCACAATAAAGGACAGCAATTGTAGAGACCTAGTAGACACTGATGAGATCAAGAAGAGATGGAAAGAATGCATAGAAGGACTGTATGAAAAAGATTCTAATGAATTGGATTATTATGATGGTGTGGTCAGTCACCTAGAGCCAGGCTTTCTGAAGTGGGAAGTCAAGAGGGCCTAAGAAAGCTCTATTGTTAATAAAACTAGGGGATGTGATGGAATTCCAGTGGAACTCTGCAGTTCCCAAAAGGCTAATGACTTCATGGTGCTGCATTCACTATATCAGCAAATAAGCAACATGCAGCAGTGGTCATGGGACTGACAAACGTCAATCCTCTTCTCAGTTCCCAACAAGGGTAGTACTGAAGAATGTTCTAACCACCTGACAATTTAAAAACTTGAGTAGTGAGCACATAGTTTCTCAAAACCATGCGAAGAAGACACATAATAAAGTCAAGATTCTGATAAAATACATATATTCTTGTAAGTAAAACTTCAGGGTAAATCTACAACTGCAACTGGTAATAACATAGATTTGATTAACATCTAGTAAGTATCAAGAAAATAAAATGATATTAGGCAAAATCAAAACAAACAATATTATGCAAGTTGCCTGACATCTCCTTACTTCCACTGATGAGCTGTGTGATCTTAGGCATGTTGACAACCTCTCTGTGTTTCTACTTCTAAACTGTGTAATCTTAGGCAAGTTGCCTGACCCAGGAGTGCTTCCCCTTAAGAGCTGTGTGATTTAAGCCAGTTGCCTGACCTCTCTGTGATTCCACTTCTGAGTTGTGTGATCTTAGGCAAGTTTGCTAACCTCATGATGCTCCACCTTCTGTGCTGTATGATCTTAGGCAAGTTGCCTGACATCTACTTGCTTCCCCTTCTCAGCTCTGTGATCTTAGGCAACTTACCACACCTCTCTCTGCTTCCATATCTTTGCTGTGTTCAGGTCACTTCAGTCTCTCAATCCTGTCTGACTCTGTGTGACTCCAGGGACTGCACGAGGCCAGGCTTCCTGTCCATCACCAACTCTTAGAGCTTGCTCAAACTCCTATAAACTGAGTCAGTGATGCCTTCCACCTACACATCCTCTGTCGTCCCCTTGTCTTCCTGCCTTCAATCTTTCCCACCATCTGGGTCTTTCCCAATGGGTCAGTTCTTTCCAGCAGGTGGCCAAATAAGGGAGCTTCAGCTTTAGCATCAGTGCTTCCAATGGATATTCGGGATCAATGTCCTTTAGGGTGGACTGGTTGGATCTCCGTGCAGTCCAAGGAACTTCAAGATGTTCTACAACACCACAGTTCAAAACCATCAATTCTTCAGTGCTCAGCATTCTTTTTGGTCCAACTCTCAAGTCCATACATGACTACTGGAAAAACCATAGCTTTAATGAGACGGAACTTTGTTGGCACTGTAATGTCTTTGCTTTTTCATATGCTGTCCTGGTTTGTCATAGGTTTTCTTCCAAGAAGCAAGCATCTTTAATTTCATGGCTTCAGCCACCATCTGCAGTGATTTTGGAGCCCAAGAAAATAGTCTGTCACTGTTTCCACAGTTTCTCAGTCAATTTGCCATGAAGTGATGAGACTGGATGCCATAACCTTAGTTTAGTGAATGTTAGATTTAAGCCAGCTTTTTCACATTCACTTTCATGAAATGACTCTGTAGTTCCTCTTCGCTTGCTGCTTAACAGTGGTGTCATCTGCATAAGTGAGATCATTGTTATTTGTCCCAGCCATCTGGATTCCACCTTGTGCTTCATCCATCCTGGCATTTCGCAGGATGTTCTCTGCATGTAAATTAAGTGGGCAGGGTGACCAGATACAGTCTTCTGTTCCTTTCTCAATTTGGAATCAGTCTGTTGTTCCATGTCTAGTTCTAACTGTTGATTCTTCACAAGCATAGATTTCTCAGGAGGCAGGTAAGGTGGTCTGGTAGTCGCATTTATTTAAGAATATTCCACAGGTTGTTGTGATGCACACAGTTAAAGGCTTTGGTGTAGTCAAAAGCAGATGTTTTTCTGGAACTCTCTTGCTTTTTCTATGATCCAGTAAGTATTGGCAATTTGATCTCTGGTTCCTCTGCTTTTGCTAAATCCAGCTTGAACATCTGCAACTTCTCATTTGACATACTGATGAAGCATACTTGGAGAATTTTGAGCATTCCTTTCCTAGCGTGGGAGATGAGTGCCATTGTGCACTAGGTTGAACATTCCTTTTCATTACCTTTCTCTCTGATTGCAGTGAAAACTGACCTTTTCTAGTCATGTGGCCATTGCTGTGTTTCCAGTTTTGCTGGCGTAATGAGCGCAGAAATGTAACAGCAATATTTTTAGATTTTGAAAATGTTGAAGTGGAATCCCATTGCCTCCACTAGCTTTGTTTATAGTGATGTTTTCTCAGGCCCACAGGAGTTTGCATTCCCGGATGTCTGTCTGTAGGTGAGTGATCACACCATCCTGCTTATCTGGGTCATTAAGATCTTTTCTGCATAGTTCTGTGTATTCTTGCCACCTCTTCTTAATATCTTCTGCTTCTCTTTGGTCCACGCCATGTATGTACTTTATTGTGCCTATCTTTGTATGGAATATTCCCTTGGGATCTCTCATTTTCTTGAAGAGATCTCTAGTCTTTCCCATTCTGCTCTTTTCTTTGATCCTTATTTCTTTTCTTTGATCACTGAGGAGACTTTCTTTCTCTCCTTGCTCGCCTTTGGAAATCTGCATTCAGATGGTTATATCTTTCCTTTTCTCCTTTGCCTTTCATTTCTATTATTTTCCCAGTTACTTGCAAGGCCTCTTCCTACTGCACAGTTTCACTCATCTCACATGCTAGAAAAGTAATGCTCCAAATTTTCCAAGCTATGTTTCAACAATACATGAATCATGACTTCTAGATGTTCAAGCTGCATATAGAAAGGGCAGAGGAGCCAGAGATCCAAATGCCAACATCTTTTGGATCATCAAAAAAGCAAGGGACTTCCAGAGAAACATCTATTTCTGCTTATTGGTTATGCCAAAGACTTTGAGTGTGTGGATCACAACAAACTGTGGAAATTATTAAAGAGATGCAAATACCAAACGACCTGATCTGCCTTCTGAGAAATCTGTATGCAGGTCAAGAAGTAACAGTTACAACAGTCATGGAACAACAGAGTATTTCCAAATTGGGAAAGAAATATGTCAAGGGTGCATATTGTCTCCCTGCTTATGTAACTTATATGCAGAGTACTTCATGAGAAATGCTGGACTGGATGACGCAAAAGCCGAAATCAAGATTTCTGGGAGAAATATCAATAACCTCCGATATGCAACTGACACCACACTTGTGGTAGAAAGCAAAGAACTAAAGAGACTTTTGATGAAAATGAAAGAGGAGAGTGGAAATGTTGGCTTAAAACTCAACATTCCGAAAACCAAAATAATGGGATTTAGTCCCATTACTTCAGAGCAAAAAGATGTGGAATCTGTGGAAACAGTGACAGACTTTATGTTTTTGGGTGCCAAAATCACTGCAGATGGTGACTGAAGCCATGAAATTAAAAGATGCTTGTTCCTTGGAAGAAAAGTTTTGACCAACCTAGACAGCACATTAAAAAGCAGATACATTCCTTTGCCCACAAAGGTCCGTCTAGTCAAAGCTATGGTTTTTCCAGTAGTCATGAATGGATGTGAGAATTGGACTATAAAGAAAGCTGAGCACTGAAGAATTGATGCTTTTGAACTGTGCTGTTGGACAAGACTCCTCAGAGTCCCTTGGACAGCATGGAGAACCAACCCATCCATCCTAAAGGAAATCAGTCCTGAATATTCATTGGAAGGACTGTTGCTGAAGCTGCAACATCAATATGTTGGCCACGTGATGTGAAGAAGTATCTCATTTGAAAAGACTCTGATCCTGGCAAAGATTGAAGAAAGGATGAGAATGGGTGACAGAGAATGAAATGGCTGGATTGCATCACCAACTAATTGGACATAGGTTTGAATAAACTCTGGGTGTGGTCATGGACAGGGAGGCCTGATGTGCTACAGTCCATGGGGTCCCAAAGAGTCAGACACGACGGAGCGACATAGCTGAACTGAACTGAACTGAACAATGCTGTTTAGTTTATATTGCTAGTTTTGTATTCTGTGAACATTTATTTTCTTTTTTTAATGTATTGGGGTATAAACGGAGAAGGGAATGGCAACCCACTTCAGTATTCTTGCCTGGGAAATTCCATGGACAGAGGAGTCTGGCAGGCTACAGTTCATGGGGTCGAAAAGAGTCAGATATGACTGAGCAACTAACACTAACATAATTGGTTAGAAATGTTGTGTTAGCTTCTGGTGTACAGCAAAGTGATACAATTATACATATATCTATTCTTTTTCAGATTCTTTTCCAGTTTAAGTTTTCACAGAGTATTCAGCAGAGTTCCCAGTTGTATAGAGTAGGTCCTTGTTGGTTATCCATTTTAAATAGAGCAATGTGTACATGCCAATCTCAAACATACTTAATTGATATATGTCTTTTATAATAAGTCACTTTAAATTAGCATGGGAAGTAATAAGAATGAACACTTTACTAATGATAACATTAATTGGTAAACTATTCATTAGGCACAATACCAGACATTCGAACACAAGTGTCTTAAGATTTCTCTTCTCTTGAAAATCAAAAGCATAGGAAAATACTGAGCAAGACAGTCTTCTCCCAAAGAGAACTACCAAATTCTCTTTACTGACAGAAAAGCAAGAATGTTGATAACTGAACTATATTGCAAAACCCTACGTTAAAGTAGTTAAAACTGAACATTTGATTTTCAATAAATTGATGTTTGACCAAGGTGCTTGCTAAATTATCTTCCTTGCTTATAGACTATATGCAAGAGCGTTTGGACTTTCATAATTACAAAATACACTGAGAGGAGGAGGAGCCAAAATGGCGGAGGAATAGGACGGGGAGACCACTTTCTCTCCTACAAATTCATCGAAAGAACAATTGAACGCTGAACAAATTTCACAAAACAACTTCTGATCGCTAGCAGAGGCCATCAGGTACCCAGAAAAGCAACCCATTGTCTTCGAAGGGAGGTAGGACAAAATATAAAAGATAAAAAGGGAGACAAAAGAGCTAGGGATGGAGACCCGTCCCGGGAAGGGAGTCTTAATAGAGGAAGTTTCCAATCACCAGGAAACCCTCACACTGGCGGGTCTGAGGGAAGTTTTCAAATCTCGGAGGGCAACCTAACTGGGAGGAAAAATTAAATAAGGCCCACAGATTACATGCCTAAAAGCAACTCCCAGCAGAAAAGTACCCCAGACGCCTACACCCGCCACCAACAAGTAGGGGCAGAACGGAGAGGAGCGGGCGGCATTGCTTAGGGTAAGGACCGGCCCGAAGGCCCTGAGAGCAGTTGGAGGGGGCTCTTTTAAACTGTGGGACAGCAAGGGAGAAAATTAACGGCCGAACACACCGCCGGCGATTCGCAAAACAAAGGGACTGAGAAACTCCAGAGAAGAGCCAGCCCATCCCCGCTGGAGGTAGGAGGCAGGGGGGAGGGGAAAAGGGCAAACTCAGCCCCAGAGAAGCCACCCCCTCCCACACTGCAAACAGGCCCCCAGTTCCTATCTAAAGAATTCCTGAGAATCTGCCACCGGGAGGGTTGCAGCTAGAGGCCAACTCCTCTGAACAGAAGCAAGCCGCAGGCACCCTACCGGCGGCGCACGCTAGGGCCTCGGAGGGAAAAGGCGCGCCGCATCCGGGGAGAGTGAGCCCAAGCCTCTGGCTGCCTGAACCACTCAGGCCGGGGAAGGCACAAAACGCAGGCGCAACTGAATCCGCGCTTTTGTGGAGTACCCGAAAACTGGAACCGCACTCAACACAGGGCCTGCTCCATATAGAGCAGCCAGGAGCCTGAGCAGTGTAGACAGGGAAAGCACAGACACCCCTGTACGGGGCAAACCCAGGGTGGCCGGAACACAGTGAGTGCTATCCACACACAGCAATTATCTGTCTGCAGCGCCCCGCCCTCCCAGTAGCAGGACTGAACTGAACTAGCGAACCTAAATAAGAGATCACCTCGACCCGCCTGTGTGGGGGCAGAAATTAGACACTGAAGAGACGGCAAACAGAAGCCAAATAAACAAAGGGAATCGCTTCAGAAAGGACTGGTTGCAACAGATTAAAATCCCTGAAGGTAACACCAACTACACCAGAAGGGGGCTATAGATATCGAGAAGTGTAAGCTGGAAAAAGAAGCTATCTGAAATTGAACTGAACCTACACTGACTGCAACAGCTCCAGAGAAATTCCTAGATATATATATATTTTTTGTTGTCATTGTTGTTGTTGTTAAATTAAAATTTTTTTTTCTTCTTTCATTTTTTCTTTTTTAATTTTTTCTATTTTATTTTCTTTTAAAATTCCCTATTACTCCCCCATTAGCCTCAACTTTCATTTTGATATATTTTTATGATTTTTTTAATTAGGGAAAAAAAATTTTTCTTTTTTTCTTCTTTCTATTTTTCTTTTTCTTGTTTTTTTCTCCTATTTCCTTTTAAAGTTCTCTAATACTCCTCTATTATTCCTTAATTTTCATTTTCATTTCACTATAACCTTGCAAAAAAAAGAAGAGAGAAGCCCTATTTTTAAACTGAACTTCATATATATTTCTAAATTTTGTGTTTTTGTTTTTGTTTTTAAATATTGTATTTCAAAGAGTCTAACCTCTACGCTAGATTTTTAATCTTTGTTTTTCAGTATGTGATATAAATTTTGAACATTTAAGAATCCAATATTCAGTTCCCATTTCTATTCAGGAGTCTGTTGATTACTCTCTCCCACTTTTGACTCTCTGTTTTCTACCTCAAGACACCTCTATTTCCTCCTTTCCCCTTCTCTTACCAATCCAATTCAGTGAATCTTTGTGGGTGTCTGGGCTACGGAGAACACTTTGAGAACAGATAAATGCGTAGATCTGTCTCTCTCCTCTTGAGTCCCCCCTTCTCTCCTCCTCACCCCTTTCTCCTTCCTCCCTCTCGTATTCTTCATGTAACTCTGTGAACCTTTCTGGTTGTCCCTCATGGTGGAGAATCTTTTCACCATTAACCTAGATGTTTTATTATCAGTGCTGTATAGTTGGAGAAGTCTTGAGACTATTGGAAGAATAAAACTGAAATCCAGAAGCAGGAGACTTAAGCCCAAAACCTGAGAAAACCAGAAAAATTCCTGACTACACAGAACATCAAAGAATAAGAAACCATACAAGGGCCTCCATACCTACACCCAAACCAACCACCACCCAAGAGCCAATAAGCTCCAGAACAAGACATACCACACAAATTCTTTAGCAACGCAGGAACATAGACCAAAGTGTCAACATACAGGCTGCCTAAACTCACACCTAACACATAAACCCATTGAAAAACTCATTACTGGGCACTCCATTGCACTCCAGAGAGAAGAAATCCATCTACATGCACCAGAACACTGACTCAAGCTTCCCTAACCAGGAAACCTTGACAAGCCAATCGTCTAACCCCACCCACTGGGTAACATCTACACAATAAAAAGGAACCACAGACCACCAGAATACATAAAGCCCACCCGAGACACAGCAATCTAAACAAGATTAAAAGGCAGAGAAATACCCAACAAGTAAAGGAACATGAAAAATGCCCACCAAATCAAACAAAAGAGGAGGAGATAGGGAGTCTACCTGAAAAAGAATTTAGAATAAT